>JAZKJV010002167.1:0-102500 GCA_037367405.1 Ottelia alismoides | reverse complement strand
AGAACAGGTGGCCGGCGAGTTTCGCCGGCCTCGTGCGAGTGCTGTGGTCCCCGTCTGCTGCTTCCGGAGATCGGAGAAGATGCGCGATGAAGCTCCGTAGCTGTTGGTGGTCTCCGATGGCCCAGCCGAGCCCTGGAGGGGCTCCGGCGAGGTCGGCGGAGGAGAGCTCCTGGCCTGGATGTAGGGAAGCCTCAGATGGCCTCCTCTGGACCTGCAAAGTAGCTCAGAAGCTTCGCGGGTCGAGGGCAAAATGCCTCGACCCGGTTAGGCGGCGTGAAGGTGGTCTGTGCGTCGGAGCGGATGAATCCCGGCGAAGCGACGGCGATGGGATTCGAATCCCAGCTCCTGTGCGAGCTGGGTTGAACGGAGGGGCATAGAAGGTGCGTGGAGGAAAGGCGGAGGTGATGACGGGTTCCGATGATCGAAAGGATGCGCGAGATGGCCGGAATCGACGGAACACGGCGGCGGTACGATTTGGGGCAAACTAGAAATTAAGCTAAATAGAGAAGCTAAGGGGTTACCTGGGCGGATGGTGAGACTATGCTGGAGCTGAGGTAGCTCCTGGTCGTGGCCTCAAGGGGTGTCTCGGCCCGAGGCTCGAGCTCCTGCTCTGGGCGGAGCACGGCGGCGCTAAGTCGCCGGATCAGTGGAAACCAGCCCCTCTCCTCGCTGCGACACGGGCAACCGAGAGCTGTCACCTCAGGGGCTGCTGTGGAGGTCACGGGACAGAGAATGGGGAACCAAAGATGATCAAAGAATGCGGCGGAGCTGGGTATTTAAATGGCTGGGGGTCCGAAAAGAGGAGCTCGGGTAGGGTCATGGAGGCGCGCGGACCCCGAGGTTGACGCCCGGCGAGGGTGTCGGGTGTGGGAGGTGACAAACGGAGCCGGGGTTAGGGTGTTAGGCAATCAGGTCGAGCGGGTATAAAATGGAGAAATCGGGTTGGCCGCTCGAACCCGTGGGAAGTGGTCCTGGGGGGGCCAGTTGACCGGGCGGTCAACATCCCCAGGACCCAATGGTTAGCTGCCACGTGGAGAATGTTTGAAGCTCAAAAATGAGGCAGCAAATGGCCGATTTTCCAAAACTTAAAATATGAATTATTTTTATTTTATTTTTTTCTATTTTTTGGTGATTTTTAATTAATTTTTGGAAATAAAGATAAAGTATTTACAATATATAGCTATATAGGTATATGTACAATATGTTGTTTTTTTTTATTTTTGATTTTTAATGATTATTTTTGTACAATTTTATTCCTATTTTATATTTTATTTATTTATAGAATAAAATGAGGAATAAAAGGGTATTTTTATTTGATTTTAATTATTTATATACATAGGTGAAATAATTAGTTATGTACAACTATATACATGGCATATGTACAATATGTTTTTGTTATTTTAATTTTGTTATTTTTATTTGATTTTTGTTTTGATTCTTTTTATTTTATGTATTTACAATATATAACATAGAATATTTACAAAAAGTTTAGAAAATAATTTTATTTATGTATAAGGTTGAATAAATAAAGGGGTATGGTCTATGTACATGGTGAAAGGATATTTTTGTTCTTTTTTATTTTCACATTTTTATTTTGTTTTTAATATTTTCTAAATATATACAAATATGTACAAGCATATTTTTGGGTGAGGAAAATATAAATTTATTTATTTACAACTATTTACACATGAGCTCCTATCTCCCTCTACTTGGCTTTTATGCGGTCAGGCCCATGCTGAGCCCTCCCTTGGGTTAGGTTGCTCAATATTTATTCTAAATATTTCCCTCTTTTTCTTTTTAATCTTTATTCTTTTATTTTTGCACAAAAACATGCTAATTATAGGTTTTTACACAATGCATGCTTCTGCTAATTTTCCCTATTTACAAATATCTACATGCATTTGCATAGGTTTTTGTAGCTAAAATATAAGAATAAAGAGTGATGAATGGGTATTCATCACCCCCTATACTATACTTTGCTAGTCCCTTAGCAAACACTTATTTGAAAAAGAAGTGAAAAGAAAGAAAAAGAAAAAGAAAAAGAGGATGTACATGGATCAAGGTTGATTATTAAACTTGCCTTCATTAAATTGAGGTATGGAGCTCAATCAGATCTTTGGATTATTAATGTGTCGGAACCTTATTTAGACTTAAGCTTAAAACCTAACAGCCTCTAAGTTCCACCAATCTATAACCAAGACTCCTCAATGCTCCAGATCAGAACAAGTCATCAATCACAAACCCTGAAGACCATGAATCTTTTCTTGTCCTGTGAATGTGAAGTCTAAGCTCTCCACCTCAGAAATGGCAACTTGACAACCCTCCTCAACAAGGTAACTCTATGACCTCAATCTGGCCACTCTTTCCTCGAGGAGCGGGGTATTCCCTTCTAAGTTCAAGTACAACCGGCTCAAGAAGAGGGGGAAGAAGAGAATGGGTCAAGGCCAGTGTAGCCAAGTACCCTTGGGAGCTTGACCAGTGTAGCCAAGTCTCCCTGCTGCAAGCTACAACAGGTGGATCATGAAACCAAGCTTTGCTTATTGCACTTATATACATACTCCGGTGGGATTATCATTTTCTCTCAGACCCACCATTTTTTTGGAGTTCTTTTCTTTTTGCACATTTTTTTTTCAAGTGCATCTATACAACATATACATGTGCATCATATATACAAGGAGTTTTTCCTCTTGAGCCAGTAGACTATCCCTCTTTTGAAGCTTTATTGCAACCCACAACTCCCGTCGTTAGACCTCATGGCAACCAGACCAAGTTGAGACGCACTTCCTTCACTATAAGAAGAAGAGAGGTTCCGCCTAGAAGTACTACCCTCATATGCTACCCCAAGTCAAGGAAGACTGCCTCCTCACCACCTCATCCGTAGAGAGCTCGGTGCATAGTGCTGGTGTCCAAGTAAAGCCATAATCTATATGAGTCATGTGTTGTTGTTAAGTGCTCTATTTAGGCTCATTGAGATGACATGTGATCATAGCCTAGTGGACTCAAAGAATTAAGTCACCATGGACCTGAAAAGCCTTAAACCTAAGCCCTATAAGGTTCCTTTTAGAAGTTAGGTGGATTAAGATCTTAATCAAGCTCCATTTCTCAATTTGATTCCAGGCTAGTTTAAATGTCAACTATCATCCAGAAAAACTATATACATATGTACAAAAAGATGCTTATTTACACAAATTTTACAAACATGCAAAATTTTTGAAAAATGTTTTGAAATCATGGATGGATGATGCATGAAGTGCAAGTTTTGCAAAAAGGTATTTACACACATTTTCACAAGATTTTTGCAAACTTTTGATTTTCAAAACATTTTGGAAAAATTTTGTACTATATACATAATTTTGATACGAAAATATTTACACAAGCTTTACATAAAAGATTTTTGAAATCATTTTTACAAAATTAATTTGTACACTAGCTATGTATGTGCAAATAAAAGAAGATTATGTACATGAAAAATTTTTAATTTTTGTGGTTTTTAGCCATTTTTATTTATTAACACACTCACACAAAGTACGAGTTATGGCTAAGGTATATATGAAATATATACACACCCCCCTATACTTAGCTCGAACGATGTCCTCAGAGTCAAGAGCGATGAAGAAGACATAACTCGTGCTAGGTATAGGGAAGTGAAAAGAAAAGGCTATACAAAAGGGAAATGAAAAGTCAAGAGGGACTCAGGTCTCCCCCCTATACTTAGGATCAAGTAATCCTAAGTATAGCAGGCTGTATACTAAGGGAAAACTGAGTGGAGAATGTACAGGGTCTACCCCCCTATACTTAGGGTGAGATATCCCTAAGTATAGGCAGCAAAACAGAGGTAGACAGAAGCAAAAGAAATACCCGCAAGGTCTCACATCCCCCCTATACTTAGGGTTAAAGTGCACCCTAAGTATAGCATAATCACAAGATAGAGAAAGGGATGTGGGACTAAAGAATGTGATGATATGGACATCTGGATCTATATACAGCGGAAGATCAGTGAAACTCAGGCGTGAGATGCATTAGATGTGAGTCAAAGACCACATCTCACGCAAAATGAATAGGGGCAAGATCAACGACTCGCGGCTCATGATCTAGAAATGGCTTGAGCCGCTGGCCGTTGACTCGGAAGGTACTCTCAGAAGACAACTCGGATATGTCGATGCTACCGTTGTCGTGTACCTTTCTCACCAGATAAGGTCCCTTCCATTTACTCTGTAGCTTCCCTGGAAATAGTCTAAGCCTCGCATCAAACAGCCATACTCTCTGTCCAATCTCAAAATGTTTGTGGCTGATATGAGAATCATGCCACTCCTTGACTTTCTCCTTATAATGTAGGCTGCTTGAGAAAGCTGCATCTCTAAGCTCCTCCAGGGCAGCTAGCTCTGCCCTTCTCTGGTCTCCCATACCATCTGGATCCATGATATTGTCTGTAACTGCCCAAAGTGACTTGTGCCTCAGCTCAACAGGTAGATGGCATGGCTTGCCGTACACGAGGCGAAAGGGAGATGTGCCCAAAGGTGTCTTGAAAGACGTCCTATATGCCCACAAGACCGAGTCCAAAAGCTGTGACCAATCCTTTCGGTCAGGGCGGACGACTTTCTGTAGAATAGTCTTGATCTCCCTATTCGACACTTCGGCTAGACCATTCGTCTGTGGATGGTAAGGTGTAGCAACACGATGGTCGATGCCGAACTCGCTAGCAAGTGCCTTCACCTGGTCGTTGATGAAGTGAGATCCCCCATCAGAAATCAGAACTCGTGGAACCCCGAACCGCGTGATGATATGCTTCCTCAAAAATCTGCAAACTATCCTCGCATCAGCGGCTCGGGCGGGGATAGCCTCCACCCAACGACTCACATAGTCTACGGCCAACAGAATGTACTCAAATCCCTGACTCTTAGGGAATGGACCCATGAAATCGATGCCCCATGCGTCAAAAACCTCACAGAAGTGAATGGGTTGCATCGGCATCATATCACGCTGTCCACAAGTGCCCATCCTCTGACTGTCAGTACACCTCTTCACGAACTCATCTGAGTCCTTGAAGAGGGTAGGCCACCACAAGCCGGATGGGAGCACCTTCTGTGCCGTTCTCCTCCCAGAATGATGTCCTCCTGCCTCAAGCTTGTGGCAGTAAGTGAGGACGCTATGGTGTTCCTCCTGAGGAATATACCGACGCCAGACGCTATCCCCTCCTTCGTGGTAAAGGATGGGATCCTCCCAGTGGTAGGACTTGGCCTTCGCAAGGAAGGTCTCAAGTCTCTGCCTGGGCCAATCTTGTGGGACTTTCCCAACAACGAGAAAGTTCACAATATCGGCGTACCATGGGAGTGAGGCGATAGCAAGGATCGCCTCATCTGGGAAGGTATCTCTAATAGGGTCAATCGGCTCAGAATCCTCAGGCTGCGCCATGGAATCGGTAGCCACCTTCGAGAGGCGGGCCGACATCAAACGAAGCATCCGAAACCAGCAATACACAAGGAAGCATCGATCGGAGATCAAACGAGAACACGACGGTCTCATATCTGCCACACCCATAATTCGATCGAAGGAGCACCTTGACGCATGCCTGGCAATGATCAGCAACAGATCGAAGCCAAGGCGGTACATCTCGAAGAGTACGATGAATTCCAACAACGCGGGACCATAAGGGCTCAGGACCAATGATGTTTTCAATCGGAAACCTTGTTTCTTGGAAGCCTTGTTACGAAGGACCTGTTATGAGTGTGGCTTCCTCTAAATAATCAGCCTTGTTCTGAGGGTCTATGATTACCATAGCACCTTATCATTTAGAACAAGGCTGATCCATGATTCTGAGAGAAGTAGCACCTTATCATTGGTCGTAATGCATGATTACCATAGCACCTTAACAAGGAATCATGAGAAGTAGCACCTTATCATTTAGAATTCTAGATAAGGCTGATTACCATAGCACCCTTATAGACTTAGAATTAGCACTGTTCCCGTAATAGACTTAGAATTCTAGATAAGGCTGATTACCATAGCACCCTTATAGGCTGATTACCATAGCACCCTTATGATTCTGAGGGTCTATGAGAAGTAGCACCTTATCATTGGTCGTAACGCATGATTACCATAGCACCTTAACAAGGAATCATGAGAAGTAGCACCTTATCATTTAGAATTCTAGATAAGGCTGATTACCATAGCACCCTTATAGAATTACCATGCATCCATAGAATTCTAAATGATAAGGTGCTACTTCTCATAAGGCTGATTACCATAGCACCCTTATAGACTTCTCCCGAACATGTTACGATGGATCAGCCTTGTTCTGAGGGTCTATGAGAAGTAGAATTTGTTGGAATTCCTCTAAATAATCATATCTGCCACACTCATAATTCGATCGAAGGACCTTCTTTCTTGGAAGCAACTCCAGCATGCTTGAGTACGTCATAAAGGATATTCCTGGCAAGATCATGTCTAAATATAAGAGTTCACGACAATGAATTGCAAGCTCTCCAAAAGCGTATAGGCAAGATCTGTGGCATAGTGTACATGTCTCATCAGTCAGGAATAGAGGAATCATAAGGTGATATTTGAGAATAGTGCGATATTCTGTAGGTGGCATATGCATTCCAAGGTCATTAATAGGAATAACAAGAAGGGAATCTTGAACATGATCAGCTTATAAACAACAAAAAATTATACATTGTCTAGCAGTCATGTCAAACTCAACTCCCATTTCTTTAACAAGTTTGCTAAAAAGGGAACTCATCACAACATTCTGAGCTTTCGAGGAGACAACTTCCTTGTTAGCAGTCATGCTTTCTATGGATATTGGGGAAGGGACTCGTAATAAATGTTTGACTTTTTTCTCCATTTTCCCAAGAGAGTAGAATACCCAAAAAGAAAAGGAAATTCCATATAGCACTACAATAAAATCGATATATGATTGTGAATATATTCTATGTTTGATTTATAATGGAAATTTTTCATTCTAAAAATATCTTCTATCTTTATAATTCTGCAATTATCTAATCTTTTTTGCTAATGGTTTATATAACGATGATTACTTGTTGATTTTTTCCATTAGAATTTATGTGAATTGTATACACCCATAAAGCTATGTTTCCTTTACGTTGATATTTACGCGCATAATTCTGAATAGTTTCGTATTTATGTACAGTCAGGGTTATGGGTGTGAGACGAAGTGGGTATTCAAGGTTTCTCGTGTAATTTGTGAAGGTTATGGTTGTGAGATAGAGTGATTATGCGGGGTTTTTCATGATTCATGATTATCGAGGATTACATAATGATTTAGCCGAATCTCACGAGGGTCTAAATTGGTATCTCACACAAGGCGGAGACGACCGTCGCTGTTGCGACCCTCAAATGAAATCCGGACTAAAGTCAACAATTAACCCACACTAAGATCAATGAATTAGAAACGATGTGGAGTTAAAATTTATTTTTAACTCTGCACAAAAGATGTAAAGGGCAAGTATGCAGAGAGTTCGAACACAGGGAGCAAGCAGTGTAGTCCTAGCAAATGAATGCACAAGTGTGTGTGTGGAGTGTCTACACTAAGCAGGCAAACAACTACAGTTTTTGTGGGTTTTTAATTTTTTTAATTTTTTTTTAATTTTTTTTTATTTGATTTTTGATTTTCTGATTTTTATATTTTATATTTTATATATATATTTTTTTTCTTTTTCAAATATTGGAAAACAAGGGGATATAATACAAGGCAAGCTAAGATATTTATAAGAATGTGCAGAAATACTCAAAAATTCAAAAAATAAATGTTTTTGGTATTTTTAAGGTTTTTTACTGTTTTTATGATTTTTGGGGGTTTTTCAAGATGTTTTTGGTATTTTTAAAGTCTGAAATAAGGCAAACAGTGGAAATAAGGACTGGCTGTGAGTAAAATGTAATTTAAAAATACCAACCAGTAACAAAAATATTTCACACTATTTTTTTAATAAAAGTAACAAAATAAGGAAGAAACAGACGCTGAGTTTGCAATTTTTGGGTTTTTCTACTATTTTTTATATTTTTTTGAAGTTTTTGAGAGTTTTGAATTTTTTAGTGTTTTTCTTTTGAGATTTTTAATGATTTTTGGACTGACACTAAAATAGGATAAAATAGACACTAGGTAATTTTTTTGGAATTTTTAGAGGTGTTTTGATATTTTTTTGGTATTTTCTAAGGTAGACAGTGCACAAAATGAGAGTTTTTGATGTTTAATAAATATAAAACTAAAATAAAATCAAAAACTAAATAGGTGGCGTGAAAGTATAGGTGCACAGGAGCTTAAGCCTATTTTTGTGGGGTTTTTGGAGTTAAAATGATATTTTAATTAATTAGAACAAGACTCCAATCATCAAACAGTGCTGGCAAGGGCATAAGTGCAATATTTAAAACATCCAGGGGCAACAATGCAATTTTCCACAAAACTTTACACAGCAACTTGCATTTCACGGATTCAACATTAATATCCAAACCCGCAAGGGTATATGTGCAACTTACCCACCAGGGCGCGTGACTTGCACGCGCCTGGGAAGGGTATTTTTGCAATATTACAAAGCTCAGGGGGTTCTATGCAAATTCTCCAAAATATTACAACTTGACATAAATGTTCATGGACTTAAACGAAATAAACAAAAGATCAGGGGTGCCTCTGCAAAAAGCCCACCACCTCACGTGTACAGGTCACGTGAGGTGACGTGGCGAGGGACCCAAACGCAAATAACTAAAATCCGAGGGTCTTTTTGCAAATATTACAAAATATTTAAACTACCAAGGCAAGTTTATAGACTAATATATAAATACAAAAATCGCGAGGGTCGGGATGCAAAATACCCTCACTCCTGCGCTCGGCAAGTGACGCGTGGCGCGCATCCAACGGCTGGGCGTCAAGGCGTGATCCAACGGCTGGAGACGTTCCACTTAAACACGTGGCAGCACAAGAACGGCCGATGACGCTTCGATGATCAGCGGCTGAGATCAGATCTGGACAAGAGATCGACGGTGGAGGCGAGCCAAGATCTGACGGCCGCGACTTGATCTGGAGGCTCCTCGTTGATCCGACGGTCCCGGAGGTCGATGGAAGAACACGGAGGAGCTCCGGTCTGGCGAGCTTCTCCGAGCTCCTCCGGCCGACCACGGCGACGCTGGCGCTTGCAAGGTGGCCGAGGATGCTCCTGCAGGTGTCGGCTGTCGTCTGGAGGCTTCAAAATTCGCCGGCGGACGCCGGTGCTCTCGCACGGAGGTGGCGGAGCTGCAAGGCTCCAGGAGCTCCGGCGAGAGAGCAAAATCGCTCCAGAAGCTACGTTGCTCTTCAAGACCTGCACCAAAATGTTAGAGAGGTCGAGGGCAAAATGCCTCGACCTCGGGTTGCTCACGAGATGGACGGGGAGATGCGATAGGGCCTCGCCGGAGTTGCGCTCCGGCGAGATGATCGATTGGGTGAACGAGTGGTCGATTCGAGTCGGCAAGAAGGGGAAAATAATCCTAAGACTAACAGGGATGAAAGGGGGATGAAAATGGGATGGATCGCAACCTCGATGGCCAATGGCCAGAGGGAGTATACCTCACGGGGGTCGACCGCCGGAGGTGGTGGAACGCGCCCAGATCGCTCGCTGCCCCTCCTCGAAGGTGTGGAACCAGGAACTGTCACCTCCAGGTGCTCGAGCACGACCGAAGGGGTTTGGATCTGTGTGGAATGCGGTTCAACCCGAGAGAGGAAGATGGTGGGTTGTATTTGAAGAGAAGCGAGGACGTGACTTCGAGGAGGTGTCACGGGTGGAGGAAGAAGATCTGGGTGGATCTGATGGAGCGGCGATGGAGATGGATCGAAGGGGCACAACTTCCATGAAGGAAGCGGTGGCAGAGGATGAGCGGCGCGACCTAGGAAAGTCCACCAAGGTGGGCCAAAAAACCAGGCGCCCGAGCTACAGTACCCGAAGGACGGACTGTTGACCCGCCTGGTCAACAGTCGGGGGCTCCTGGTTGGTCCACGTGGACCAACCAGGGAAAAGATAAAACGAAATCTTTATTAATTCATAAAAAAAATAGAAATAGGCTGAATTAAATTATGGTTATAAAATAAAAAATGTTTAATTTTTTATGTAGTATTTTATTCTGATTTTTATTTATTTTTATGAATTACGTTTTTACAAGTTGCTTTTATACCCTTATATAGGTATATTGTCTACATATAGAGTATTTTATTTTTGTTTTTGTATTTTTAATTTATTTATTTTTGTTTATTATTTTCTAAAATGATAAAATACTTTTATAAACATAAGTGTATTTTTATTTTATCTTTCTAATATGTTTTATACATTAAATAAAATCAAAGTATAAAAAGTATAGGTATAATACCTGTATACCCTGTATATGTGTGTATTTTATTTTGAGTTTTCTTTTTACTTTTATTCTGATTTTAATGTGTATATTTATTAGAAGTAATATTTACAGTATTATAAAAATATAAAATTATAAAAATAATGAATAACGAATAAGTTGAATATTTTAATCTGTACAAGGTACAATGTGGGTCCAAAACTCAACTTTCAGACCGTAGCTCCGCCAAATGCGAAACCACCACCATTGGGTAGATTATTTTATTCTATATACAATTAAAGGTGAGTACACTGCATTTGGAGTTGTCGTTTGTGAGATACGGGTCTGGGAAGTTGGGATTTTGGATTCTTATTCAGACCATATCTTTTTGTCTGTACATTATTTTTCTGTGAAATCAATTTTGTATTTTTCTTTATAAAACTATCTACAACTTTCATGTACAAAGTTTCTTCATTTGATGTACAAAAAGTGGAACCAAAAATAGGTCCCAAAATGAATAAAGAATGAATAAAAAGTATAGGTGTTTTGACTGTGTTTCTGGCCTTATCTCCCCCTACTTTATTCCTTGTCGACCTATTCATCAAGATGCCTAGGTCTCGGGGGTTTTGGGTCATAAAATATCTACAATATTTTATTCTTTTTCTTTTTCTTTATTTATTCTATAATTTTGGCTTTAATTCCAGTGATTTATACACAATCTGAATGCACATGCATGGATGCTAAGATGATGGTTTTAATGCTATTTACAGGCATTTGCTAGGGTTTTTGGTGCCAAAATGATAGAATAAAGATGATGAAATGTGGATTCATCATCCCCCTATACTTTACCTTTGCTAGTCCCTAGCAAACACTTATGCAATAAGTGCAAAAAGAAAAAAGAAAGGAAAGAAAAAGAAGAAAATTAGATTAAGTTTAATTATCGAACTTATCTTCGCAAAATCGAAGTTTGGAGCTTAAGTCGGACCTTTGGAATTTAGTGCGGTCGGAACCTTAATGAGAACCAAGTTTGAAATCCAACAGTCCTTGAGAATCTCAAAACTCTGTCCAAGTCTCCTCAATAGCCAGGTCAGAAATATCTCAACTCATACGCAAACTCTTACGACTATGAGTCTGACTCGTACAGTGTAAGTGATATGTAGCTCCCCACCTCAGAAGTAACAAAGAAACAACCTCCCCCAACCTGGTAACTCTAATGCCTCAGTCTAGCAACTCTTTCCTCGAGAAGCGGGGTATTCCCTTCTAAGTTCAAGTGCAACCGGCTCAAGAAGAGGGGGAAGAAGAGAATGGGTCAAGGCCAGTGTAGCCGAGTACCCTTGGAAGCTTGACCAGTGTAGCCAAGTCTTCCGCTGCAAGCTTCATAAGGTGGGTCATGAATCTCAAGCTTTGCTTATTGCACTCTATATACATACTCCGGTGGGATTATCATTTTCTATCAGACCCACCACTTTTTTGGAGTTTTTTTTTTCTTTCTTTTTTTTTTTTCAAGTGCATCTATACAACATATACATGTGCAGCATATATACAAGGAGTTTTTCCTCTTGAGCCAGTAGACTATCCCTCTTTTGAAGCTTTATTGCAACCCACGGCTTCTGTCTTTAGACTTCATCACCACTAGACCAAGTTGAGGTGCACTTCCTTCACTATAAGAAGAAGAGAGGTTCCGCCTAGAAGTACTACCCTCATATGCTACCCCAAGCCAAAGGAAACTGCCTCCTCACCACCTCATCCGTGGAGAGCTATGTGAAAGGTGCAGGTGTCCAAGTTAGGTCATTATCAACAAGAGTCGTGCGTGTGCTCCGAAATACTCTACTTAGGCAGTCAAGAATCCATTGAACTAAGTCCCGTGATCCTCAAAGAATTAAGTCAACTAGACCTGAAGTACCTCAAACCCAGTTCCTATAAGGTTCCTGTTATTAGGTATATTATAAGGTCCAATCAAGCTCCAATCCCTGGATTTTACTTAGACTTGTTCAACTATCAAACTCAATCCGAAAAATGCTCATGCCATGCAAATGCAGAAAATATTTTTGTGATGCAATTTTCAAAGATTTTGAACTTTTTATGAATTTTTGAAAACATGATGATGATGCAGATGCATATGCATTTTTTGTATTTTTCACAAAGATTTTTCAAATGTTTTTGGATTTTAATTTTGCAAATGTTTTTGGGATTTTTGAAAACAAAAAGATTTTGGCTAAAAACTGGGTGAAAATATGTACACGGGCGTGCTTCTTATATATACAAGAAGTGGATTTTAAGAATTTACAAGGGTAAGTGATCAATTTTATACATATATAGGTAGTGGATTTTGGTGTGATGTTAGTATTCCTCAAACTTATTTGACACAAGCTTTTCACAAAATTTTTGAAAACTATAGTCCAAAATAATTTTTACAAACATTTTTACAAACATGTACACGCATTTGAAAATCATTTTGCAATCGGTTTTCAAAACAGTATATATAGGTTTTTCAAATATTTTTGCAACCATTTTTCAAACCATTTGCAAATCATTTTTCAAACATTTTATTTCACACAAAGAAAAGAAGTTTTACAAACCACACTTTTTTACAAAGGTTGAAAACATGTAACAAAATATTTTCAAAATAGTTTTCAATAGATGTTCACACAGATTTTCAAACTATTTTTCAAACATTTTGCAAAAAACATTTTCACCTGATTTATTAATCAGTATATACAAAAAGAATTTTGAGGAATAATCACATCTTTTTGTTAAAGGTTTTTAATGAATTTTAAAGAATTAGTAGCCATATTATTAGGAAAATACGAAAGTACGAGTTATGGCTAAAGTATATACGTAGTATATACGACCCCCCTATACTTAGCTTGAGCTATGTCCTCATAGATCGGAGAGAGAAGAGAAGACATAACGCGTACTAAGTATAGACAAGTCTAAAGAATAAATGAATAAATGAATGAATCAATTAATGAGAAGTTGACCGTCCCCCCTATACTTAGGATTAAATAATCCTAAGTATAGCAGACTGTACACACTGCAGGGAGGGTCAAGGGTGGGAATGAACAGATCGTACTCAGATTGTCTCCCCCTATACTTAGGGTAAGATATCCCTAAGTATAGACAAGAAGAGGAGACAATGGAGAGGATCGAAAAGAATAGAAATACTCGGGGTGCACACCCCCCTATACTTAGGACAAAGTACGTCCTAAGTATGGAAAACTGTCTACAAGGGCGGCACCTTCTTGATAGATAAAGATGATAGAAAAGGAAAAGAAGAAAAGAAGAAAAGAAGAAAATAAATCAGCAGACATCCGAGTGATATAAACAGATGGATCTGTACAGCGGAAGATAGACTTGATCGCCATGTATGAGATGTAGATGATAAGAGTCAAAGGACACATCTCATACCAGAAGAATGGGGGCAACGTCAATGGTCGGCGGATCATGATCAAGATATAGTTTCAAGCGTTGACCATTGACGCGGAAGGTAGAAGAAGATGACGGTTCGGATACGTCGATGCTGCCATTGTCGTGTACCTTCCTGACCACGTACGGTCCTTTCCACTTGCTCTGTAATTTCCCTGGAAATAGCTTTAGCCTTGAATCGAACAACCATACTCTCTGATCTGGCTCAAACTGTTTATGGCTGATATGCGAATCATGCCATGTCTTCACTTTTTCTTTGTATTGTAGGCTGTTGGAGAAGGCTGTATCTCTCAATTCCTCCAGGGCTGCCAATTCAGCTCTTCTTTGGTCTCCTATACTCTCTGGATCTAAGAGTAACTCAGTAACTGCCCAAAAAGATTTATGCTTGATTTCCACTGGCAAATGGCACGGCTTGCCATAGACGAGACGAAAAGGAGATGTTCCCAATGGATTCTTGAAAGATGTCCGATAAGCCCACAAGACCGAGTCCAAAAGCTGTGACCAATCCTTTCGGTCTGGGCGGACAACTTTCTGCAAGATAGTCTTAATCTCCCTATTCGATACTTCAGCAAGACCATTAGTCTGAGGGTGATAAGGAGTGGCAACCCGATGGTCAATACCGAACTCGTCAGCAAGGGCCCTGACTTTGTCATTGATGAAATGAGACCCCCCGTCAGAAATCAAAACTCTAGGTACCCCGAACCGTGAAATGATATTTTTCCTCAAGAATTTGCAAACGGTTTTAGCATCTGCGGCTCGGGCGGGGATGGCCTCAACCCATCGACTGACATAATCCACAGCGAGCAAAATATGCTCGAATCCCTGACTCTTAGGAAATGGGCCCATGAAATCAATCCCCCATGCATCAAAAACTTCACAGAAGTGAATAGGTTGCATGGGCATCATGTCTCTCTGTCCGCAGGTTCCCATTTTCTGACAATCAGTACATCTCTTCACGAACTCATCAGAATCCTTGAAGAGAGTAGGCCACCATAGGCCGGATTGAAGCACCTTCTGTGCTGTCCTTTTTCCTGAATGATGTCCTTCTGCCTCAAGCTTGTGGCAGTATGTGAGGACGCTATGCTGCTCTTCTTGAGGAATGCACCTCCTCCAGATACTATCCCCTCCTTCATGATAAAGGACGGGATCCTCCCAATGGTAAAACTTGGCCTTAGCTAGGAAGGTCTCAAGTTTCTGCCTGGGCCAACCTTGAGGGACTGTCTTGGCAACAAGATAGTTTACAAAGTCAGCATACCACGGGAGTGAGGTGACAGCCAAGATCGCCTCATCTGGAAACGTCTCTGATATAGGTGCGCTGGGCTCAGATTCCTCAAGATTCTCCAATCTGGAGAGATGATCCGCCACCACATTCTTGACTCCAGGCTTGTCCTTAATTTCAATATCAAATTCCTGGAGTAGAAGGATCCATCTGGTAAGACGTGCTTTGGCATCCTTTTTAGCCATTAAATACCGGATGGCGGTATGATCGGTGTAAATGGTCACTCTAGATCCAAGAATATATGATCTATACTTATCAAGAGCAAAGACTACGGTCAGCATCTCTTTCTCAGTCACAGTGTAATTCCTTTGAGCGGCATCTAAGGTCCGGCTGGCGTAGTGAATGGCAAACGGTAATCCATCCCTCCTCTGTCCAAGCACAGCCCCAACGGCAAAATCTGAAGCATCCGTCATGATCTCGAATGGGAGAGACCAATCGGGTGGCTGAAGGACAGGAGCTGAAACAACCATATTCTTGAGAGTTTCAAATGCTTCAAGACACTTATCATTAACAATAAACTCAGTGTCTTTGGTCAGTAAGTCAGTGAGCGGTCGGGCAATTCGGCTGAAGTCCTGAATGAACCGTCGGTAGAAACCGACATGCCCCAGAAACGACCGTAACTGACGCAGATTGGACGGTGGATTGAGTTTTCTGATGATGTCCACCTTAGCCGGATCGACCTCCATGCCCCTGTTGGAGACGATATGACCAAGGACCGTCCCTTGAGTCATCATGAAATGACTCTTCTCCCAGGATAAGACTAGATTGACCTCTATGCAGCGCTTCAGCACACGGTCTAGGCAGTCAAGACAAGCATCAAACCCATCGCCATAGACCGAGAAGTCATCCATGAAGACCTCTAAACAGTCACCCACCATGTCCGAGAAGATGGACAACATGCACCTTTGGAATGTCGCCGGAGCGTTACATAGACCAAAGGGCATCCGTCTGAAAGCATAAGTCCCAAACGGACAGGTGAATGTCGTTTTCTCCTGGTCTTCGGGCACAATGGCCACTTGATTGTATCCAGAGTACCCATCAAGAAAACAATAATGACTCTTCCCGGCTAGCCGCTCGATAATCTGATCAATGAAGGGCAGCGGGAAGTGATCCTTCTTGGTGGCCTCATTCAATCGTCTGTAGTCCACACAGACCCTCCAAGAAGTTGGTACTCTGGTAGCGATCTCCTCTCCAGACTCATTGACAACTGTAGTGATACCTGTCTTCTTGGGTACCACATGTAAAGGACTTACCCATTTAGAGTCGGAGATGGGATAGATGAAATCAGCGCTCCACCACTTCGAAATTTCTTTCATGACGACCTCTCGAAGGTTCGGGTTCAGCCGTCGCTGGAACTCACGCGATGGCTTAGCGTCATCCTCGAGATAGATGTGGTGGGAGCACAGCTTCGGGCTCAGCCCCTTGAGATCAGCTATATTCCAACCGATTGCCTTGCGGTTTCTTTCAAGAACCTCCATCAGGCGAGATTCTTGTTCTCCAGTCAAATCTGCTGAGATGATGACTGGGTGCATTTCTGGCTCACCCGCAAGGAATCTATACTTCATTGACTGCGGAAGAGGTTTCAGTTCAGGACAGCTGGGAGGCGGCAGATCTGGCTTCTGATAAGTCTGTGTAAATGCTACCAGGTCTGCGTGGGAGAACTCTCGCGTTGCATGAATTGCTGACGAAGGGAGGCCTGATGGATCATCAATAAACTGCACGGGCTCGCACTCTGTCATGGTTGCTGGCTCAGAAGGAATCAGACAAGGCAAATAATCATCAAAGTCATCCCAGTCAATGTCTGAATCCGAGGGATCAGAAGAAGATGAGCAAGAATGAAACTCATCTGCACCACTCATCACAACACTGTCAGTTTCAGATGTATCCTCCTCCAGGGATGTGCTCTCCCGGCTCTCGACTGCCATGAGTTTGAGATACAGTGAATCTGTAGGCAAGGCGAGGGTCGATGCTACAGGATCTTTCCAATTGGATTCATCATCAGTCATCTCAAAGTCACAGACCTGGTGGATGTCTAGCTCCTCTGTCATCTGCTCTGCTTCGCTGGAATGTTCTGAGCATTCTGCCTCTCTGGCTCTGATCTCTTCGATCGTCTCTATTTGTATGGTTTCGCCCTCGACGCGAAAGCATACCTTCCCACTATCATGATCGGTCACCGCCTTGGCTGTGGCCAAGAATGGACGTCCGAGAATGATGGGGGCATCAGTTACCGACTCAGGGATCTCCATGTCCAACACAACGAAGTCCACGGGGAATTTCAGGCCCTGAATGGTAACGACCACGTCTTTCAATAACCCCTTCGGCCTCTTAATCGACCTATCAGCAAACTGAAGGACGGTTCTGCTTCGAAGAAGAGGGCCAAACTCAAACTGCTTGAGTAAGGCTGCCGGAAGGAGGTTAATCGAAGAGCCGCTGTCTAATAGAGTACGATCAAACTGCTGCTCTTGAATCTCGCATCTGACATAAGGAGCTCCTGCGTCTGGTCGCTTGGCTGGCAATGTTTTCTGAATGGCGCAGCAAGTGTTATGCGTGAGCATATGGATTTGATCTCTGTGCCTCTTCCTTCTTCGAACTGTAGTTGTTTCTTTTAGATTCCTCTTGAAGAAGGGGATATGCTCAAACGCTTCTCGTAGAGTCAGCTGAATATGAAATCTGTCAATCATCTCGTTGCCGAACTCTACCTGTTGGTTCTTTTTGGGATTTTCTTTTCTATTCCCCTTCGCTCGGCGGAGCGCCTCAGGGAAGGGGATGGTAGGGGCCTCCTCAGATGGAGGACTAGGAATCGGTTCCTGTGCCTGTGAAGATGGAGAATCCGTACAACAATCATCATTCAACACATATGGATCCGCAATTTGAACAGAAACCTTTCCTTTATTTATATTTTTGTTGTTTTTGTTTCTCTTCCCACAATCCATAGATACAAAATGTGGTGACATCACAGTGGCTGGCTCAACAAAAGTATATGTGGTGGCCTCAGCACCACCACTAGCACCGGTCTTCGCGGCATCAGCACCGCGGTCTGGGTCTTCTCCCAAAATGGTGGCATCAGCACCACCGTCTTCATCTGGTGTCACGGCGGCATCAGCACCGTCGTCCTGAACTTCATCATGGGTGGTATCAGCACCACCGTCTTCAACATCATCATTAGCGGCCTCAGTACCGCTCCTCTGCTCTTCTGGCGCTCCTGGTTCTGCGTCTGGCTGTCGCTCAGAAGAGGCGCCGCCGGCTGGCATCCTACCGCTCCTAGTAGTAACAAAATCAGCATCATAATAGGAATAAGATATGTCATTCAGATCATCACTAGGAGAGGTGTACTCTGTGAACTCTACCTGCTCAGATTTTCTTTTTAGGTTATTAGGATTGGGTTCGATCTGAGCGGGTATGGCGGCCTTGCCTTTGATAATATCCCGCATTTCCTGTCGGAACTCATCCATTTCTTGCCTAAAAGATGCTCGCTGTTCAGATAGCAAGCGGGCAAGATCATCAAGAGCAGGGTTCTCGTAGGCTGGACCCTGAGAACCGGACGTCTGTCCCTGCTGGAAATGGGGCTGTTGCTGCTGGTATTGCTGCTGATATTGGGGGGGGGGGGCTGGGCATAAGACTGCTGAGGCGGCTGACGCTGCCTCCACTGCTGTCCCTGATAGGCGGGACGAGGACCACTGTGGTACTGCTGGGGCTGGTGATACTGGGGCTGCTGGTGTTGTTGCTGTGGCTGGCTGCTCTGCTGTCCTTGGGCAGGAGGATGTTGTTGGGATGAGGATCCACCATTACCCCAACGGAATCCGGGGTGATCCCTGCGAATCGCTGGCTGCGGGTATCGGTCGTACCATATCCCGTTGACTTCCATCAACGGTTCCTGCTCAAAGGAGGGTGGAGGAAGAACTGCCAGTGGTTGCTCCGGCTGATAAACCACCATCTGAGTCTCCTGAGATGGTGGTTGCTCTGGATGGTACTGCAACAATGGAACCGGCTCCGCCTGGATATGGTTCACCTGGCGGTATGAGGTGGAAGCCTGGTTGGAATTGTTGCTGCTGGAAACAACCTGTGACCTTGGAGGCTGTTGTGAATGGGCCTGCGCCTCCTGAATACAGAGAATTTGAGTTTTTAGGTCACTCATTGTCTTGGCGATCTGGTCCATCTGGGCCATGCCTTGGTTCTACTTCTTTTCTAGGATTTCCATGCGGTCCAGCTTCTCACTAATGATCCCCATGTCGGCTGCGGCTGATTCAGCTTGGGCTGCGGCTACCGACGATGTATTGGAACCGGCATCGATGCGAGCGATCCTATGAAATGATCCGCCTCCTTGCGGGGGCTTCTGCTGTGTATAGACTCGGGCCTGGGTCATCACTGTGGAGTTCTCTGCCATGCCTTCGTAAATGGCCCAGACGTCGTCCTCTCCCTTGGAGAAATAAGACCCACCGCAAGAGGCGTTAACAAGCCCCTGCAGCTCCGGTGTTAGCCCGCAGAAGAAACTCTGTACGAGATTGGGCTTGGAGATGTCGTGATGGGGACACCGGTCGATGAGCTCTCTGAATCGATCCCAGGCTTCATGGAACTGTTCATTTGGGATCATGACGAAGTTGCTGATCATGGCTCGAGCTGCGTTGGTCCGGCCGAGAGGATAGTATTTCTTCAAAAATGCGGTCCGGAGATCTGTCCAAGTGTCGACGAACTGCCCAAGATGCTTGAGCCAATATGCGGCTCTATCAGCCAAAGAGAATGGGAAGGCAATCATCTTGATTGTGTCCTCGGTTATCAACCGATCATGGATGATGCTGCATATCATTTCGAACTCTTGGAGATGGAGGTGCGGCTCTTCGGTCGGCAGCCCATGGAACTTGGGTAACATCTGAATTGTGTTGTGCCGAAGCTCGAAGTCTCCATGGATTGGCGGGAGTCTGATCCACCGGTGAGTGAGGGATGAAGCTGGGTTGTGCAGCTCCCTCATGATGGTCTGTGGCGGTCGCTCACCGTCTGGGTCGCCCCCTCCTGCATCGGGTCCTCCTCCTTCTCCGCCGCCACCGCCCCCAGGTCGGTTTTCTCTCATCTGAGCAATTTCCCTCATAAGGTCACCCATGAATGTGCCCTGGTCACGAATCTGTCTCTGCATAGTCTCCAGGGATGCTAACAAGGAATTGTTGATGGCTGCTTGATCAAATAGGAACGGAGGGTGCTCATGATCATCTTCATGCTCGCCTCTGTCTGCCATGGCTGGATGTTCTGAAAATGCAAAAGAGGCCATTTCAGGTGCTGTAGAATGGGCCGAACTTTGTGATGCACTGAATTCTGACACAATTGGACTGAGGGAAGGAGAATGGGAATGGTGGTCGAGGGGGAACAGGGTGGATGTAAACTCAGGCTCGGAGAGCGGACTCTCCGAGGTATTCCTAGATGAATAAGGAGGAGTGCGGGATAGCGGTGCCGACAAAGTCGGCCTAAGAGATCTCCGTCCCATCATCTTGATTATTGAGAAGAGTAGAGGAAGGGCAAGGGAAGAAGAAGAGTAAGAGTAAGATGCGACAAAATTGCGCACAATTGTGCTGTGTTTTTGATCTTGACCTAAACAAATCTAGCAATCAAACGCAAAGCAAGGGTAAGTTCACCAACTCAACACATGAAGCCGTGAAGGTTCGGCTTTTATCTTTTCAGTTTTAGCTTGATTCAGGAATTTATCTTTTAACGAGTCCTTAGAACGCTACGCCTATAGGAGAGAGAGTACTGCCGGAAAAGTATCCCGTACTTGTCCTCCTCCTGTGTAACCTGTAGCTTGTGCAGTTGAGGTCCTTGTAACCCTTCCTGGATCCCTACTCAGCCAAAGAATAAGAGAGGAAGCCAATAGGCGAAACCAATACTTCGGAACTCGCTCGCAACGGAATCACCCGTGAGCGTGCAAGAACCTACTCGGACGCAGCCGGTGAGACAGACATCCCCGTGAAGGCGTGGCCTATGCTCGATACTTCGGACGAGGTCGATGCTCACACAGTAGTGAGTCACCAATGGTGACCAAGCCCTACTCGACTACGTACGATAGAAGCGCCAATACTTCGGTAATCCAGGCGATACACAAGGCAGCCACAAGCTGGGTTTTTGGCTCTAATCCTTACGAAGCGCTCACCTCACTTGGAAGGAGACCTTCCCATGCAACCTGAATACAAGTGAGGGTATTACTCACCCCAAGCAATGGATCCAATTACCTTTTTTATTTTGGTCAAGTTTTCTTAGCAGTCCCTTTTTTAATTTTTTTGGTGTTATCGCTTCTTTTGAGTAGATTCAAACAAGCGCCTAACGTTTTTGTATTTTCTTTTTGGTCCTACTTTGTCCAAAAACAGAGGGAGAAAAAGAGTCGGAAAAGCCGTGCAAGTCGGCACAAAGATGGAAATCTCACCTTTGTGCCTAAATGATGCGTGCAAAGTTAGAAGACTTACAGCGAATCCCAGCTCTCTCCATGCGGGATGCAAAGCAGAATTTTTAAACCTATACTATATGCCGATATGCACACGGAAATCGTCCTAGATTAGGCAACTGCTAGCGTTAAGCACCACAAGTCAACTAGCAACTCCTAATCCGAGTGTCTGGTCTTGGCTCACCCCTCCTCTGCCCAACACATTTGGAGTAGGAGAAAGCGCTTGTTCGGGTGTGAGCTCGCGGCGCGTGGATTTGGGAATTACTTGCTAACTGTTTAAATTAGTCTAAGTCCAAAACGTATCTATAGGAACATGCAAAGGTTATTAGGTGTTTGGACCTATTCTAATCGATCAAGCAGAACCTAGATCTAGGAGCTCATTCCACAAAAGAAAATGGAAAATAAACACAACACCGGAAAATGGCAAGCGGTAAAAACGCGGCAAAACTGCGGTGAGCCCCCGGGTGAACAAACACCCGGAAATTAGGCCCGAATGTTCAAGTGTCCAAGGTACCTGTATTATTACAATTTAAATGAATATCACTCTCTCACAAATAAAAGAAAAGCTACTCTAATCTCTCTCTCTCACTCCTTGCTCTCTCCTGCCGGCTTGGCTAAAGAAAAGCCGGCTCCACGTCCCAAGGTTGCGTCGGTCGCCTAGGCGATCCGCCTCGCTCCGCGGTCCCTCGCAAGAAGACAAAGAAGAGTGGTCAGAAAGCTCAACGAGATATATCAAAATGTAAGAGAAGGAAAATGCTGCTATGGTAAACTATCACACAAACAAACAAGAATGTGAACTACAAGCTGTTGCTCCCCGGCAACGGCGCCATTTGATTTAGCCGAATCTCACGAGGGTCTAAATTGGTATCTCACACAAGGCGGAGACGACCGTCGCTGTTGCGACCCTCAAATGAAATCCGGACTAAAGTCAACAATTAACCCACACTAAGATCAATGAATTAGAAACGATGTGGAGTTAAAATTTATTTTTAACTCTGCACAAAAGATGTAAAGGGCAAGTATGCAGAGAGTTCGAACACAGGGAGCAAGCAGTGTAGTCCTAGCAAATGAATGCACAAGTGTGTGTGTGGAGTGTCTACACTAAGCAGGCAAACAACTACAGTTTTTGTGGGTTTTTAATTTTTTTAATTTTTTTTAATTTTTTTTATTTGATTTTTGATTTTCTGATTTTTATATTTTATATTTTATATATATTTTTTTTCCTTTTTCAAATATTGGAAAACAAGGGGATATAATACAAGGCAAGCTAAGATATTTATAAGAATGTGCAGAAATACTCAAAAATTCAGAAAATAAATGTTTTTGGTATTTTTAAGGTTTTTTACTGTTTTTATGATTTTTGGGGGTTTTTCAAGATGTTTTTGGTATTTTTAAAGTCTGAAATAAGGCAAACAGTGGAAATAAGGACTGGCTGTGAGTAAAATGTAATTTAAAAATACCAACCAGTAACAAAAATATTTCACACTATTTTTTTAATAAAAGTAACAAAATAAGGAAGAAACAGACGCTGAGTTTGCAATTTTTGGGTTTTTCTACTATTTTTTATATTTTTTTGAAGTTTTTGAGAGTTTTGAATTTTTTAGTGTTTTTCTTTTGAGATTTTTAATGATTTTTGGACTGACACTAAAATAGGATAAAATAGACACTAGGTAATTTTTTTGGAATTTTTAGAGGTGTTTTGATATTTTTTGGTATTTTCTAAGGTAGACAGTGCACAAAATGAGAGTTTTTGATGTTTAATAAATATAAAACTAAAATAAAATCAAAAACTAAATAGGTGGCGTGAAAGTATAGGTGCACAGGAGCTTAAGCCTATTTTTGTGGGGTTTTTGGAGTTAAAATGATATTTTAATTAATTAGAACAAGACTCCAATCATCAAACAGTGCTGGCAAGGGCATAAGTGCAATATTTAAAACATCCAGGGGCAACAATGCAATTTTCCACAAAACTTTACACAGCAACTTGCATTTCACGGATTCAACATTAATATCCAAACCCGCAAGGGTATATGTGCAACTTACCCACCAGGGCGCGTGACTTGCACGCGCCTGGGAAGGGTATTTTTGCAATATTACAAAGCTCAGGGGGTTCTATGCAAATTCTCCAAAATATTACAACTTGACATAAATGTTCATGGACTTAAACGAAATAAACAAAAGATCAGGGGTGCCTCTGCAAAAAGCCCACCACCTCACGTGTACAGGTCACGTGAGGTGACGTGGCGAGGGACCCAAACGCAAATAACTAAAATCCGAGGGTCTTTTTGCAAATATTACAAAATATTTAAACTACCAAGGCAAGTTTATAGACTAATATATAAATACAAAAATCGCGAGGGT
Source organism: Ottelia alismoides (assembly GCA_037367405.1). Taxonomy (NCBI): domain Eukaryota; kingdom Viridiplantae; phylum Streptophyta; class Magnoliopsida; order Alismatales; family Hydrocharitaceae; genus Ottelia; species Ottelia alismoides. The sequence goes on along the minus strand of JAZKJV010002167.1, from coordinate 78,702 downwards.
CGGGATGCAAAATACCCTCACTCCTGCGCTCGGCAAGTGACGCGTGGCGCGCATCCAACGGCTGGGCGTCAAGGCGTGATCCAACGGCTGGAGACGTTCCACTTAAACACGTGGCAGCACAAGAACGGCCGATGACGCTTCGATGATCAGCGGCTGAGATCAGATCTGGACAAGAGATCGACGGTGGAGGCGAGCCAAGATCTGACGGCCGCGACTTGATCTGGAGGCTCCTCGTTGATCCGACGGTCCCGGAGGTCGATGGAAGAACACGGAGGAGCTCCGGTCTGGCGAGCTTCTCCGAGCTCCTCCGGCCGACCACGGCGACGCTGGCGCTTGCAAGGTGGCCGAGGATGCTCCTGCAGGTGTCGGCTGTCGTCTGGAGGCTTCAAAATTCGCCGGCGGACGCCGGTGCTCTCGCACGGAGGTGGCGGAGCTGCAAGGCTCCAGGAGCTCCGGCGAGAGAGCAAAATCGCTCCAGAAGCTGCGTTGCTCTTCAAGACCTGCACCAAAATGTTAGAGAGGTCGAGGGCAAAATGCCTCGACCTCGGGTTGCTCACGAGATGGACGGGGAGATGCGATAGGGCCTCGCCGGAGTTGCGCTCCGGCGAGATGATCGATTGGGTGAACGAGTGGTCGATTCGAGTCGGCAAGAAGGGGAAAATAATCCTAAGACTAACAGGGATGAAAGGGGGATGAAAATGGGATGGATCGCAACCTCGATGGCCAATGGCCAGAGGGAGTATACCTCACGGGGGTCGACCGCCGGAGGTGGTGGAACGCGCCCAGATCGCTCGCTGCCCCTCCTCGAAGGTGTGGAACCAGGAACTGTCACCTCCAGGTGCTCGAGCACGACCGAAGGGGTTTGGATCTGTGTGGAATGCGGTTCAACCCGAGAGAGGAAGATGGTGGGTTGTATTTGAAGAGAAGCGAGGACGTGACTTCGAGGAGGTGTCACGGGTGGAGGAAGAAGATCTGGGTGGATCTGATGGAGCGGCGATGGAGATGGATCGAAGGGGCACAACTTCCATGAAGGAAGCGGTGGCAGAGGATGAGCGGCGCGACCTAGGAAAGTCCACCAAGGTGGGCCAAAAAACCAGGCGCCCGAGCTACAGTACCCGAAGGACGGACTGTTGACCCGCCTGGTCAACAGTCGGGGGCTCCTGGTTGGTCCACGTGGACCAACCAGGGAAAAGATAAAACGAAATCTTTATTAATTCATAAAAAAAATAGAAATAGGCTGAATTAAATTATGGTTATAAAATAAAAAATGTTTAATTTTTTATGTAGTATTTTATTCTGATTTTTATTTATTTTTATGAATTACGTTTTTACAAGTTGCTTTTATACCCTTATATAGGTATATTGTCTACATATAGAGTATTTTATTTTTGTTTTTGTATTTTTAATTTATTTATTTTTGTTTATTATTTTCTAAAATGATAAAATACTTTTATAAACATAAGTGTATTTTTATTTTATCTTTCTAATATGTTTTATACATTAAATAAAATCAAAGTATAAAAAGTATAGGTATAATACCTGTATACCCTGTATATGTGTGTATTTTATTTTGAGTTTTCTTTTTACTTTTATTCTGATTTTAATGTGTATATTTATTAGAAGTAATATTTACAGTATTATAAAAATATAAAATTATAAAAATAATGAATAACGAATAAGTTGAATATTTTAATCTGTACAAGGTACAATGTGGGTCCAAAACTCAACTTTCAGACCGTAGCTCCGCCAAATGCGAAACCACCACCATTGGGTAGATTATTTTATTCTATATACAATTAAAGGTGAGTACACTGCATTTGGAGTTGTCGTTTGTGAGATACGGGTCTGGGAAGTTGGGATTTTGGATTCTTATTCAGACCATATCTTTTTGTCTGTACATTATTTTTCTGTGAAATCAATTTTGTATTTTTCTTTATAAAACTATCTACAACTTTCATGTACAAAGTTTCTTCATTTGATGTACAAAAAGTGGAACCAAAAATAGGTCCCAAAATGAATAAAGAATGAATAAAAAGTATAGGTGTTTTGACTGTGTTTCTGGCCTTATCTCCCCCTACTTTATTCCTTGTCGACCTATTCATCAAGATGCCTAGGTCTCGGGGGTTTTGGGTCATAAAATATCTACAATATTTTATTCTTTTTCTTTTTCTTTATTTATTCTATAATTTTGGCTTTAATTCCAGTGATTTATACACAATCTGAATGCACATGCATGGATGCTAAGATGATGGTTTTAATGCTATTTACAGGCATTTGCTAGGGTTTTTGGTGCCAAAATGATAGAATAAAGATGATGAAATGTGGATTCATCACATAACTCTTCAAAATTTAACGAAATCCGTTACAACTCTTCAAATTTTAATCAATAGTTTAACAAATTTACAAACTATAGTCTTAAATTTATCCATTTAAGAAAAAAGTTAGGGTCATGATTCTATAGGAACGATTGGTCCATCGTTTGTGGGGATTGTATATATTGACGTCCTACGTTTGAATCTTAGTGGTTGCTTTAAAAGCGACAATTACAAAATTTGTGATTTTGCTCAAGATGTTTTCTTTTTATTTTTCTGAAAAATAATATGAAGATTACAACCAAATAATATTTTAGTACATATTAAATAATATCTTAGTAAATTTATGTTAACTGATCATTACGAACTTAGATTATATATAATTTATCTTAACCATGTGTCCCTGACATTTCGTGGGTCTTGAGCAAAAGAAAAAAATGGGCTCTTATAAAAAATTTCGATGAATTAAATTTTGAACTTTGGTATTCAATTGTTCACTGAAAATCGATTATATAAAGACTGTTTTTTTGATGAGTTGTTTCATCGAAAAATCGTTTCCATAAGGGTTCATTTTTCAACGAGTTGTTTCATCGAATATTTCGATTCCACAAACGCTCATTTTCCGTGAGTTGTTTTTACCAAAAATGTGATTCTACAAGACCTCAATAGGACATATACTATTTTTTTCTAAACTTAAGGTTGAATACATGTAAAAATTAAGCCTCTAAAGTTAATGGGCCATGTGCTATTGCACTCGAAAATTACCCTCAGAGATGGCCCTGTTGATGTTGATTTAAGGGTGGATATGTTTCCGAAGTTTATGTAAATTTCTCTGCCAAGTTATTTATCCGCCATAAGAGGGTGTGCATAATTCATGTGAACTTTGATTACTTTGATTTTATGCACTCAAACTTTGTTGTTTTAACGATCAAATTTGTGATCGGCTTGATTCGGCGAACTCGGGATTATAGATTAAGCGAGGCGCACTAATATGTAAATAAATAGTAAACATGCATATGTATATAGATGTATAACATATGTTTACGTAAAGAAGACTAAAAATATATACTTTTATCAAAGTCGAACTTGCCTGATATAATATATTTAAAATAATTAATAAAATCATCATTAAAATTACAATTACACCTAACATTTATTATTCCAGAATAATATTCTCTTGTTCAAAGCATGGGTCTGCCCATGGCTTGGTGATTGATGGTATAAAATTTGGATCTAAAGAATACATGAAAGGACTTAAGGCTGTCGTTGAAGTTTGATATGGTTTTACTGTGGAAACATAATTTGACTAATTAATATACTATTTAAACATTCATTATCGAACATATCATGTGTTATTATCATCATCACAAAATCCAGATAAATATCCATGTAAAATTGGAAAATAAAATATACAAAAAATATTAATAACTAAGGTATTCTTTTAACATAATATCCTGATAGTTAAACATTATTTCTTTGATTTTAAAATTATTAGGGTTTTTATCACTTGTGCCCCTCTGAGATATCGCAATTTCAGTTATGCTCCTATCTTTTTGGTAATATCAGTTGTGCCACTCACTTCTTTCTCCGTTATCACTTGTTCCGTCAGATTGACCGTCAAAAGTTGGCTTAACTATGGTTTTTTCAAACCTTGGTGCAGTTAAGAGGGGTATTATTGTCCAGACATCTTCTTCATCTTCTTCCTCATCTATTTGTTCTTCTTCATTTCCCTTCATAATTTCTCTCTCTTAGTGACACCTTCATGCATCCATCGAATCTATAAAATTTTTACATTTTCACAGATATATCATTCATTACGGATCAAACGGTGAATTTTATTGAATTTCTTGATGAATTTTTATGAATCAATTAGTAAAAAAATTATCTTAAATTAATAAAAACTGAACTCCAGTTTTATCCAGACAGGGGTATGAGGAGGACGGAATGGGGAGGCCCGAGCTCCACCGCGTGCTTCGTCCCGAGGAAGGAACCTGGCAGCGCCGGGGCCTATGGCGGCGCAGAGGGAGTTGCAGAGGGTGGCGCCTCTGTCGTCCTGGATATCGGCGATGATGACCTTCGTGTCGTGGCAGCAGAAGAGTGCGGGGGGCGGGGGGTAGTGCGAGGGGAGGAGGGGAGGTGCAGGGGGCGGAAGGGGGAGGTGCGGGGGGCGAGGGCGACGGGGGGAGGGGGTGCAGGGGCGGAGGGGGGAGGTACGGGGGGGGTGCAGTGCGGGCGTCGGAGGGGAGGTGCAAGGGGCGGAGGGGGGAGGTGCGGGGGGCGAGGGGGGAGGTGCGGGGGGCGGAGGGGGGAGGTGCGGGGGGGGGGGGGGGGGGGGGGGGGGACGGGGGAGGGGTGCGGGGGCAGAGGGGGGAGGTGCGGGGGCGCAGTGCGGGGGGCGGAGGGGAGGTGCGGGGGGCAGAGGAGTAGGAGGACGGGGACGGAGGAGACTGCAGGAGAGCTCAAGGAGGAGGAGGGAGGAGATGTGGAGGAGGAAGAGAAGGGAGGAAGAAGACGGGGGAGGAGGACTTTTCTGTCCTTTTTTAATTTAATTCCATCTGTGTCCTTGAAGTTAACGTTCGTTTGTGTTGGTTATGGGCGATCACTAACCTGAAGGGCACAAGTAATAGATTAGCAAGAAGTGATGGGCACAACTGATATTATCAAAAAGATAAAGACATAACTGATATTGCGATATCTCAGAGGGGTACAAGTGATAAAAAAACCCAAAATATTATTAGCGCATTTATTATGCTATAACACAGATGTATAATTCGACATAATCAATACACCATGGACCAATCCACAAGTTCGCATGTGTATATTGAAAATTGAAGCAATACGTAAGATTAAGTTGGAATCATTACGTATGTTTTCGAGAACAATTAGGCAACTGGTGCCCAAAGGTTTGGACTCGAGAAGAGAATCAAGAGATTGGCAGCACCGACCATTTGACTTTTTGTACAGATTTGTGTATCAAGATTCATTACACGTCAACGTATGATCTCGCATCACATGTCCATTCAAAGCGTTCTGCTAATCATTACCCAGTACGAAGCATTCAATGCTAGCATTAAATATATGATCGATGGTGTTTGATTACGGCACTGGTTTATTATACAGTATACACTGTTTTGATCATTACCGACAAAGCCTCCAACACGGACTTTCATCACAGCACTGTTTTCATTATACTATCGTCCAGTTTTCTTATTTGATGCAGTCAAAACTATATCATATATATCAAGAGAAGTATACAATTAGACAAAGATTCAAAGATAATTGTAATTAATTAGAATCAAATTAATCGAAGCACGACAGGAGAAAGCGACTCGGAAGCATGGAAGGCCATATCAGTATCGATATATCATTGATATGGCTGATATTTAACTTTGGAAGGGCATTTTCTTCACGAAATTGGTTCGATATCGATACAATACCGATATCGATACCAATACCGATATGACGTCCTCCCATTGAATTTTGTTCCCACTCGATTTTAGATGAGATCATGACGGACGATATAGAGTCATTTTAAAAAGGGATTTTTATCCGACATGCCCTATAAACTTTGTCAATTACCTCTACGACCTTTTGCACAACGTAATTACCCCATCGACCCTATAAATTACCCCAAGAACCCTCACGAACTTCAAACAAATTAACCGCAAGGTTCATGGGGTAAGAGTTGGCAAGTTTACATGGTCGAGGGAGGAATTATGTTATTTTAAAGGTCGTAGAGGTAATTGGCAAAGTGTATAAGGTCTGTCGGGTAAAATCCCTTTTTAAAAAACATCATTATGAACTCCTATCAAGGAGACTACACTGCAGATGATGGGGAAAGAAGCAGAAACTAACCACAAGACAGGAAGTAGGGGACGAGTATTAGTATTTCCAAACATATATTTATTTATAAAATCACTACTCGAACTCATCCATTTATTAAACGGGCAGTTCTAAGCGGATACTCATATATCCATCGGGTATCTATGTACCCAACAAGTATCCACACATCCAATATAACATCAAATCTTAAACTCACCATTCCTGTAATATATTCTTACAAAAAAAAAGATAATAAAAGGAAGTTGTACATAAACTTCACACACATTTAAGAGTTAATTGTAAATTAAAGTTATAAATTATTTAAGAATATTGGACATATATATTGAATGGAAATATCGAAGATGCACAACACATTGACAATTACTTCATGGGTAACACATAATGTGCAAGTTCGGTGTGGGGATGTCAAATAATTCAACACATGTGGGGAAAATATTATGGGTTTATATCAATTGGACGGTTTGCTTATGTTAGATTAAAAATACATGTATGTTGGAGATATAAAAAGGCAACTAAATCTGAATTTGTGAATAAATTAGGTGAATATCGCGATACTTTTATTTTTTAAGAAAAAAGGGCATCCACCGTATAGGTGTTTACCCAAAAATTTCACATTAATCACCCAAAAAAAAGGTTACAAGCATGTGAGATAGGACAATGACTATATAAAATTACATGAACCAATTTTCGATGAGCGCATTAGTCTGTGCCACCCTAATTTCACCATACACCCGTTCGTGACGGAAGATCCTATTGTTTCTGGCACACTAGATTGCCCAAATCAGTGCTATGCACCTGGCCTTGTCTTTCTCGGTGCCCCTCCAACCATCCCTAATGTAGTTCCAAAGATTGGATAGAAAATTTAGATGCCCTACAAAGAACCTTGACAATGACCAAGCTTCCACTAAATGTCTGCACCTGAAAAAAAGGTGCTCCAAGTCTCCTTCCCTTTCCCAATACTGCGAACAACTTGGATCGGTGCTTGGCACGAACCTCATAAGTCTATCTCCCATCAACGCCTGCCTCCTCTAAGTAGACACAAAAAAACCTTCACCCACGTAGGGATCCTCCCCTCGTCTTCTCTATCCGATAGAGTTCAATGCCATGTCCCCGATATTCCTTCGATTGCACATCGTCTTCTCTATCTGATATAGAAGCCGCCCCTCGTCTTCTCTATTTTGCACATCGAAAGGGGAGAACTCCAGTGGTGACACCCTGCTCTCCATCCTCTAGGCGGCGAGATTCGAGGTCAGGTGCATCATCGCAGCGCAGCTTCTTCTTTGATTATTCTTCGCTCCTGCCACATCCATTGTAGCCATCGAGTTCCATCTTCGCTTCGACATCCATTCCCCCTTCCGACAACCACCTTCAACCCACATCGCTCCACCACGTGTTCACTGCTACCACCTCATCTCCCCGATATTCCTCCGCATATTCATCCTATCACCACCGCCTTCACGCTGACATCGGCTACCTCCAGCGGTCGCCACCAAGCAACGCCAAAGGCTAGAGCTTCCCCGTTTCTTCATCAAGCTGTTGTTGCTGCTCATCAGAAACCCCGCCACCTTGCCACGAAGCTACAGGTGCAAATCATCCTCGATGCGCAGCTCCATCTGTTGGAGCAACTCGGTCCAGATCCTCTCATTCCGCCTCGAGGCCTCTTCACCCTGAATGCCTTGGCGTGCACCTTCTCCTCGACAGCAGGTGCAACTCCAGGCCTTCTTCGATGCACTTCCTCATCAGGGCCTTACTCCAACAACCTGAGCTTCTCTTCACCGCCAAAGGACACCATCGCCATCAAAACGTCATCCACCGCCTGCTTCGACACAGAGCCTTTCTTCATCGAGCTTCCAATCCATGAGATCCTACTCCACCTCGCTCCGTCCATCCATCGTCTGGCGTCAAGATCAAGGAAGTCACATGCTTCGCACATGCCCTGGTGGAGATTTTGCGAAGGAGCCCTCGGAGTTTTACCAATCTTCAGAAGCTCCCTACCGTCTTCACGACATGTGCATATCATGTGCCACCTATTGGAGATTTTGCATCAAGCCCCCTAGCGAGGCTGGTAATTACGTTCTAGTCAAGCTCTGTATTTTTTCTTTATTTTATTTTTTTTGCAATCAAAAAGCTAGCTTCCCTCTATTATTTGAATATTATTTTCGCATCTTTTTATCATTCAAAAATAGCATTGTCGTTCTACAATTAATTCTATACATTGTAACATACTCCTTATATTTTATGCTCTATTGTTAATTATCAATAATTATTCTAGCGAAAATTTACATATTTTACTTAGTTTACATTCAAAAAATCATATTAAATTAACACTATTTAGAAGATTCCAAAAAATTCAAGGATAATTGAATTAATTGTATTTCATATTTGCCCAAAAAGAAATGCATTTGCACGCATCATTTGTTCTATAAAAATCATTTTGTCTGTTTCAATATTTATTTTTTAATAGGTATTAAACTCTATATTTTTATGGTATAGGAATTTTCTGAGATAAAATATCTTAGATAATTTTATTTTCTTAAAATAAAGGAGGTTTAATATTTAATACAAGTAATTAATGTGATTCACCTTATTTGCACCATTTAATTTATTAAATATACACACTCCATCAAAAAAATTCAAAAAAAAATTATAATGCATTTATTTCATCATTATTCATATTTTGGTCAAGTTTCATAATGTTTGGACATTGTTTAATTGACAGTAATTTTTTAGTCCTTAAAATTGGTCACATTTTCAATTACATTCAAAAATTGAATTAAAAATACCAAAAAATCCTCCTCGAAAACCGTGCACGAACTTTGATAAACATTAACCTAGGTTATTCTTTTGCCTCCTCAAGTTCGACCATGGGACTTGCCGATGCTAAATAAACATAAAATCATTCAAATTAATTGAATTAAATAATTGATGGTTATTTCTTGATTGATTCCGATTAACCGCCTACAACGAAATGACGCCTTTACAATTATTATTCGCATGTTAATTCCCGTAAATTAACAAAGGGTATTCCAGACTCGTCAGTCTTACAACCCAAACACAAGGGCTCTTTTGCCTTTTTCTACAAGTCGTAGAAGTTTGTTGTCTCACCGTGTGATCTTCTTTGTCTAGACCATCAGTGTTAAAATTTGTACATGCATTGTTCATAATCATATCTACAAATGGATTGATAGTGTATGCATCATTTTCCTCATTAATTGTGTCATCAAAGACCTCGTCGTGTCTCCACCAAATTTGATATCCTTCCATAAAATTATTTCTATACATATACAACTGAGTTTCATCATTGGATCTCTCCTTCATTAAACGACACTTTTGGCATGGACACAATATATCCAATTGGAATCCACCACATGAGAATCCTGGGCTTAAGCGAATTCCACAAACTCTTGAACACCTTTTTGAAAGGTCTCTGTAACACGTCCATCTACTACACGCTTGTACATCTACTCTCTACTAGCCACCGATTTCACATGAATTTAACTATTCATAAAGTCAAATAAGAGGAGATGTTTCAACCTCGTCTTAAGTTAAGAGAACAGACCTAGAAAAGTTAAAGTAAAATTCATCGTTGTCCTATTTAACTAATTTTAGGATATGAGAAGAGAAGTGTTTTTATTAAGTTATCACTTGAGCCAGTCCATAAGGATTCAAACTTACTATAAAACGATGATTGATACATGGTAGCTTATTTTTTAGGAAAATTCGACAGCATAACCTTGCACCCCTCTAGTATACACCATAAACCAATCACAATTATACCAAAGAGGAATGAGTTATGCAGCCGAATATCCATCAGAAATAAACTAAAACATGTGACAACGATCGCCTTATAATAAGTTTAAATCCCTACGGACTCCCTTAGTCTGGGTCCTCTAAACTAAAGAAAACCAACATAAATGTAATATTTTAAGATAAATTTATGCCATATATTTGTATGTGCTACAAATGATACTATAAAATAATCTTAAAATATTTAGTCATTTATGTTAACTGTGTATTTACGTATATTTGATTGGTTAACGATGGAGATATGGATAGATGTGATCCTAAATTTACGCTTAATTAAGTGTTTAAATGATATTTATATAGAAGTGTACCTACAAAAAAATCTTTCACATGCACACATCAACATCCACGACCATTGAACCGGGATATCTCATCCCAAAGTGAGTCCAATAGTACTTTGCAAAATTTACAAAAATTTAATACAATTAGAGGTAATGAAATCCTCCAATGTGTTGCACATGCCTCCTGGTTTGCAGGGACACATACCACTCGGTGTGGAGGGACACATTGTGTGTTAATATTTGACGCAATTTCATAATCCGTTAGTATTTTAGTCTTATTATCTACCTAACTATAAGTTATTGTGACACACTTTACACATTAACTCGAATTTAATGTGATAAAAAATATCACAACAAAACTACTGGTGTTTATTGAACAAGGCACATGGTCTCAACATTCTATTAATTTTCCATTGCAATCTATCATATTCATCATTATCTCCTTTTTGTTGTTTAATTTTCCATCACATTCTATCTTATTCGTCATTATCTCCTTTTTGTTGTTTAATTTTCCATCACAATCTATCACCTTTGGCCACTTACAGTTGTCAAAGCTAGGCCTAACTTCCTCCCTCTCCTAATAATCCCTTCTGTTCATTATTTTCTTCTAACATAGGGCTGAGGTTCATTCTCTTGTGTTCTTACTCCCAACAATTTTGTATCTCTGATCCCCTCTTTCAATTGAGTCATTTCCATCCCTACTCCTGACAAATTGTTTGTTCAATGCCACCAATACATCCTCTAACCCTTCCATTATATTTTTTCTTTCCTTCTCTCTATCAACATTCATCTAATTATCTCTTTTTTTCCACTTCCAATTGCAATCCTAAAATCCCAGTTGAGAAGTGCATCATTATAATGAAACTAGTGTTATTGTATAATTCAATTTTTCAATTTATTATACAAATTTAATCATGTTTTCATCATACATTTGGGATGTCTATAAATTTCTATCTATATTAGACAAAAATAATCAAACCTAATAACAACTACATGTTAATAAAGTCTTATGAAGCATAAACAATAAGTTTAAGTGCTAGGAATATAAAAAATAACAACCAAACTATCAACAATATGAAAACCCTAAACCATAAAACAAGAATAAAATGTAAAGAAATAATAAAAAAATGAGAGAAAAGATGAAAGAATATACCTAAACAAAGACATGTGTGCGATTGAATGACCCAAATGGGTTTGCTGGAGGAGAGGACGCGGAGCACGGATCGTCGGAGGGAAGGTTTTGGGGGAGGAAATTGGGTCGAATGGGGAATATAGGCAAGCCGACGTTCCGTTTACAGACGCGGACTAGAACACTTATGTGCTCACCAGAGGCTCTCCAAGTGCTCGCCAACATATTGAAACGTGTCCGTCCGAACCGCACCTTGAATTTCAAATGGGTGAGCACATTGTAAGAGAGCACTTGTGCAACCCAAATGCTCACCCAGGTATTAATAAATGATGCGCCTCAAAATCCAAATGGGTGACCAGTACAGGCGAGCACATGTGTAACCAGGTGCCCGCTAACCTATTGGCGAGCACGTGTTATCATCAAGTGAAACTATACCGTGCACACCAAGCGTGCCTTTTTTTTGTAGTGATATGAGTTGAAAACAATTAGATATTGTTGAGGTTGTACTAACTTAAATAAACTGAAACACGCAAGCATAAACACATGTATATGTACATATATATGTACATGTACATGTAAACACACGTGTTTATGTATATGTACATGTGTATTTATATGTATTCGGGTTTAGATCGGTTTGGGTTTGAGTACCCATAAAGGAATCCCAAACTCGCACCCATATGGGTAGTAAATTTAAAACCCAAACCCGTATAAAAAATAAAATGTGCGGGTTTCGAGTAATTAAATGGAGCGGATTTAAGTTGGGTATGCAAAAGATATACCCAAATTGACATCCCTAATAGGAAGTGAATGACTCAGCTAACGATGTAACGATCGCTTGAGAGTTACTTTCAAGGGTCAAGCCACTAAACCGACTGAAAAGAATATAAAAAAAACATCATCATCAATCAATCGATGCGTCAAAGCTTGACTCTGATGTCCGATGGGCCCGATCGTCACCTTATGTGTACTACAACAAAATTAGGTTATAGTAGTAGTTTTTTAAAATATGTCGTTAAATCAGTCGTGGTTAAATATGTAATAACGATATTATTGCGAAATGATTTATTATACTTGAAATTAGAGACGGATATGATATTCGTTGCTAATTTCAAGTATAACAAAATTATTTTACAACGAATAATATTATTTAACAGTGTTGATTTAGTGGCATGTTTTGAAGAAAAAAAACGTCACTATAAACTAATTTTGTCGTAGTGTTGGTATGATATTTTCCATGTATTAAATCAAATGTTCATATGCTTAAAACAGCACACTGCTTAACCATCAAAGAACTTAATTGTGCTTAACTAAAACCCAAATCCAGCTTACGGTTCTCTCTCCTGTTCAACGGTACAAGATCAAGCTTGGGTTATATGCAGAGATTACCCATTCCGTCAAAGGGGAAGTCCTCCCAACACAAGTTGAGATCACCGGATTCCAGATCCAGTCCTTCTACGGCCTCCAGCTGACGCGCAGGAAGCACCCCATGCAGCTCCTCCACGCTCCCGTGTCCATCCAGCGGACATGGATTGTGATCATGCAGATCTTCCAGGTTCCGCTCGCGGTCCTGAAACCACAGCTGAGACGTTTGATGGAGGAAGGAGGTGATTAGGGCTTGCGGGTCGAAGACGGTCTCGTTGGCCGTGCTCGTCAGCAGCACTGTCATGCTGCCTGCAGTATTATTAATCAATCATGTAAACTAGCTTTCCAAATATAAGAACAAGTGATCAAGATGTAACTAAATTGGACGTAGTGAACAGTTTTCCTCGATAACCGTAAACTAAGAGGGATCTACTTGAGCTTGAACCCAATTAATTGTGACCAGTTTTCAGGAGTCTATTACAAATGCTGGATCAAATGAACCTGTTGTTGTAGAGCAAAGACATAGGCCACGCATCCGTACACCGGATCACGCATCCGCGCCAAGGCCTCGAAGGAGATGGTGACTGCGGCGTCGCCGCGGTGGTGCGAGGGGAGCTGGAGCAGCAGCTTGGAGGCATTGCTGGCCCCGAAGACCTTGTGGACTGCCGCGAAATGTGCGGCGCCTTGCTCGTAGCTGAAGTACGGGGCGAACACACACCCGTCGGAGCACTTCCTCCTCAAGAACTTGCAAGCTCCGCATGAAGCTGCCGACGATCCTCCGGCGGCCGCCATTGGAAGCCTTCTCTACGTGCTCTCCTCCTCACACTCTCTATATATGCTGCTCTAGTGGTGGGCGACTTTGGCTTCGTTAGGCTTGAGCTGGATCTCTGTCTTTGGTTATATTAAGGATGTGCATGTATGGAACCATCCAGATCAAATTACTAAAATGCCCTCGAGATTTTGGTAAATATCATATAGGATCTCTGATTAAAAAATTGTTTTATTTCGGAGCATGTATTTCAGTATTATAACACTTTTTTAACGGTTCTTTTTTTATTTATTGGTATTTTTTTCGACAAAAAATCAAGGTCGTCTACTTTGAAGCGTGGCCAAAGCCCAAAAGAGTTTGGTTACAACAAAATTGTAATTAGAAATATTATTAATGCGTCTCCCATGCGAAATTAAATTATGTTTTTTTTTGTGATTAGAAGTGATTGTTATATATATTCATTTATATGCATTAATATAATGATCCATCGTCCATCGATGCTTCAATGCCCTAGCATTGCGGCATAAGAGATCCCATGGATGCAATCGCTTATCGTAAGAACAATTTCATGAGACATAAAGAAGAGAGCGTAGTCTGAGCGGTAGACATAGGCATAGTGTCGAACCACTAGAAATCCTTGTGTTGTAAATTCTTACATGTTTTTCTTTTATAATATTTTTTATGTTTGTTTGTTAATGATCTTGGGATGAAAACAGATGCGGATATATTCGAAAATCCACTTATTGTATTTGAAAATTTGTCGAATACTGATAATCCATATGTGAATATTAATCGAATACGAATCGAATATGATATGGATTGTAAAATTTTCCCAATACTGATATAGATATGACTATGGATTAAATATATGAATCTATATCTGGATATCCGAATACAATATTTAATATTATTTTATATATTAATTAATATAATATAAGTCACAGCCCTCGTGTTATTATATTAATATTGTGTATTATATAATACAATATATTAATGATATTAATAAACTTCTTTTTGTTTGGGGTTGGGTACAAACAAAAAGTTACGAAACTCAATCTCTTTTTTGCTTCCGGTCAAGAACGCAGGTCAACTTGGTGCTCTCTTTTTATCACGATGCAACTTATTTATATTTCATTGTCATTTTTTTAAATCATTATGAACTTTGATTAAAAAATCAATTCATATTCGTATGTGGTCTCTATTCAATTCATGTTTTGGAGTTTTATTTTGATTCACTCTTTATTCGATCTGTATTTAGGTCCGCTCTTTATTCGCTCTGCACTCGAATTTGATAAGTATCGATTCGAATTCTTGTCCGCATTAAGTATGTGATTTTCTTAATGCCGAATCATATATGTATCCGTATTCATATTCGATAGAGATGAAACGAATATTGATATGGAAATAACCATTTCCGATCAGTATCTAATGTGTTTTCATTTCTATTAAAAACTGATTGCATTAACATAAAAGAGTGATAGATCTGGATGCATGCCTTCGAGCGTACCACGAAGATCTGGTTGCAAAATTTCCAGTATAAAATGGTGAAAACGGTCACGTAGTTGCAGGGATCAGAGCGCATGCATGCATGGGTCTCCCCTGTGGGCAACACGCCCCTGCTTTTGGATTTTACTTTTTCAAAGAAATAGCTCTGTGTTCTCCTCAAGCGTTCTGCAGTACTGCCTTAAAAGGGTCCCTTCTTTGGAAGGATCTGAAGCAGAAAGAAATAATGGTCTGGGAATTGCCCTCATCAATCATCTTCTGGTGTATCTCAGTTGAGTGAACAGTTATATTTCGATTAAAACTGTTCTGACTTGAGCATATTTTAGTGATGTCTCATCAGATGGATGGATAGGATATCTTTACTTTTTCCATCAACTGTTTGTTTGCTTCGGCAGATAAATTTGCATGCTTTAGAATGCTCGTATTATTATATTCAAAACCTATTCCATCGCTTCTCTTTAAACAGGAAAAATGGGGTTATCTGCCTCCAAGTAAACCTTAATAGCACTGCCACAATACTTGCGAATGAATAGTAATTGGGGTAATTACAAGTGGTTGAGATCGATCTTTTTTCTGTATCGAATTATTAAAGATTAAAACCAGTAATTATAAAATGGTCAGCTTAAAAAAAACGAGGAAACCTACGAAAGAAAAGCAAGAGATTCTTAGCCGTAGCACTACATAAAGATTAAAACACTTCCCACTTTTCTATGAACTTTTGCATGCGACGTGATGGCCGTCATTCCTTTCTGTTGTCTTTTCTCACGGGTCATTCCCAAATTTCCATAGCAAAAATTCATTCTTTTTAATTTTTTTTAAAATTTTATATGGGACATTACACCGCATTACCGTAAATTATGTCATATACGTGATAACCCCTGTGAACTTTGTTATGGCTTATACAACCCTTGTCAACTTGCTCCATCTTACATCACAATTCTGGCTATCGATTTAACTTTTTTAAAATTAACCTTCTTGAGTTGATCAAAACCCAGGAATGATCTGATGGCCCTTTCTTCTCCACTCCCCCCTTATCCTCCGGAGGCTCGTTGAAGGCGATGGCGTGGACTCGAGGGCAATGGGATCACACTCTCCCTAGCGATGATGCATGGGGTGGCACTTGCTCTCAAATGTATGACAGAGGCTGGCAGGTGCGAGAACAGTGGCAGATCGCCGCAATGAAGGCGGTGCCCATGAGGGGTCGAACAGAGTTGTGCAGTGGTCGTGTGGAGAGGTTGTCTTCCCTCTGACCAAATGGGACAATGGTGAAAGTAAATAGTGGATGGAGGTGGTTCACTGTGGTGAGCTTGCTGAGCTCAAGCAGAGGAATGATGAGATTTTTCTCCAGTGCCTTCGATGATGACGACAGTGATCGCTGAGGCCCATGGTGACAGAGATGTGTGGTCCAACAGTTGGTCTCTTCGAGGACGATAACAGTGATGCAGGGGCCAAGATCACAACTGCAAGGGTTGTTCACTTGCGATGGAGAGGAAGGTCGGGCCGACAAAGCTCGATGCTCTTCCAAACAAAGCGGCGCTCTATAACTTAATAAAAACTTTAAACACATGATCTACATATAATATTTAACTATTAACATTTACATATCCTTCATCATATCCATTTTTAAATTTTTTTAACAGATATCAATAAGTATTTTTATTTTGACAGATAAGAATACAAGGATGGGTTTTTATTTATTTGCATATGCAGATATGAATATTGATACGAAGACCATTTTCATTTTTTTTGGATATGGAAATATATAGTATTATATAATTTTCTGACCTGCCGTAATACCGAAATCTACATGTGTATATTGTATAGACATATATCGGTGTGTTCAAACATATATCTAATTATATTACATAGTTACGTACGGTATATTGCATTTTTGACCATGAACTTCCAGTTGGTTATAAAAGAGTCCCTTTATCAATAAATTACAACACCAAGATGCAAAAGTTACTTGCAACCAATCTTTGTTGCCAATGTTACTGGATCCTAAATACTTGAGATAAATCAATTCCATGTCCTGCAGATTTGGCAAGCTCCGCAGCAGCACCGATGTAAGAATGGGGGGTCAGATTGAGAAGCGCAGACTTCGCTAACTCGGGCAGATCAAAGCCTCGAATGAACTCTCTTATGCTCTCCTTGGTGACAGCTCTTCCTCTTGTCAGTTCCTTGAGCTTCTCGTACGGTTCAGGAACACCGTATCTTCGCATCACCTGCAAACATGTACAGACAACCAGCATAATGTTACTAAAGCAAGCATCTAGAGTGTAGTTGTAAAGGAGGTTAAATTGCGGCAGAGTATTGCATCTAACATTCCCAGTTTTATGCATCAAAAAAAAAACTTATGAATGGTCTCCACATATCCCAAACTAACCCCAACAGCCAATTACTCCGAGATCATCCACAAGCTCACAGAGTCCTAAGTTTACGATAAAGAACTTTGGATGGTACTGGACGGATTTGATTTTTCATGTTAGTCTAGTCTGAATTCAAAATAACAACGCTTCCACTCCTGAAGAACACAAACATCTCCAGTTTTATCATTTCTAGCTATGTTACCACCCGGTATCGAGGGGGCGTCATCAAGAGGATATCTAGCAACTTCAAGTGAAGGCCTGCTTGCTACTTGAGCGTAAAAGTATAAACTTCTAGGACATTTTACTCTATTGATGTCCGGAATCGGAGCTGGTTTCTACAATAAATATTAGAAAATTACAAACTCACAGTTTGTATTGGTTCTGCAAGAACCTCCCATGATTTGTCCAGATCCTCAAACAAACGAGCTTCATTCACCTGTAAGATAGAATATGTAGCAAATTGTTTGACCCCATCTTTCGAAAAGAGCACATTAAGCATAATCTAAGTAGGGTATACTAATCCATGCTCCCCTGTGTCTACCTGGAGTTTACGGATTCCCTGCAATGTACTTTTGTAGGAAAGGAGAGAGTATCCCAATGCAACTCCTAAATTTCGTAGAACAGTTGAATCAGTCAAGTCTCTCTGGTCAACAAGATGACAAGTAATCAGATCTCTTCCACAAATTTAACATAAATGTGACAACTTAATGTGTATATCTAGATTGCTGTATGCATGTTCAAAGAATCCCCTCCGAATACATCACTTCTTCAAGATAAGAGAACGAGTAATAGCACCCCTAAACATAACATTGGCAAGCAAAAGCAAGACTGCCAGTTTTACCTGCAAGCGTGAAATGACCAATTTCATGCTGATGCCTGACAACATAGCATTAGCTAAACAAAGATTTCCTTCACTATTTTCAAAGTCAATCGGATTAATTTTGTGGGGCATGGTAGAAGAGCCAATCTCACCAGCCTTGGGTATCTGAAAGATAATTTCCAAAGTAATGTCAGAAGCAGCATAAATATATTACGTCTATCCCTTGAATCAAATATTAGACTAGAGCAAAGACATAGGAGCAGTATAAATATATATCTGAATACCCTTGTGAATCAAGTATTACAATAGAGCAAAGACTAAAGCCTATAAGAGTATTACCTGCTTAAAATAGCCTAATGAAACATAGCTCCAAATATCCCTATTAAAATCCAGCAAGATATTGTTGAATTCAGTGAATACATCGAAAAGCCTTGAGATGTAGTCATGGGGCTCTATCTGCATTAAAAAAGATTCACTAACATTCACATATAAAGAAGAAAAATCAAACATAAATCTCAAGCATACTACAGAAGCTGGAACGATATTTATTTCTTTGTAAGCTCTTGAAACACGGGCCAGAAAATGGGTCTCCGAATTTGAAATGTGTATCTATCTTGCCTTCAATGTGCTTCAGCAACTCATTTATAACAGAATACATTCTTAAGAGCTTTGATTCTCATTTCACATGTGAAATATATAATGGGTATAGCTTTCTTTTGCAGCATTTTGTACACATGGTTCAGTAAAACCAGTATTGAAATGCACTTTTTCCCTCTTTCAGATGCTTTCTTTCTCAGTGGTCTTGTAATGTTTCAAACTTAGCCTTAGGTCTTCGGTCTTTTATTGAGGAAAAATAGTCCTGACAACTTGTTGGGTTCGAGTTCAAATGGACCTTTTGACAACCACCCAAAATGCTTAAGCCTAATTTGTCAAGTAGTAATTCCTACCACTTATAACTCATACCCACACTTCGTGAGCTTTAGATATTGAACTATTTTGAGGGGTTGTGTGACGACCCATATTTTTTTATTAGATATAAAAGAAGAAGAAAATAATAAATAGGTGGCAATGTGATGGGCTCTACATGTAAGGGTTGAAGGTTAAAAGTAGAGGGATAGGTATGTAAAACCTATGAGATATTATTGGGAAGCATTCAAAGGGGTGGAAACAACGCCACTTACTCCATTCCCATTTGCTAAAAATAGATAGGGACTTACATCGCAAGTTACTGAATGGGAGGGAGTGAGTGGACGAGTGAATGGGCAAAGGAGGAGAGAGAGCGGGGGGGGGGTGTTTTTTTGGTGTGTTTTTTTGGGATGATGAGATGTTATTCTTATTTTAGATAATTGATCTAATTATGGTATTAGAAGAGAGAATGAATGAGAGGAAGAGAGAGGGAAGGAGGGAGAGAGAGAGAGACGTGAATAGAGATAGAGAGAAATAGGTAGAGGGAGAGATGAGAGGAAGGTTGTATTGTGCAAGATTCATGTCCGGCAACGACGGCTCTATATGTCGATATCGAATGTTGATCCGACAGAATCGGAGGAGCATCGACGTGATCTACAACGGTTCGGATAGATTGAACCGTCTTCACTGGCGGACTTTTCGTATCATTGAGGTATGTGTCGAACACCTAGGGTCGTTACGATATTTTGTTCTTTTGATTGCAGACAAACATATTCCATATTACGTTCGTTAGTAAAATTATTTGGCACAATCAAATCTTGCAATTATACCATAACAAATAGGATTCGACATTGTCTTTGATTCTTTAAGATACTTTGTCATTGGGATTAAATGTTGATTCTGTCTTTGCACGTATAGGTATGTATATCCGTTTGCATCTATTTATACTGATCACTCTCCTAGAAAATGTCAGTTTGCATCTATTTATACTGATCACTCTCCTAGAAAATGTCATCGATCAAACCTAATTGCAAATAGTACAAATATTGATTCATTACATATGTGTATCGTACTTAGAGAATTAATTACTTGTGTCAATCTTTCCTTAGAAAAATTCAATTCTGTGTACCATGGTACCTTCTTTTTATATTATATAATTGATGATGATAGTTCTATACGATCCATCCTTGTACACGACCTTGAAAGGCAATCTTTATCCATCGATTAATGTGTTCATTCCCTTTAAAACTTATGTGAAGAAACACTAGAATCAATTAAATAAATAGAATATTATATATTTTGAATAAGCTATAGCCAGATAATGAGAATGTCCTTTTGACATTAAGTAAATTGGATATCTCGTCCAAGATCTCTTCGGAAACCTGCTAATGTGCATAAACTATATATAATATAGTTGTCTCATGTAAGATACAGATAGACTTAGTTATAATGATAGATTGCACTATGTCGTCTACATCTTTTTTTATGAGGGGAATGAATATATTTATTTAATTCCCAACGTATAAAATTGGAAATGTATCTCGTATATATATATATATATATATCCCTAAGTATAATATTACAAACGTTACCGTCATCCAAACTATTATACATATGATTTTTATATCATTCGTTGGGAATGACCTCCTGATATTTACCAAGATGACGCATTTGTATAGAAAATTACACCCGTAACCTACGGGTATAGTTAACTATTCGTAAATCTCATTGGCAGATATAATATGATTCACGTCCATAACATTGTGAATTTCTAAGAGACAGATCTTAGGATATTACTGTAAATAATGCACGACTGATTAGCCATCAGTAATAAGCTGATTATTTTATGATATAATATTCAATAATTTATATTAATGTGGTGGGTTCGAAAATTGTGTACTGCCATGTAGTGTGATCATAAATGAAGTATTACTGCAACTAAATATATAGTATTCAAAATCCAATTTGATATGATAACATCAAGTACCGAATAACTGTGTGTTATATGTTTATGTATTTCTACAATGAGGACCTATTTGATTAGTGGAACTAAAAGGTTCACATATACCACTATTGTATGAGAAAGAAAATGTAATTAAAAAGAATTGAAATTTACTTAATATAAATAATGGCATTATAACAGTAAACGGAGCTAAGTGCTACACCTAAGGTGGGAGCCACCTCTAGAGTCCGTCTATTGAGAGCCTAAAGGGCAACACCTTCGGGGGTGTCGGGTTCAGTAGAATCCAGTGGAAAGTCCACCATTGACTCAGCGCTGATG
The DNA here is from genome assembly GCA_037367405.1 of Ottelia alismoides. Taxonomy (NCBI): domain Eukaryota; kingdom Viridiplantae; phylum Streptophyta; class Magnoliopsida; order Alismatales; family Hydrocharitaceae; genus Ottelia; species Ottelia alismoides. The sequence continues at coordinate 57,320 of JAZKJV010002167.1, read as the reverse complement.
TCATCATGTTCTATGTAATGATTGAGTGACCGCTTGTGCCAGCGGTAAAGCCACCAAAGCCGCCTAATAAATTATGAGATAAGATAAATCTGTAAGGAATAAGCTAAGTGCTTGTGAGGAAGCTAAGTGCTTATGAGGAAGCCAAGTGCTTAATTGAAAGATAAGTGTATAAGTGCATTCTTGTTAAATACCGTGTATATGTGCATTCTTGTGAAATGCCAAGTGTATATGTGCAATTACGTGAAAGCTAAGCGTGTATATGTGAATTAAAGTAAATATGTTGTATGTGTGTATACGTGAATATGAAATGCCACATATGTGAGGATATATGTGAAATATTGTATGCTATGTTATATGAATACCCTTATGTATGATAATAATTATGAGTAAGGTATACGACGGTTGTGAATTCTTTTTCATATATCGAGTTAATGATATTGTGAATATTGCTAATGATAGGCACATGGATATGACACATTTACGCATATGAGATTTGGTATTTTTAAGTAACTCACATGAAACATTTACATGAGAATGATTAAGGAAAATCATGAACTTCTTCTTTATAATCAATTGTGAATGTTGCTAATTGTACTCATAGACATTGTAGGTGAATATTATTCATAAATGGAAAAGAAGATAAATAACATGTTCTCATGTTGTGATTATTTATATCATGAATGAAGTGTTTAAGTTTGATTAGTGAAGACTTGATTTCTCGCTAGCCGGCTTGACCTTATCTCGACACATACTGAGCGTTAAGCTCATACCATGTATTTTGTGTTTTTATTGCAGGTCAATGTAAGGATAAATTTATTGGCAGTTGGAGACTTGTTGCAAGATCCGAAGGAATGATATCATTGTTTCCACTGGAACAGAGGATCTTGGTTATGTATTAGAGATGTATTTTTCTTATGGATAAAGGAAAATTAAGATGGCTCATATATTCGTATGTGATATCATTGATGTTTTGAGTAACACTCGGATCCGAAGTGGCATTTGATATGTTTCCGCTAGTCACTGAGGATCCGGGCTGTTACAAGTGGTATCAGAGCGGTAGTTCCTCTGGACATGAGATATCCATCATAGATGACGTAAGACCTTTAGTATAGGAAAAAAAAGTAGGAGATCGAAAATTTAGCATGGCATTCAAGTCTTTAAAAAATAACATGTGTTGTCGGTGGATTACCATTAGGAAGTTAGAGCTAGTCTTGAAGATTACAAATTGTCCTAAGGAGAAAAAAAGGTAGACCATATATACTAAATGGATTATTGTGATGACAAAAGAAAGATAGTCAGATGATTATTTCATTCGACAATGGCCATCATATTTGTGACTTATTTGGCTAAAAAAAAGTGTTGTCATGTTCGACTGGGAATGTGAAAATTGGACGAGATTTTTAGATGAAGTATTGATGATCTTATGACCATCCGTCCGGAAGAGTTATTGACTTCACTATAGATGTACTACCACTGATTACACCCTTATGAGTTGGAAAATAATTAAAGGAACAATTAGATAAGGGATTAGTGAGGCTTGGTGTTTTCCTGGGAGTGCTCTCATTACTTACACTTCACTAATTATTGAGATAAGGTCGTCATAAAGATACAATATTTTCTTCTTCATAGATGATCAATTGCAACAAGAAATCATATTCTCCTAGGTTGACCTCTAGTTAGAATACCATTAGTTTAATTACAATTTAAAATGTTGATATATCAAAGACTGTCACGAATCACTAGTGATACATTTTGACCTCTCAAATGTGTTAGCTACATTAAGTCGATGAATTAGGTGTTTTGAGGTTACTTAGGAAAGTCTATGTTGTTTGGTGTTGTTGATATCTTAGATTCCTTACACACTACCATCCAATTTATTGATATAGCTACTAGACGATACTGATGTTGTTAAACTCACTTATGATATTGCATGAATGATTAAGTTTGACCTTAGAACATGAGCCACTTATGTTATTTGAGATACATGATTGTGGTAACGGGATCCAATAAATTTTATTGGATACTATATTAATGTTGGTCAAGATTCTTGTTTAATTATGGATACTACAATACATATAAGTTCATATAATGAACATTGATTTGATATATGCTAGTTGCTAGTAATAGGTACGGTCTTTCTTTTACATATTGTCTAACCCAACATGAGTTAGAAATGTCCTATGTATATATTGTAGATGGACACCTTGATATACGATTGTCATATTCGATGAATGACAACCCATAAATTTTTTTTTTGAGGCTCGACAACCCATAAATTGACCCTTACAGATTCCTTTCAACCTCTAGTTGAGTTAATTACTCTTGTCTCTAAGGTGAAGATATATTGTTATGGGTTTGTTTATCATGCAATTAAGATCATGAAGGAGGTAATTGTCCTATTGTCAGAAAAGACCTAGATACAAGGGAATAACTCAAAATAATAATAATAAGAACTTAAAGCCGGTCCCATAAAATATGAAGAGGAAACAAGAAAATCGAGGAGTGAGATATGAGTCAAATATCATGAGTTTTTGGTAAGTCCTCTCTTGACCAGTAAATTTCAGGATGAAATTCTTTTTTAGTGTGGTAGATTGTGACGACCCATATTTTTTTATTAGATGTAAAAAAAAGAAGAAAATAATAAATAGGTGGCAATGTGATGGGCTCTACATGTAAGGGTTGAAGGTTAAAAGTAGAGGGATAGGTATAAAAAACCTATGAGATATTACTGGGAAGCATTCAAAGGGGTGGAAACAACGCCACTTACTCCATTCCCATTTGCTAAAAATAGATAGGGACTTACATCGCAAGTTACTGAATGGGAGGAGTGAGTGGACGAGTGAATGGGCAAAGGAGGAGAGAGAGGGGGGGTGTGCGTGTGTTTTTTTGGGATGATGAGATGTTATTCTTATTTTAGATAATTGATCTAATTATGGTATTAGAAGAGAGAATGAATGAGAGGAAGAGAGAGTGAACGGGAGAGATGGAAGGAGAGAGAGAGAGAGAGACGTGAATAGAGATAGAGAGAAATAGGTAGAGGGAGAAATGAGAGGAAGGTTGTATTGTGCAAGATTCATGTCCGGCAACGACGGCTCTATATGTCGGTATCGAATGTTGATCCGACAGAATCGGAGGAGCATCGACGTGATCTACAACGGTTCGGATAGATTGAACCGTCTTCACGGGCGGACTTTTCGTATCATCGAGGTATGTGTCGAACACCTAGGGTCGTTACGATATTTTGTTCTTTTGATTGCAGACAAACATATTCCATATTACGTTCGTTAGTAAAATTATTTGGCACAATCAAATCTTGCAATTATACCGTAACAAGAAGGATTCGACATTGTCTTTGATTCTTTAAGATACTTTGTCATTGGGATTAAATGTTGATTCTGTCTTTGCACGTGTAGGTATGTATATCCGTTTGCATCTATTTATACTGATCACTCTCCTAGAAAATGTCATCGATCAAACCTAATTGCAAATAGTACAAATATTGATTCATTACATATGTGTATCGTACTTAGAGAATTAATTACTTGTGTCAATCTTTCCTTAGAAAAATTCAATTCTGTGTACCATGGTACCTTCTTTTTATATTATATACTTGATGATGATAGTTCTATACGATCCATCCTTGTACACGACCTTGAAAGGCAATCTTTATCCATCGATTAATGTGTTCATTCCCTTTAAAACTTATGTGAAGAAACACTAGAATCAATTAAATAAATAGAATATTATATATTTTGAATAAGCTATAGCCAGATAATGAGAATGTCCTTTTGACATTAGTAAATAGTATATCTCGTCCAAGATCTCTTCGGAAACCTGCTAATGTGCATAAACTATATATAATATAGTTGTCTCATGTAAGATACAGGTAGACTTAGTTATAATGATAGATTGCACTATGTCGTCTATATCTTTTTTTATGAGGGGAATGAATATATTTATTTAATTCCCAACGTATACAATTGGAAATGTATCTCGTATATATATATATATCCCTAAGTATAATATTACAAACGTTACCCTCATCCAAACTATTATACATATGATTTTTATATCATTCGTTGGGAATGACCTCCTGATATTTACCAAGATAACGCATTTGTATAGAAAATTACACCCGTAACCTACGGGTCTGGTTAACTATTCGTAAATCTCATTGGCAGATATAATATGATTCACGTCCATAACATTGTGAATTTCTAGGAGACAGATCTTAGGATATTACTGTAAATAATGCACGATTGATTAGCCATCAGTAATAAATTGATTATTTTATGATATAATATTCAATAATTTATATTAATGTGGTGGGCTCGAAAATTGTGTACTGCCATGTAGTGTGATCATAAATGAAGTATTACTGCAACTAAATATATAGTATCCAAAATCCAATTTGATATGATAACATCAAGTACCGAATAACTGTGTGTTATATGGTTATGTATATCTACAATGAGGACCTATTTGATTAGTGGAACCAAAAGGTTCACATAGACCACTATTGTATGAGAAAGAAAATGTAATTAAAAAGAATTGAAATTTTCTTAATATAAATAATGGCACTATAACGTTAAGCGGAGCTAAGTGCTACACCTAAGGTGGGAGCCACCTCTAGAGTCCGTCTATTGATAGCCTAAAGGGCAACACCTTCCGGGGGTGTCGGGTTCAGTAGAATCCAGTGGAAAGTCCACCATTGACTCAGCGCTGATGTCATCATGTTCTATGTAATGATTGAGTGACTGCTTGTGCTAGCGATAAAGCCACCAAAGCCGCCTAATAAATTATGAGATAAGATAAATCCTAAGGAATAAGCTAAGTGCTTATGAGGAAGCTAAGTGCTTATGAGGAAGTCAAGTGCTTAATTGAAAGATAAGTGTATATGTGCATTCTTGTTAAATACCGTGTATATGTGCATTCTTATGAAATGCCAAGTGTATATGTGCAATTACGTGAAAGCTAGGTGTATATGTGAAAATTAAAGTAAATATGTTGTATGTGTGTATACGTGAATATGAAATGCCACATACGTGAGGATATATGTGAAATATTGTATGCTATGTTATATGAATACCCTTATGTATGATAATAATTATGAGTAAGGTATATGACGGTTGTGAATTCTTTTTCATATATCGAGTTAATGATATTGTGAATATTGCTAATGATAGGCACATGGATATGACACCTTTACGCATATGAGATTTGGTATTTTTAAGTAACTCACATGCAACATTTACATGAGAATGATTAAGGAAAATCATGAACTTCTTCTTTATAATCAATTGTTGCTAATTGTACTCTTGCACATTGTGGGTGAATATTATTCATAAATGGAAAAGAAGATAAATAGCATGTTCTCATGTAGTGATTATTTATATCATGAATGAAGTTTTTAAGTTTGATTAGTGAAGACTTGATTTCTCGCTAGCCGGCTTGACCTTATCTCGACACATACTGAGCGTTAAGCTCATACCATGTATTTTGTGTTTTTATTGCAGGTCAATGTAAGGATAAATTTAGTGGCAGTTGGAGACTTGTTGCAAGATCCGAAGGAATGATATGTAGCAGCTTCCCTTTTCTCATATATATATATATCCCTAAGTATAATATTACAAACGTTACCGTCATCCAAACTATTATACATATGATTTTTATATCATTCGTTGGGAATGACCTCCTGATATTTACCAAGATGACGCATTTGTATAGAAAATTACACCCGTAACCTACGGGTATAGTTAACTATTCGTAAATCTCATTGGCAGATATAATATGATTCACGTCCATAACATTGTGAATTTCTAAGAGACAGATCTTAGGATATTACTGTAAATAATGCACGACTGATTAGCCATCAGTAATAAGCTGATTATTTTATGATATAATATTCAATAATTTATATTAATGTGGTGGGTTCGAAAATTGTGTACTGCCATGTAGTGTGATCATAAATGAAGTATTACTGCAACTAAATATATAGTATTCAAAATCCAATTTGATATGATAACATCAAGTACCGAATAACTGTGTGTTATATGTTTATGTATTTCTACAATGAGGACCTATTTGATTAGTGGAACTAAAAGGTTCACATATACCACTATTGTATGAGAAAGAAAATGTAATTAAAAAGAATTGAAATTTTCTTAATATAAATAATGGCATTATAACGGTAAACGGAGCTAAGTGCTACACCTAAGGTGGGAGCCACCTCTAGAGTCCGTCTATTGAGAGCCTAAAGGGCAACACCTTCGGGGGTGTCGGGTTCAGTAGAATCCAGTGGAAAGTCCACCATTGACTCAGCGCTGATGTCATCATGTTCTATGTAATGATTGAGTGACCGCTTGTGCCAGCGGTAAAGCCACCAAAGCCGCCTAATAAATTATGAGATAAGATAAATCCGTAAGGAATAAGCTAAGTGCTTGTGAGGAAGCTAAGTGCTTATGAGGAAGCCAAGTGCTTAATTGAAAGATAAGTGTATACGTGTGATGAATACCCATTCATCACTCTTTATTCTTATATTTTAGCTACAAAAACCTATGCAAATGCATGTAGATACTTGTAAATAGGAATAATTAGCAAAAGCATGCATTTTTGTAAAAATATATATTTAGCATGTTTTTGTGCAAAAATAGAAGAATAAAGATGAAAAAGAAAAAGAGGGAAATATTTAGAATAAATATTGAGCAACCTAACCCAAGGGAGGGCTCAGCATGGGCCTGACCGCATAAAATCCAAGTAGAGGGAGATAGGGGCTCTAGTGTAAATATTTTTTGTAAATAAATAACTTATATTTTCCTCACCCAAAAATATGTTGTAAATATTTGTAAATATTTGTACATATTTATTAAGTTTAAAAACAAAATAAAAATTTAAAAATCAAAAAAACTCAAAAATGACCTTTCACCATGTGCATAGACCATCATCCTTATGTATTTAACCTTGTAAATATATTTATTTATTTTCAAAACTTTTTGTGAATATTCCATGCTATATATTGTAAATAAAACAACTAAAAAGAAACAAAACAAAAATCAAATAAAAATAACAAAATTAAAATTACAAAAATATATTGTACATATGCCATGTATATAATTGTACATAACTATTTATTTCACCTATGTATATAAATAATAAAAATCAAATAAAAATATCCTTTTATTCCTCATTTTATTCTATAAATAAATAAAATATAAAATAGGAATAAAATTGTATAAAATAACTAATTAAAAATCAAAATTAAAAACCATATATTGTATATATACCTATGTATAGCTATACTATGTAAATACCTTATTTTTATTTCCAAAAATTAATTAAAAATCACCAAAAAATAGAAAAAAATAAAATAAAAATATTTTGTGTTTTAAGTTTTTGCTAAATCCATTGTTATCTAGCCCAAAATAAATAAACAAGAAAGAAAATACGTGGCAGCTTCCAATTGGTCCACGGGGGACGTTGACCCCCCGGTCAACTCCCCCCTGTGGACCACTTCACACGGGTCGTGACGCCCGACCCGACTTCCCCGATTTTTCGCGTCACGACCCGGCTTCCAAATCCGCAAATCTCGAGCTCCGATCATTCCCCGTGCATCCGGGAACCTCGCCCGACACCTTGCCTAGGGGTCCGTGCTCCATCGAGCCGGACCCGAGCCCTTCTTCCCGGACCTGCACCCATATAAAATCCCAGCTCCGCCGCATTCATTTGCCATCTTTGGCTATCCACCCTTCGTCCCGTGACCTCCATAGCGATCCCTGAGGTGACAGCTCGCGATTGCCCTTGAAGCAGTGAGGAGGGGGTGGCCGGACCACCGATCCGGCGACGTTGCGTCGCCGTGCTCCGCCCCGTGCAGGAGCTCGAGCCTCAGGCCTTGACAACCTTCGAGGCAACGACCAGGAGCTACCTTAGCTCCAGCACAGTCTTCCACATCGCCCAGGTAACCTTCTAGCCTTCCTGTTTAGCTTAATTTTGAGTTACCCCCAAATCATAGTCCCGCCGAGTTCCGTCGATTCCGGCTATATCGCACATCTTTTCGATCATCGGAACCCACGCTCACCATCGCCATCCCTCCGCGCACATTCTTCGCCCATCCGTTCAACCCAGCTCGCACAGGAGCTGGGGTTCGAGCTCCACCGTCCTCCGCTCGCCGGAGCTCGCTCGCCCCGCCCCACAGTTCACCTTCACGCCGCTTCATCGGGTCGAGGCACTTTGCCCTCGACCCGCGAAGCTTCTGGGTTATTTTGCAGGTCACGAGGAGGCCATCTGAGGCTTCCCAACATCAGTCCAGGAGCTTCCCCTCCGACGACCTCGCCGGAGCCCCTCCAGGGCTCGGCTGGGCCATCGAAGGCGACCACCAGCTGCGGGACGTCATCGCCGACCTTCTCCGATCTTCAGAGGCAGTTGAGGAGGCCCACAGCACGCGCACGAGGCCGGCGAAACTCGCCGGCCACCTGTTCTTCGAGGGTCCTCCACCACCGTCCGATCGCCCCTCCGCTCCAGTTTTCATCGTGGCCGTCCATTCATCGAGGAGCAGATACCGTTGATCATCTCGAGGGTCGATCCGGACCGTTAGCGCAGAGGAGAGAGGCACCAGCACCTGACCCGTCAGATCTTCCACGTGGCCCCCTCTGAGGCGTCGATCAGGCCCACGTGCGGAAGAAGAAAAGCGCCCGCCGTCCGAGACCGTTGGATCAGTTACGTGGCGCACATCCAGCCGTCGACGTAATAAAGGGGTAATTTACCTTAGGCCCCCTCGTAGTTTGTGCTTTACATTTCAGTCCTGTAAATATTTCATGCTTTTTATTTACGTTTGGATAATTGCACATTGGACCTCGTGCTTTTTAGTATTTGCATTTATGCCCCTGTATGTGTGAGCCACGTGCGTCGTCACGTGTATATCTGGTGTATTTGCAATATTAGTCCTGTAGTTCTGGGTGCTTTGTTAATGAATGAAAACTTTTTAGGAATTGCATATCTACCCCTGTGAATGTTTTAATTGCACATGTGCGTGTATTGTAGGGTAAATTGCATCTGGGGTCCCTGGACTTTTGGTACGTGTTACAAAATAGTCCCCGGACTTTAGTTTCTTTACAAAAAGGTCCCTGAGTGCCCCAGGCACGCGCCACGCACGTGACTTGCTGGGAAAATTGCACCTGGACCCCCAGAACTTCGGGTATTTGCACTTAAGTCCCTGTGCACAGTGCCCCCTTTTGATTTTTGAATAAAATATCAAATCACCTCCAAATTCGATGAAACTTTGACACATGGCTCCTGCCATGTTGTAGGATTTTTGAGAATTTTTGAGGACATTTTTTATTTTATTTGTTATTTTTAAAAATTCAAAAACATCTATTTTAGCTACTGTCTAGGTTTAAAACTCCCAAAAAAATATAAAAACACCCCCAAAAATTCTAAAAAAAATTAGTTACTGTTCTTTGTGTTTTTCTTGATTTTCTAGCCAATTTTGGCTATTTTTCATTGAGTAAAAACCCTAAAAATCTAAAAACACCTAAAAACTCATAAAAATTATAGTAAATAATTTAAAAACCCAAAAACAATAATTTTGGTGCCCTAATTTTCCTCTTTTTATCTAGCATACAGGAAAATTACCTCCAGGTCCCTCTGAGATCCTTAAATATTTTATTTTTGGGTTTTGGGCCTGGCTGGACAGTACCTTGTCTTTTTAGCACTGTTTGATTTTTAGAAAATAAAATATCCCTCAGAAAATTATCAAAAATTAACCAAAAACACTAAAAAACCTAAAAAACATAAAAACAATTTTTCTTGAATTTTTGCTTGATTTTTGATGCTTTTAATAATTAGCTAAGGTGTGCTTTTATTTCCTTTCTTTTATTTTCTTCCCTTTTAAAAAAAATCCAAAAAAATATAAAAATTATTAAAAACCACTAAAAAATACTTTTCTTTTATTTTATTTTCTTTTTACTACTTCGTAGGCCTCTGGCCAACCCGTGCTCCTTGTGTTCGACCCTGGGTGCTATACCAGGTTAATCTCATAGCGGGACCGCTCTCTTTTGTGCTTGATTGATTTTACGTGTTTCGAGTGGTCTGATATTTCTTGATTGAGTGACTCTGAGTGATAGAGGTCGCAACGACCTATTGAGTACCTTTACCTCGTTCGCTCGGGTCGCCTATCAGAATGGCGCCGTTGCCGGGGAGCACGGCTTAGTAGTATTTTTGTCTTTATTTTCGTTTTTGTTTTCGCGGTTTTTCGCGGCTCTTCGGAGTCCGCGGCTTTTCGCGGTTTTTGTATCTATTTTCTTTTTGTTTTATTTTGTTTTACTTTGATTTTCTTTTATTTTTATTTTTGTTTCATATTGTGTGTTTATTTTATTTTATTTTATTTTTCATTTTTGCATATATACCCTGACTTGTATTTTCATTTCTTTTTCTTTTCATTTGATTATTCTTTCTGGTCTGACCACTCTTATCTTCTTCTTGCGAGGGCCCGAGGACCGCGGAGGCGACTTTCGAGGAGCCTGAGCAGCCGAGGAACTTGGAGGCGGCTTCTTTCTCTACGAAGCCGCAGGAGAGAGCGAGAGAGAGAGTTGAGTGGGTGAGGATAGCTTAGGACTTTATTTCCTTTATTATTATTATTGTAATAATACAGGGACAGGACTTGGACACTTTTGGACTTGTGACCGTAGCGGGTCTGTTTCGCCGAGCACCGGTGTGCTCGGGGGACCCATTAGGACCTTCGGTTTTTCGCGGCTTTCTTCGCGGTTTTATTTTTCTTTTATTTCTGTCTTTTCCGGTTTTTCGCGGTTTTTGCTCGAGCCCCTAGATTTAGGACTTTCTGGTGACTGTGACGTAATTAAGTAGGATCCACACACTTAATGACATACCTGTTCCTATAGATCGTAATTGGACCTACTTAAAATAAATAATAAAAATAACCGACTCGCTAGCCTCCGTAGCCTACGTGTCGTAGCCCGTCCTTTAAAGCGCTTACTCCTACCCCCGATTTGTCGGGCAGGGGAGGGACGGGCCAAGACCGGACTCTTTGGCTTGGAGGTCGGTGACCGGTTAGACAGTTCTTCGCTAGAAGTTGCTCGTCTAGGACTCGGCTTTACCGTTGCATCATTTAGCTTAGTTTTAATTCTGTCTTTTATTTTATGCGCGGATCATTTTGCATGTAGATAGCTGGAGCAAGGTACGCATTTCTGACTTTGCATGCATCATTGATTTCTCGTGCATCGGCTTTTTCGACTTCTCCCCCCGATTTTGGACTTAATAATCAGGAGAACCGAAAAATTCGTTAGGCGTCTTGTTTGCTTTGAAAAAAAATACCTAAAAAAAGTGAAACCATAAAATTGGGACTGCTAAAATTATTGACCTTAAAACTCGCTCACCCTAAAATTTCTTGTCTTGGGGAGAGCAACCCCCTCATTGCTTGGTTTGTATGCGCGAGAGAGTGACCCGAACACTAGGTAGAGCCCCCCGTTGCTAAACCCGACTGATTACCGACTCTTCCGTGCGGGCCAGTCGGTTGGGTTAGCAGCGGATATCCCAACAGGTCACGTAAGCGCTCTGATATCTTGAGTGTTCACCAAAATAAAATTGACAAGATAATTTGACCGAACTTTCACGGTCTTCAGCTCGCGTTGTGTTGGTGAACCGGGGGTTTGTTTTTAGATCATAATTTTTCCAGATCTCATCCGCCCTACCCGCCAGATCAAGATGATGGGTAGACGATCTCTTAGGCAACCTCTGGTTGCACCGCTTTCGGGCGCGTCTACCTCATCATCTAGGTTGGCTCGTGAGAGCTCAGACCCGCTCTCCGAGCCCGAGTATGACTCCACCCTGTTCCCCCTCGACCCCCTTTCTGACCTTCCTGAGAGACACGAGCCCGAGGAGAGATTGATACATTTGACAGCACCTGAGCTGGGCTCGTTTGATTTTGCAGACGTCGATATGGCCGGAGCAGGCAGTTCTGATGATCACTCCCGTCGACCGGAGCACATTGTACTAGACCAGGGAGCGATCAACTCCACCCTGATCGCATCACTCGATACAGTTCAGCAGCAGCTCCGCGATCAGGGAGCATTCATGATAGAGATGAGGAGAGAGTTGGAGAGGCTCCGAGCAGAGCGAGATCAGCAGAGCGAGCCCGAGGAGATCCCGGATACAGATGCACAGGCACGAGTCGCAGCAGCAGCAGCAGCCGCGGCCGCCGCCGCAGCGGCAGCAGCCGCAGGAGGAGCAGGACCACCTAGACCGATGCGGGAGTTGCACAACCCCGGATCTACACTGATGCACCATTGGGTTGTGGTTCCGGCTATCGTGGGGGACTTCAAGTTCCCCCCGAACACCTTGCAGATGCTTCATCGGTTCCATGGACTTGCGACAGAGGAGCCCCACCTCCACCTCCAGGAGTTTTTGATGATATGCAGCACTGTCCACAACAGACATGTGGACCAGGACACGATCAGGATGATCGCCTTCCCCTTTTCACTGGCAGACAGAGCAGCCACCTGGCTGAAACATTTGGGGAGATTTGTCTACACCTGGGAGCAGCTCCGCACCGAGTACTTGAACAAGTACTATCCACTCGGGCGGACGAATGCAGCGAGGGCCCTGATCAGCAACTTCTCCATGTTCCCCAACGAGCAGTTTCACGAGGCTTGGGAGAGGTTCAGAGAGCTCCTGGACAGATGCCCGCACCACGACATCACGAAGCCGAACCTAGTTCAGAATTTCTTCAGCGGGTTGTCACCAGAGCTACAGGGCCTGGTGAATGCTTCTTGCGGCGGGTCCTACTTCGCCAAGGACCACGACCAGGTCTGGGCCATTTTTGAGGAGATGGCAGAGAATTATATGGTGATGTCTCAGACCCGGCTCTATACTCAGAAGACCCAGCCACATCAGCCAGGACCCGTGCAGTACCAGCGGATAGCACGGGTAGATGCAGGTCCATCCAGTTCGTCTGCAGCCGCAGCAGCACAGGCAGAGTCATCAGCTGCAGACATGGGTATCATCAGCGAGAAGTTGGACCGCATGGAGCTGATAGAGAAGAAGCAGTGCCAGAGTATCACGCAGATGGAGCAGATGGCACAGGTCTTGAGCGACATGAAGACACAGCTCATGTGTCTCCAGGAGGCACAGACGGCTTCTCAGCCCCGTCTTCAGTCGCGATGCGACGCCGGCAGCAGCAGCAGCTCGTCCCAGCGCTCCAGCACTCCAGTGCAGCCTAGACAGGTTCACCTTGTACAGGCGGAGCCGTACCAGCAGCCGCAGCCCACCTACCAGTCTCCACCATCTCCAGAGATGCAGATGGTGGTCTACCAGCCGGACCAGCCTCTGGCAGTACTCCCGCCAGCCCCCTTTGATGCCGAGCCGTTGATGGATGTCAACGGGATTTGGTACGACCGCCCCCAACCTGGGATCCGACGAGACCATCCCGGATTCAGGTGGGGGAGTGGTGGTGCCCAGCCCCAGCAGCAGCCGTCAGGACAGGGAGGGCAGTACTCCCATCAGAGAGACCAGCACCAGCCGCAGCAGCAGCCCCCAGCGTATCAGCAGCAGTCATCCTACGGTCCGCGTCCCTATCAGAAGCAGGGACAGTCTTGGAGACGTGAGCAGCAGGCTCACCAGGGATACCAGCAGCACCCTCCATCCTACCCTTCTTACCCACCACAGCAGTTCCAGCAGCCTCACCCACAGAGAGGCCACCCGTCGGGCTCCCACGAGAGCCCCGCCTTGGATGGCATCGCCCGCCTCCTCACGGACCAGCAGGCCACATTCAGACGGGAGATGGACGAGTTCCGCTAGGAGATGCGGGACCTGGTGAGAGGGAAGGCCGCCATACCAACCCAGATAGAGTCGAATCCAAATAGCCTCAAGAGGAAATCTGAGCAGGTAGTACATACTGAGTTAGCCACTCCTAGTGATCCATTTGATGATACTTCTTCGGATCTATTTGATGCTGATTTTGTCACACTTAGGAGTGGTAGAACCCCAGCAGGCGGCGGCGCCTCATCTGAGCACCATCCCGAGGCGCCACAGGAGGAGGAGGAGAGCGGTACTGAGGCCGCTCCAGATGATGACGGTGGTACTGAGGCCACCAAGGATGCTGATCCCACCGGCGGTACTGAGGCCGCCGCTTCACCAGACTTAGGAGGTGGTACTGATGCCACCCATTCAGCCGAGCCAGCCAGCGGTACTGATGCCGCACGACGTCTACCAGCAGCAGCAGCAGAGCAGCCAGCCCGTGGTGGTAATGAGGCCACCGGTGTTTGTAGAGACAGTGATGTTGTTTTTCCTCGTGTTCATGTATCTCGGAACTCTGTTATGAATAAAGGAAAAGGTTTACTTTCTTCTGGTCCCACTGTGGTGCATGATGTATGTGTGGATCCGGTCCTTGAACCGTCTAGACCTTTCCCTAGTCCTTTATCTGAGAAGGACCCAGTGATCCCCTTCCCTAGAGCCCTTCAGATGGGGAAGGGGAAGAAAAATGATCCAAAAAAGAGAGAGCTTGAGGAGTTCAGCCAGAGCATGATCGATCGATTCCATATTCAGCTGACCCTCCAGGAGGCTTTGCAGCACATCCCCCTTCTCCAGAGATCTTTGAGAGAGAGGACTACAGTCAGGAGGAGGAGGAACCACACTTCAGAGATACATGTGCTAACCAAAGCCACGTGCTTTGCGATCCAAAACCGACTGCCAGCCAAGAGGCCAGATGCAGGGGCCTCGTATGTCAGATGCCAGATCAGTGAGCAGAGGTTCGACCGTACTCTTCTAGATAGCGGATCGTCGATCAACCTTCTTCCGGCAGCCCTTCTCGACCGCTTCGAGTTGGGCACTCTTCGACAGAGCAGGACAGTCCTTCAGTTTGCTGATCGATCTGTCAAGAGGCCGAAGGGGTTGTTACGAGACGTTATCGTCACTATTCAGGGTCTGCAATTCCCCGTGGACTTCGTAGTGTTGGACATGGAGATCCCTGAATCAGTGGCCGATACCCCCATCATCCTTGGTCGTCCGTTCTTGGCCACAGCCAAGGCGGTGACTGATCATGATAGCGGGAAGGTGTACTTTCGCGTCCAGGGCGAAAGTATACAAATAGAGACGGTCGAGGACTACAGAGCCAGATTCAGATCCCGCTCAGATGCGAGTACAGACTCAGAGCAGCTGACAGACGCAGAGCCAGACATCCACCAGGACTGCGACTTTGTGATCACAGATGATGAGGCAGCTTGGGCAGACTTTGAGACACAGACCACCCTCTCACTCTCAGACACAGCTGATGCAGAGATGATAGCAGAGGAGAGTCTGGAGAGCACAGACCTGGTTCAGGATACCATTGCGGCAGCAGAGCCGGTCCTCGATCGCAGCATGATGACTAGTGATGGTGGTGCTGAGGCCACCTTGTCTTCCGGTGGTACTGATGCCACCAATTCTGATACAGATCCCTCGGATTCAGAGTCTGATTGGGCCGATTGTTATGATCAGATGCCAGACCTGAGTCCATCTGAGCCGATTGATGAGGAGGAGGTAGATGCAGAGCCGAGCAGAGACAGTGCAGTTGAGCCGCCTTCCCCCGATCCAGTTTGCGAGAGTACACTTTCGCTTTCCCAGGCAGATTTGGCCGACCTTGCAGCTTTCACTCAGTTTCTTCCACAGCCAGATTTGCCGGCACCCAGCATTCCAGAGCTGAAGCCGCTCCCTACTTCGCTGAAGTATCGATTCCTTGCGGGCGATCCAGAGATGTACCCAGTCATCATCTCCGCCGAGTTGACTGGAGAGCAGGAATCCCGTTTGATGGGGGTTCTTGAAAAGAACCGCAAGGCGATCGGATGGAGCGTAGCAGATCTCCATGGGATTAGTCCATCAGTGTGCTCCCACCATATCTATCTCGAGGAAGGGGCGAAGCCGTCGCGTGAGTTCCAGCGGCGTCTGAACCCCAACCTGAGAGAGGTTGTGATGAAGGAAATATCAAAGTGGTGGGGTGCAGGTTTTATTTATCCCATTTCCGACTCCAAGTGGGTCAGCCCCTTGCATGTGGTGCCCAAGAAGACGGGCATCACGACTATGATCAGTGAGTCGGGAGAGGAGATTGCTACACGAGTACCCACCTCTTGGAGGGTTTGTGTTGACTACAGGAGACTCAACCAAGCCACCAAGAAGGACCATTTCCCCCTGCCTTTTATTGACCAGATCATTGAGAGACTGGCAGGGAAGAGCCATTATTGCTTCCTGGATGGGTACTCAGGCTACAACCAAGTGGCCATCGCTCCTGAGGATCAGGAGAAGACCACCTTTACCTGTCCCTTCGGCACATATGCTTTTCGACGCATGCCATTTGGGCTATGCAATGCCCCTGCGACTTTTCAGAGGTGCATGTTGTCGATCTTCTCGGATATGGTAGGGGAGTGCTTGGAGGTCTTCATGGACGATTTCTCGATCTACGGCGACGGATTTGATTCTTGTCTTGACTGCCTAGATCGAGTACTCCAGCGATGTATTGAGTATCACTTGGTGCTATCTTGGGAGAAGAGTCACTTCATGGTGACTCAAGGGACGGTGCTTGGCCACATCATCTCCAACCGGGGCATGGAGGTTGATCCGGCCAAGGTTGATGTCATTAGAAAACTCGCACCGCCGTCCAATTTGAGGCAGCTACGGTCATTTCTGGGGCACGTTGGATTTTATAGGAGATTCATTCAGGATTTCAGCAGGATTGCCCGACCGTTGACCGACCTCCTGACGAAAGACACCGTGTTCCTTGTCGATGACAAGTGTCTTTCGTCGTTTGCTACTCTCCAGCAGTGCGTTATTGAGGCTCCTGTCCTCCAGCCGCCTGATTGGTCTCTCCCATTCGAGATCATGACGGATGCCTCCGATTTTGCCGTAGGAGCAGTGCTGGGACAGAGGAGGGATGGAGTGCCATTTGCTATACACTACGCTAGCCGCACATTGGATTCCGCCCAGCGGAATTACACGGACACAGAGAAGGAGATGCTAGCCGTAGTGTTCGCCCTAGATAAGTTCAGATCATATATCATTGGATCTAGAGTGACTTTGTTTACAGATCATACCGCCATCAGGTACCTCATGGCAAAGAAGGATGCCAAGGCCAGACTGACTAGATGGATCCTTCTACTCCAGGAGTTCGACATTGAGATTAAGGATAAGCCTGGAGTCAAGAATGTGGTGGCGGATCATCTCTCCCGATTAGAGCAGCCTGAGGAGACTGAGCAGATTGATCCTATCCGAGATACCTTCCCAGATGAGGCGATCCTTGCTATCGCCTCACTCCCATGGTACGCCGATATTGTGAACTTTCTCGTTGTTGGGAAAGTCCCACAAGATTGGCCCAGGCAGAGGCTTGAGACCTTCCTAGCGAAGGCCAAGTCTTACCATTGGGAGGATCCCATCCTTTACCACGAAGGAGGGGATAGCGTCTGGCGTCGGTGTATTCCTCAGGAGGAACACCATAGCGTCCTCACTTACTGCCACAAGCTTGAGGCAGGAGGACATCATTCTGGGAGGAGAACGGCACAGAAAGTGCTCCAATCCGGCTTGTGGTGGCCTACCCTCTTCAAGGACTCAGATGAGTTCGTGAAGAGGTGTACTGACTGTCAGAGGATGGGCACTTGTGGACAGCGTGATATGATGCCGATGCAGCCCATTCACTTCTGTGAGGTTTTTGACGCATGGGGCATCGATTTCATGGGTCCATTCCCTAAGAGTCAGGGATTTGAGTACATTCTGTTGGCCGTTGATTATGTGAGTCGTTGGGTGGAGGCTATCCCCGCCCGAGCCGCTGATGCGAGGACAGTTTGCAGATTTTTGAGGAAGCACATCATCACGCGGTTCGGGGTTCCACGAGTTCTTATTTCTGATGGGGGATCTCACTTCATCAACGACCAGGTGAAGGCACTTGCTAGCGAGTTCGGCATAGATCATCGTGTTGCTACACCATACCATCCACAGACGAATGGTCTAGCCGAAGTGTCGAATAGGGAGATCAAGACTATTCTGCAGAAAGTCGTCCGCCCTGACCGAAAGGATTGGTCACAGCTATTGGACTCGGTCCTGTGGGCATATAGGACGTCTTTCAAGACACCTTTGGGCACATCTCCCTTTCGCCTCGTATATGGCAAGCCATGCCATTTACCTGTTGAGCTGAGGCACAAGTCACTTTGGGCAGTTACAGACATACTTATGGATCCAGATGGTATAGGAGACCAGAGGAGGGTAGAGCTAGCTGCCCTGGAAGAGTTTAGAGATGCAGCTTTCTCAAGCAGCCTACATTATAAGGAGAAAGTCAAGGAGTGGCATGATTCTCATATCAGCCACAAGCATTTTGAGATTGGACAGAGAGTATGGCTGTTTGATGCGAGGCTTAGATTATTTCCAGGGAAGCTACAGAGCAAATGGAAAGGACCTTATCTGGTTCGGAAGGTACACGACAACGGTAGCATCGACATATCTGAGTTGTCTTCTGAGAGTACCTTCCGAGTGAACGGCCAGCGGCTCAAACCATTTCTAGATCATGAGCCGCGGGTCGTTGATATTGCCCCTATTCATTTTGCGTGAGATGTGGTCTTTGACTCACATCTAATGCATCTCACGCCTGAGTTTCACTGATCTCCCGCTGTATATAGATCCAGATGTCCATATCACCACATTCCTTAGTCCCACATCCCTTTCCCCATCTTGTGATTATGCTATACTTAGGGTGCACTTTACCCTAAGTATAGGGGGGATGTGAGACATTTCGGGTATTTCTTTTGTTTCTGTCTACCCCTGTTTTTGCTGCCTATACTTAGGGGTATTTCACCCTAAGTATAGGGGGGGTAGACCCTGTACATTCTCTACTCGGTTTTCCCTTCGTGTACAGCCTGCTATACTTAGGATTACTTGATCCTAAGTATAGGGGGAAGACCCGAAATCCTCTTCACTTTTCATTTTCCTTTTGTATAGCCTTCCTTTTCACTTCCCTTTACATAGCACGAGTTATGTCTTCTTCATCGCTCGTGACTCTGAGGACATCGTTCGAGCTAAGTATAGGGGGGTGTGTATATATTTCATATATACTTTAGCCATAACTCGTACTTTGTGTGAGTGTGTTAATAAATAAAAATGGCTAAAAACCACGAAAATTAAAAATTTTCATGTACATAATCTTCTTTTATTTGCACATACATAGCTAGTGTACAAATTATTTTTGTAAAAATGATTTCAAAAATCTTTTGTAAAGCTTGTGTAAATATTTTTGTATCAAAATTATGTATATAGTACAAAATTTTTCCAAAATGTTTTGAAAATCAAAAGTTTGCAAAAATCTTGTGTAAATGTGTGTAAATACCTTTTTGCAAAACTTGCACTGCATGCATCATCCATTCATGATTTCAAAACATTTTTCAAAAATTTTGCATGATTGAAAAATTTGTGTAAATAAGCATCTTCTCATACATATGTATATAGTTTTTCTGGATGATAGTTGACATTTAAACTAGCCTGGAATCAAATTGAGAAATGAAGCTTGATTAAGATCTTAATCCACCTAATTCTAAGAGGAACCTTATAGGGCTTAGGTTTAAGGCTTTTCAGGTCCATGGTGACTTAATTCTTTGAGTCCACTAGGCTATGATCACATGTCATCTCAATGAGCCTAAGTAGAGCACTTAACAACAACACATGACTCATATAGATTATGGCTTTACTTGGACAACCGCACTATGCACCGAGCTCTCTACGGATGAGGTGGTGAGGAGGCAGTCTTCCTTGACTTGGGGTAGCATATGAGGGTAGTACTTCTAGGCGGAACCTCTCTTCTTCTTATAGTGAAGGAAGTGCGTCTCAACTTGGTCTGGTTGCCATGAGGTCTAACGACGGGAGTTGTGGGTTGCAATAAAGCTTCAAAAGAGGGATAGTCTACTGGCTCAAGAGGAAAAACTCCTTGTATATATGTTGCACATGTATATGTTGTATAGATGCACTCGAAAAAAAAAAAGAAAAAAAATGTGCAAAAAGAAAAGAACTCCAAAAAAGTGGTGGGTCTGAGAGAAAATGATAATCCCACCGGAGTATGTATATAAGTGCAATAAGCAAAGCTTGGTTTCATGATCCACCTGTTGTAGCTTGCAGCAGGGAGACTTGGCTACACTGGTCAAGCTCCCAAGGGTACTTGGCTACACTGGCCTTGACCCATTCTCTTCTTCCCCCTCTTCTTGAGCCGGTTGTACTTGAACTTAGAAGGGAATACCCCGCTCCCCGAGGAAAGAGTGGCCAGATTGAGGTCATAGAGTTACCTTGTTGGGGAGGGTTGTCAAGTTGCCATTTCTGAGGTGGAGAGCTTAGACCTCACTTTCACAGGACAAGAAAAGATTCATGGTCTTCAGGGTTTGTGATTGATGACTTGTTCTGATCTGGAGCATTGAGGAGTCTTGATTATAGATTGGTGGAACTTGGAGGCTGTTAGGTTTTAAGCTTAAGTCTAAATAAGGTTCCGACACATTAATAATCCAAAGATCTAATTGAGCTCCATACCTCAATTTAATGAAGGCAAGTTTAATAATCAACCTTGATCCATGTACATTCTCTTTTTCTTTTTCTTTCTTCTTTTTCACTTCTTTTTCAAATAAGTGTTTGCTAAGGGACTAGCAAAGTATAGTATAGGGGGTGATGAATACCCATTCATCACTCTTTATTCTTATATTTTAGCTACAAAAACCTATGCAAATGCATGTAGATACTTGTAAATAGGAATAATTAGCAAAAGCATGCATTTTTGTAAAAATATATATTTAGCATGTTTTTGTGCAAAAATAGAAGAATAAAGATGAAAAAGAAAAAGAGGGAAATATTTAGAATAAATATTGAGCAACCTAACCCAAGGGAGGGCTCAGCATGGGCCTGACCGCATAAAATCCAAGTAGAGGGAGATAGGGGCTCTAGTGTAAATATTTTTTGTAAATAAATAACTTATATTTTCCTCACCCAAAAATATGTTGTAAATATTTGTAAATATTTGTACATATTTATTAAGTTTAAAAACAAAATAAAAATTTAAAAATCAAAAAAACTCAAAAATGACCTTTCACCATGTGCATAGACCATCATCCTTATGTATTTAACCTTGTAAATATATTTATTTATTTTCAAAACTTTTTGTGAATATTCCATGCTATATATTGTAAATAAAACTAAAAAGAAACAAAACAAAAATCAAATAAAAATAACAAAATTAAAATTACAAAAATATATTGTACATATGCCATGTATATAATTGTACATAACTATTTATTTCACCTATGTATATAAATAATAAAAATCAAATAAAAATATCCTTTTATTCCTCATTTTATTCTATAAATAAATAAAATATAAAATAGGAATAAAATTGTATAAAAACAACTAATTAAAAATCAAAATTAAAAACCATATATTGTATATATACCTATGTATAGCTATACTATGTAAATACCTTATTTTTATTTCCAAAAATTAATTAAAAATCACCAAAAAATAGAAAAAAATAAAATAAAAATATTTTGTGTTTTAAGTTTTTGCTAAATCCATTGTTATCTAGCCCAAAATAAATAAACAAGAAAGAAAATACGTGGCAGCTTCCAATTGGTCCACGGGGGACGTTGACCCCCCGGTCAACTCCCCCCTGTGGACCACTTCACACGGGTCGTGACGCCCGACCCGACTTCCCCGATTTTTCGCGTCACGACCCGGCTTCCAAATCCGCAAATCTCGAGCTCCGATCATTCCCCGTGCATCCGGGAACCTCGCCCGACACCTTGCCTAGGGGTCCGTGCTCCATCGAGCCGGACCCGAGCCCTTCTTCCCGGACCTGCACCCATATAAAATCCCAGCTCCGCCGCATTCATTTGCCATCTTTGGCTATCCACCCTTCGTCCCGTGACCTCCATAGCGATCCCTGAGGTGACAGCTCGCGATTGCCCTTGTAGCAGTGTGGAGGGGGTGGCCGGACCACTGATCCGGCGACGTTGCGCCGCCGTGCTCCGCCCCGTGCAGGAGCTCGAGCCTCAGGCCTTGACAACCTTCGAGGCAACGACCAGGAGCTACCTTAGCTCCAGCACAGTCTTCCACATCGCCCAGGTAACCTTCTAGCCTTCCTGTTTAGCTTAATTTTGAGTTACCCCCAAATCATAGTCCCGCCGAGTTCCGTCGATTCCGGCTATATCGCACATCTTTTCGATCATCGGAACCCACGCTCACCATCGCCATCCCTCCGCGCACATTCTTCGCCCATCCGTTCAACCCAGCTCGCACAGGAGCTAGGGTTCGAGCTCCACCGTCCTCCGCTCGCCGGAGCTCGCTCGCCCCGCCCCACAGTTCACCTTCACGCCGCTTCATCGGGTCGAGGCACTTTGCCCTCGACCCGCGAAGCTTCTGGGTTATTTTGCAGGTCACGAGGAGGCCATCTGAGGCTTCCCAACATCAGTCCAGGAGCTTCCCCTCCGTCGACCTCGCCGGAGCCCCTCCAGGGCTCGGCTGGGCCATCGAAGGCGACCACCAGCTGCGGGACGTCATCGCCGACCTTCTCCGATCTTCAGAGGCAGCTGAGGAGGCCCACAGCACGCGCACGAGGCCAGCGAAACTCGCCGGCCACCTGTTCTTCGAGGGTCCTCCACCACCGTCCGATCGCCCCTCCGCTCCAGTTTTCATCGTGGTCGTCCATTCATCGAGGAGCAGATACCGTTGATCATCTCGAGGGTCGATCCGGACCGTTAGCGCAGAGGAGAGAGGCACCAGCACCTGACCCGTCAGATCTTCCACGTGGCCCCCTCTGAGGCGTCGATCAGGCCCACGTGCGGAAGAAGAAAAGCGCCCGCCGTCCGAGACCGTTGGATCAGTTACGTGGCGCACATCCAGCAGTCGACGTAATAAAGGGGTAATTTACCTTAGGCCCCCTCGTAGTTTGTGCTTTACATTTCAGTCCTGTAAATATTTCATGCTTTTTATTTACGTTTGGATAATTGCACATTGGACCTCGTGCTTTTTAGTATTTGCATTTATGCCCCTGTATGTGTGAGCCACGTGCGTCGTCACGTGTATATCTGGTGTATTTGCAATATTAGTCCTGTAGTTCTGGGTGCTTTGTTAATGAATGAAAACTTTTTAGGAATTGCATATCTACCCATGTGAATGTTTTAATTGCACATGTGCGTGTATTGTAGGGTAAATTGCATCTGGGGTCCCTGGACTTTTGGTACGTGTTACCAAATAGTCACCGGACTTTAGTTTCTTTACAAAAAGGTCCCTGAGTGCCCCAGGCACGCGCCACGCGCGTGACTTGCTGGGAAAATTGCACCTGGACCCCCAGAACTTTGGGTATTTGCACTTAAGTCCCTGTGCACAGTGCCCCCTTTTGATTTTTGAATAAAATATCAAATCACCTCCAAATTCGATGAAAATTTGACACATGGCTCCTGCCATGTTGTAGGATTTTTGAGAATTTTTGAGGACATTTTTTATTTTATTTGTTATTTTTAAAAATTCAAAAACATCTATTTTAGCTACTGTCTAGGTTTAAAACTCCCAAAAAAATATAAAAACACCCCCAAAAATTCTAAAAAAAATTAGTTACTGTTCTTTGTGTGTTTCTTGATTTTCTAGCCAATTTTGGCTATTTTTCATTGAGTAAAAACCCTAAAAATCTAAAAACACCTAAAAACTCATAAAAATTATAGTAAATAATTTAAAAACCCAAAAACAATAATTTTGGTGCCCTAATTTTCCTCTTTTTATCTAGCATACATGAAAATTACCTCCAGGTCCCTCTGAGATCCTTAAATATTTTATTTTTGGGTTTTGGGCCTGGCTGGACAGTACCTTGTCTTTTTAGCACTGTTTGATTTTTAGAAAATAAAATATCCCTCAGAAAATTATCAAAAATTAACCAAAAACACTAAAAAACCTAAAAAATATAAAAACAATTTTTCTTGAATTTTTGCTTGATTTTTGATGCTTTTAATAATTAGCTAAGGTGTGCTTTTATTTGCTTTCTTTTATTTTCTTCCCTTTTAAAAAAAATCCAAAAAAATATAAAAATTATTAAAAACCACTAAAAAATACTTTTCTTTTATTTTATTTTCTTTTTACTACTTCGTAGGCCTCTGGCCAACCCGTGCTCCTTGTGTTCGACCCTGGGTGCTATACCAGGTTAATCTCATAGCGGGACCGCTCTCTTTTGTGCTTGATTGATTTTACGTGTTTCGAGTGGTCTGATATTTCTTGATTGAGTGACTCTGAGTGATAGAGGTCGCAACGACCTATTGAGTACCTTTACCTCGTTCGCTCGGGTCGCCTATCAACGTGCATTCTTGTTAAATACCGTGTATATGTGCATTCTTGTGAAATGCCAAGTGTATATGTGCAATTACGTGAAAGCTAAGCGTATATGTGAATTAAAGTAAATATGTTGTATGTGTGTATACGTGAATATGAAATGCCACATATGTGAGGATATATGTGAAATATTGTATGCTATGTTATATGAATACCCTTATGTATGATAATAATTATGAGTAAGGTATATGACGGTTGTGAATTTTTTTTCATATATCGAGTTAATGATATTGTGAATATTGCTAATGATAGGCACATGGATATGACACATTTACGCATATGAGATTTGGTATTTTTAAGTAACTCACATGAAACATTTACAATGATTAAGGAAAATCATGAACTTCTTCTTTATAATCAATTGTGAATGTTGTTAATTGTACTCATGGACATTGTAGGTGAATATTATTCATAAATGGAAAAGAAGATAAATAACATGTTCTCATGTTGTGATTATTTATATCATGAATGAAGTGTTTAAGTTTGATTAGTGAAGACTTGATTTCTCGCTAGCCGGCTTGACCTTATCTCGACACATACTGAGCGTTAAGCTCATACCATGTATTTTGTGTTTTTATTGCATGTCAATGTAAGGATAAATTTAGTGGCAGTTGGAGACTTGTTGCAAGATCCGAAGGAATGATATCATTGTTTCCACTGGAACAGAGGATCTTGGTTATGTATTAGAGATGTATTTTTCTTATGGATAAAGGAAAATTAAGATGGCTCATATATTCGTATGTGATATCATTGATGTTTTGAGTAACACTCGGATCCGAAGTGGCATTTGATATGTTTCCGCTAGTCACTGAGGATCCGGGCTGTTACAGGTGGTATCAGAGCGGTACTTCCTCTGGACATGAGATATCCATCATAGATGACGTAAGACCTTTAGTATAGGAAAAAAAAGTAGGAGATCGAAAATTTAGCATGGCATTCAAGTCTTTAAAAAATAACATGTGTTGTTGGTGGATTACCATTAGGAAGTTAGAGCTAGTCTTGAAGATTACAAATTGTCCTAAGGAGAAAAAAAGGTAGACCATATATACTAAATGGATTATTGTGATGACAAAAGAAAGATAGTCAGATGATTATTTCATATGATTATTTCATTCGACAATGGCCATCATATTTGTGACTTATTTGGCTAAAAAAAAGTGTTGTCATGTTCGACTGGGAATGTGAAAATTGGACGAGATTTTTAGATGAAGTATTGATGATCTTATGACCATCCGTCCGGAAGAGTTATTAACTTCACTATAGATGTACTACCACTGATTACACCCTTATGAGTTGGAAAATAATTAAAGGAACAATTAGATAAGGGATTAGTGAGGCTTGGTGTTTTCCTGGGAGTGCTCTCATTACTTACACTTCACTAATTATTGAGATAAGGTCGTCATAAAGATACAATATTTTCTTCTTCATAGATGATCAATTGCAACAAGAAATCATATTCTCCTAGGTTGACCTCTAGTTAGAATACCATTAGTTTAATTACAATTTAGAATGTTGATATATCAAAGACTGTCACGAATCACTAGTGATATATTTTGACCTCTCAAATGTGTTAGCTACATTAAGTCGATGAATTAGGTGTTTTGAGGTTACTTAGGAAAGTCTATGTTGTTTGGTGGTGTTGATATCTTAGATTCCTTACACACTACCATCCAATTTAATATAGCTACTAGACGATACTGATGTTGTTAAACTCACTTATGATATTGCATGAATGATTAAGTTTGACCTTAGAACATGAGCCACTTATGTTATTTGAGATACATGATTGTGGTAACGGGATCCAATAAATTTTATTGGATAATATATTAATGTTAGTCAAGATTCTTGTTTAATTACGGATACTACAATACGTATAAGTTCATATAATGAACATTGATTTGATATATGCTAGTTTCTAGTAATAGGTACGGTCTTTCTTTTACATATTGT
Organism: Ottelia alismoides; assembly: GCA_037367405.1. Taxonomy (NCBI): domain Eukaryota; kingdom Viridiplantae; phylum Streptophyta; class Magnoliopsida; order Alismatales; family Hydrocharitaceae; genus Ottelia; species Ottelia alismoides. Next base: position 31,007 of record JAZKJV010002167.1, on the reverse strand, counting down.
CTAACTCAACATGAGTTAGAAATGTCCTATGTATATATTGTAGTTGGACACCTTGATATACGATTGTCATATTCGATGAATGACAACCCATAAATTTTTTTTTTTGAGGCTCGACAACCCATAAATTGACCCTTACAGATTCCTTTCAACCTCTAGTTGGGTTAATTACTCTTGTCTCTAAGGTGAAGATATATTGTTATGGTTTTGTTTATCATGTAATTAAGATCATGAAGGAGGTAATTGTCCTATTGTCAGAAAAGACCTAGATACAAGGGAATAACTCAAAATAATAATAATAAGAACTTAAAGCCGGTCCCATAAAATATGAAGAGGAAACAAGAAAACCGAGGAGTGAGATATGAGTCAAATATCATGAGTTTTTGGTAAGTCCTCTCTTGACCAGTAAATTTCAGGATGAAATTCTTTTTTAGTGTGGTAGATTGTGACGACCCATATTTTTTTATTAGATGTAAAAAAAAGAAGAAAATAATAAATAGGTGGCAATGTGATGGGCTCTACATGTAAGGGTTGAAGGTTAAAAGTAGAGGGATAGGTATGTAAAACCTATGAGATATTACTGGGAAGCATTCAAAGGGGTGGAAACGACGCCACTTACTCCATTCCCATTTGCTAAAAATAGATAGGGACTTACATCGCAAGTTACTGAATGGGAGGGAGTGAGTGGACGAGTGAATGGGCAAAGGAGGAGAGAGAGGGGGGTGTGCGTGTGTTTTTTTGGGATGATGAGATGTTATTCTTATTTTAGATAATTGATCTAATTATGGTATTAGAAGAGAGAATGAATGAGAGGAAGAGAGAGTGAACGGGAGAGAGGGAAGGAGAGAGAGAGAGAGAGACGTGAATAGAGATAGAGAGAAATAGGTAGAGGGAGAGATGAGAGGAAGGTTGTATTGTGCAAGATTCATGTCCGACAACGGCGGCTCTATATGTCGATATCGAATGTTGATCCGACAGAATCGGAGGAGCATCGACGTGATCTACAACGGTTCGGATAGATTGAACCGTCTTCACTGGCGGACTTTTCGTATCATCGAGGTATGTGTCGAACACCTAGGGTCGTTACGATATTTTGTTCTTTTGATTGCAGACAAACATATTCCATATTACGTTCGTTAGTAAAATTATTTGGCACAATCAAATCTTGCAATTATACCGTAACAAATAGGATTCGACATTGTCTTTGATTCTTTAAGATACTTTGTCATTGGGATTAAATGTTGATTCTGTCTTTGCACGTGTAGGTATGTATATCCGTTTGCATCTATTTATACTGATCACTCTCCTAGAAAATGTCATCGATCAAACCTAATTGCAAATAGTACAAATATTGATTCATTACATATGTGTATCGTACTTAGAGAATTAATTACTTGTGTCAATCTTTCCTTAGAAAAATTCAATTTTGTGTACCATGGTACCTTCTTTTTATATTATATACTTGATGATGATAGTTCTATACGATCCATCCTTGTACACGACCTTGAAAGGCAATCTTTATCCATCGATTAATGTGTTCATTCCCTTTAAAACTTATGTGAAGAAACACTAGAATCAATTAAATAAATAGAATATTATATATTTTGAATAAGCTATAGCCAGATAATGAGAATGTCCTTTTGACATTAGTAAATAGGATATCTCGTCCAAGATCTCTTCGGAAACCTGCTAATGTGCATAAACTATATATAATATAGTTGTCTCATGTAAGATACAGGTAGACTTAGTTATAATGATAGATTGCACTATGTCGTCTATATCTTTTTTTATGAGGGGAATGAATATATTTATTTAATTCCCAACGTATACAATTGGAAATGTATCTCGTATATATATATATATATATATCCCTAAGTATAATATTACAAACGTTACCCTCATCCAAACTATTATACATATGATTTTTATATCATTCGTTGGGAATGACCTCCTGATATTTACCAAGATAACGCATTTGTATAGAAAATTACACCCGTAACCTACGGGTATGGTTAACTATTCGTAAATCTCATTGGCAGATATAATATGATTCACGTCCATAACATTGTGAATTTCTAGGAGACAGATCTTAGGATATTACTGTAAATAATGCACGATTGATTAGCCATCAGTAATAAATTGATTATTTTATGATATAATATTCAATAATTTATATTAATGTGGTGGGCTCGAAAATTGTGTACTGCCATGTAGTGTGATCATAAATGAAGTATTACTGCAACTAAATATATTGTATCCAAAATCCAATTTGATATGATAACATCAAGTACCGAATAACTGTGTGTTATATGGTTATGTATTTCTACAATGAGGACCTATTTGATTAGTGGAACCAAAAGGTTCACATAGACCACTATTGTATGAGAAAGAAAATGTAATTAAAAAGAATTGAAATTTTCTTAATATAAATAATGGCACTATAACGGTAAGCGGAGCTAAGTGCTACACCTAAGGTGGGAGCCACCTCTAGAGTCCGTCTATTGAGAGCCTAAAGGGCAACACCTTCCGGGGGTGTCGAGTTCAGTAGAATCCAGTGGAAAGTCCACCATTGACTCAGCGCTGATGTCATCATGTTCTATGTAATGATTGAGTGACTGCTTGTGCTAGCGATAAAGCCACCAAAGCCGCCTAATAAATTATGAGATAAGATAAATCCTAAGGAATAAGCTAAGTGCTTATGAGGAAGCTAAGTGCTTATGAGGAAGTCAAGTGCTTAATTGAAAGATAAGTGTATATGTGCATTCTTGTTAAATACCGTGTATATGTGCATTCTTGTGAAATGCCAAGTGTATATGTGCAATTACGTGAAAGCTAGGTGTATATGTGAAAATTAAAGTAAATATGTTGTATGTGTGTATACGTGAATATGAAATGCCACATATGTGAGGATATATGTGAAATATTGTATGCTATGTTATATGAATACCCTTATGTATGATAATAATTATGAGTAAGGTATATGACGGTTGTGAATTCTTTTTCATATATCGAGTTAATGATATTGTGAATATTGCTAATGATAGGCACATGGATATGACACCTTTACGCATATGAGATTTGGTATTTTTAAGTAACTCGCATGCAACATTTACATGAGAATGATTAAGGAAAATCATGAACTTCTTCTTTATAATCAATTGTTGCTAATTGTACTCTTGGACATTGTGGGTGAATATTATTCATAAATGGAAAAGAAGATAAATAGCATGTTCTCATGTAGTGATTATTTACATCATGAATGAAGTTTTTAAGTTTGATTAGTGAAGACTTGATTTCTCGCTAGCCGGCTTGACCTTATCTCGACACAAACTGAGCGTTAAGCTCATACCATGTATTTTGTGTTTTTATTGCAGGTCAATGTAAGGATAAATTTAGTGGCAGTTGGAGACTTGTTGCAAGATCCGAAGGAATGATATCATTGTGTACACTAGAACAGAGGATCTTGGTTATATATTAGAGATGTATTTTTCTTATGAATAAAGGAAAGTTAAGATGGCTCATATATTCATATGTGATATCATTGATGTTTTGAGTAACACTCGGATCCGAAGTGGCATTTGATATGTTTTCGCTAGTCACTGAGGATCCGGGCTGTTACAGGTTGGGTGTTACAACCTCTCTCGCTTATATTCGCAACGTCCTCATTGTGACATGTCCCATCACGTATTCCCAATGATAGTGGTGACTGCACGCTCCCTGCTTAGGTCACTTTGATTAGCCCTTTCCACTATCAGCGGAACCTTGCTCTGATTCCATTTGTAACGTCTTGAACTTAGGTCCCCGATCCATTAACGGAGAAAATTGGCCTTGACAACTTGTTAAGTTCGGACACGAGTGCACCCGTTGACAACCACCCAAAATGCTTAAACCCAACTTGTCAACTAGTAATCCCCGCCACTTATAACTCACACCCACACTTCGTAACCCCAGCCCCCAAACATAGTCCCACATCTAAACCTCACGAAGTATGAGTGTGTTATAAGTGGTAGGGATTACTACTTGACAAATTGGGCTTAAGCATTTTTTATCGTTGTCAAAGGGTCTATTTTGACCTAAACCCAACAAGTTGTCGGGGCATGTTTTCCTCGATAATGGATCGAGGACCTAAGCTCGAGACATTACAAATGATATCAGAGCGGGTTCCCTCTGATAGTGGAAAGGGCTACCTGAAGGGACCTATGCCAAGAGTGTACATCCGCCACTATCACTAGGAATAAGTAATGGGTCATGTCACAACAAGGACGTTACGAATATAAGTGGGGGAGGTTGTAACACCCCAACCCCCAAACATAGTCCCATATCTAAAACTCACAAAGGGTGGGTGTGGGTTATAAGTGGTAGGGACTAATACTTGATAAATTGGCCTTAAGTATTTTGGGTAATTGTCAACGGGTCCATCTGGATCCGAACTCAACAAGTTGTCAGTGCCAATTTTCCTCAATAATTGACCCGTGACCTAAGCCCAGAATAGGTTTTGTGTTTCTTCCCCCTTTCTTTTGTTGATACTTGATCGAGAATGATATGGTACTTTTAGGAATCAACATATTTGCATTGATGATGTGTGTGCATGTGTGCGTGTTTATATGTTCATTCTAAATTTTCAATCCAAAAATCTTGATCGTGTTCAAATTTGACTTTAGCATGTAAAAAACTTGGTTAAAAACATATGAATGTAAGAAATGCATGGGGATTGTTACATATATATAAAGCAATATTCGATGATTTAATTTTGTCAAGTTTAACTTCATATAACATTACCTGTGTCACATACGGATTGAAGCTTAAGCCCAAGGATTTCACGAATTCTTCTGAAATCTTTGGCCAATGAACGTCCGGATATGCAGCAAAATGGGCATTGTAGTTTCCAACTGCTCCAGCAAACTTACCCAATATCGCAATTTTGGGGAACTCTTTACCTTGCTCAATTAGCCTGTGTGCAAAAATCAACATTTCTTTTCCCAAAGTGGTTGGTGAAGCTGTCTAGACAGAAGAAAAGGAGAAGATCAAATTAAACTACTCCAGAAATTTTCCCCATACCGTACATGCTACTTTAAGAAGTAATTAGCAGTTGTAAGGCATAAGTGATTCAAATAATATATGCACATCTTTCTCAAAAAATGCACATGTATAAATGTACTAATGTATCCTTCTTTTCAGGACACGAATTAAAATTCTCTTGCTGACCATGTCTAGATTCCCAACTACAGACCTCATTTTTGAATATAACAAGGGAGGATCAGATCTTTTTTTCCTCTCAAATACAAGCTTCCGTAAAAGCTTCTGTGATCATTTTACCCTAAAAAGGTTAATAGTTTGGCACCATCTTTTAAAATTTCAAAAATGAGGCATGCAATTGGGAATCAAAGCATAGTTGAGGCCCTTTTTAGAAATTTACCTTTAAGCTGGTTAGGCACAGTAGTTTCTTAGCCATGCTAATATTCTTGTCTACTTGGTTAGTTTTCACTTTACTGTAACTGGCAATTTCTAGGCCATAGCAAATTTGACTATTGACATAAGCGAAAAGCAGCATCAATACTTCATTATATCCAGTGCAACAAACATTGCGTTTCCATTATTCATGTTGGGAAAAAAAAGAAACCCATTTCATGTCGATATAAAGGAATTTACAAATAATTTCCTGCAAACAAGCATAATTACACAAACATATGAGAAGAGTAGACCATTATCTCTCCCTACTTTATTCCTTGTCGACCCAGTCAATATTGACTTGGTCTCGGGGTTTGGATCATTTAGTATCAAGAATAAAGGTAGATGAATGGCTATTCATCATGCTCCTACATTCTTACAAAATTCACAGTTTTCTACCCTTTAGTAATATCAGTTATGTCCCTATTTTACCTTAACGGAAGGTCAAAACGGTGAATTTTGTACGAAGAAATGGAGATAATTGGTATTGTAAAAAAAGGGGGCATAACTAATATTACAAAAGTTAAGAAGGGCACAAGTGAAACCCCTAATATATAGTAACTCATATGATGCTATACTATGCACTCCAGTTATAAATAACAACGAATGAATAACGGATTTTACATTTAATTCTATTAAAATCCCTCTCTTCTTCCTAAATCCCTAGCATCCCTTTCTTTTTTCCAAATTTCCAAATCACCGTCTCTTCTTTCTAAATCCCCAAACCCAACACCTGTCACTGCAAATAACTTAAACTCTAAAAACCTAATCTTTTCCAAATGCACAACCTCACACGTCCCTCCCTCGTGCATGACACCACCGCCACCCTCCCTCCTGCACACAATTGCGTTTCAATGCCATCTCTCCCCCATGCATGCAACTAGGTGTGTTAGGAAAGCTTGAGCTCAATGAGCTCGACTCAGACTCAACTCGATAAAAGCTTGTGAGCCAGGTTTAAAAAACTATCAAGTCCGAGTCGCATAAATGACTCATTAGGGTTTCGAGTTGAAGCATGCTCAACTCGCTAACTTGATTCGATAAAGAATTTTAATTTTATTAGTTTTCTTATATATGTTCCATTTCATATGTGCTAACGTGGTGTATGAATAATGAATATGTGAAGCAAATTGTTTAACATTAACAAAATCGTCAGAGTCGTGTAATATATTGATATCCATCCTTGGAAGGATTCCTTGTTTAAAGAGATGACCAATTCATGTCATTCAAAAGACTGAGATAATGGTGGGAAATATGTTAGAAATCCAGTACTTTTCTTTACTTTTTGCTATTGTACTTGTATTACATGTCAAATTTTATATGAATAAATACACTTTTATATATCGTCAATGAACTCAAACATTATTATTAATGATATTGCTAATGAGTTCAATTGCTAAAAAGTTCACAAACAAAGAGTATAAAATCAACATACTACAAAAGGTTCGTTAAGAGGCTCGTTAGCCAACTCGAACTCAATGAGTTTGAGCTTAAGTCAACATTCCTGGGCTCGAAGCTTATCGACTCCGAGCTCGAGTCTGAGTTTTGTTATCGAGTTTGAGTTGGGGCCGACTTGACTCATTCAACTAGATAGACACTCCTACATGCAATGTCACACCCCTCTCGCATGCTCGACACCTCCTCCCCCACCCGTACGCATGGAGCCTCTCTCCCACCAACGTATTGAGTATGTTGATGACGCTTTCCTCTTTCGAACGCTCGGTGCCTCCCTCCTACGCGTGTGCAGTACCCTCCCTCCCTCCCAATGTTCACTAAATCGGCCGTACGGGCCGCATATGCGACCGCATATGCCCGTGCGGAGTGCAGACCGCACTGATTACTTAAATTAGTGCATTATGCGCCCTTCCCGCATATGCGGCCCGCATATGCCCGCATATCCCGCATATGCCCCGCATGTTGCTCCAGCAACTCCAACTTTTCAATCCTCTCATTCTGATCCTTAATTCTGTAACTCTGCCTCTTCATTCAATTGTTAGAATATGACATGCATTTCTATAAAATTGCAATGCATTATACCGTTATGTATATGCAATGTTTTATGTTTCTCATGTATTATTTTCACGAGTATATGCAATGTATCGTCGAATATTTTTAAGATATGCCGATTGAGGTTTTGCTCATGTAGTGCATGTATGTGTATTGGAGTTTTGTTATTACGAATCATATAATGTAATGTTTTTATGGTAAATGTTTTTTTTATGATTAAATATGAGGCAATTAAAAGTATATATGCACACCCATCTAACATGAATCTTTTTTCTTAGATCTACTTTAACTCCACTTAGATACATAACTTCAGTTGTAATGTTATTCATAGATATTTTTTTATTTTTAAATTAAAAATTAGAAAACCGCTTAGAACTGCATATACCCCGCATATGCCCCCGCATACCGCTTAATCAGTATTCGGTGACCAGTCCGAACGCATACGCATATCGCTTTCCTGAACCTTGCTCCCTCCCTTGTGCGCCACCGTGGTATCGCTTCCCTCCCTCATGACTCTTCTCGCACACGATACCACCTCCATCCTACGTGACCTCAACAGTCTTAAGGGTGTGCATTCACTCTCACTTCTATTGCCACATCGATTTTGGGTAATGATAGTATGTTGTTGATACTCGATGCTTACAATTTATACGCCAAGAAATAGCATATCAATGCTTTACGCTAAGTCAATATTGTTGATACTTATGGGTTTATGTTATAGGGTAGGTTCGTGAAAATATGTAATGGTAACAAGTTAATTTACTTGGGGCTGACACCTTTGTGTTCCCCTTTTTTGCCTAAAAAACAAGTTAATGTAAAAGTATGTTTATTCAAGTATGTTTATACTAAGTAAAGTACTTATGTTATAGTATAGATTTATGTTATGGAATTTTTTTACAATGCCTAAGAAAAAAATGGAACTTGATTATAAACTATTAAGACTTCAATGAATTGTTGATAGTATATATATATATATATGAGTATTAAAAATCCAATACATTTCTATTCAATCTGTAGTCCGATGGATTGGATTTAATTGGATTTTGATATTTAATGGATCGTATTGGGAAAAAACTAAAATCCATTAAGGATGGATTGGACACAGATTAAGCTAAACTCTGATCCGTGCGCACCCCTAGCTTACAGGATGTTATGGGCAAGCTGGTGGATGATGTCCTGACTGCATTTATCCATGACCATTTGATAATGGACAGCATTGTTATGGCATCGGATATTGTGAAGAGCGGAGACGCAAGAGAGTTCGAGGTCTGTTGTGGAAGATTGCTTTCTCAAAGGCATGTGATAGAGTCAATTAGCGCTTTCAATGGGTGACCCCGACAAGATGGGTCTTCCCTGATGCCTGGAAATTTTTGGATGAAGAGATGTATTACCACGACTTCGTACTCGATCATGGTTAACATAAACCTAAAGGAGGTTTTTTCAGCCGCGACAAGTGTTAGAAAGGGTTGCCCACTTGCCCCTTTGCTCTTTGTGCTTCCAGCGGATGTTCTTGCAATCATGGTGCGGCATGTAATAAAGAATGGTAGCACTTCGGGATACAGAATGGTTACAGAGTGGAAACAGAGGTGAGATCTCTGTTCAAACGTTGAAGTACGCAGATGATACTATTGTTTTTATTGAGGGTTCACTGAAAGTCAAAGGTATGAGTACGATAATAGACATTTTTGTAGAGTAATATGGTCTTGCAATTAACCATTGCAAGTCCACCTTCGTCCTGTTCGGATTTTATGAAGATGAAGTTGTTGAATGTGTCTGGAAACGTGTATGGGAAGATATATTTTGAAGCTCTTCCGATGGCAACTTTAGAGGCATGCACCTGATAAGCTAGGACATTGTTACGCTTCCTCTAGATCAAGGAGGACTTGGTGTTCGTTTTTTTTAAGAGGACTTGGTATTCGTAGGTTAGAAGATATGAACAAAGCCATCCTTCTCAAGTAGGCAGCCAAAGTTTAGGGCAGTGGGATGGACTTCGTTTGCCATTTGGTTTGAAAGATATATAGCCTTCCATCACATCCCTCCATTCCTCATAGTTCGTAACGCTCTCCAGCGGTCTTCTGGAAAGGAGTTTTTTTAATGAAAAAAGGGCAGCCACTGTATAGGTGTGTGCCTAAAAAAACTTCACCATAATTCACCAATAAAAATTACACTCTTGTGATCAGGTACTTGGCGAAAATAAAAATTTACAGACTCCAACTCTCCACCAAGGATATAGCGTGCATCATGACATTTCCAGCATGGAATTTATCTTGGCGGAAGAACACACCATTTCTCGCCAACCAAACAGCCCAAACCAAAACAACACGCTCCATTTTTCCCTCGTTGTGCCATTCAAGACCAATAGAACTCCAAAACCCAGCAATGTCATGGTTTCCCAATAGGTTCCACACCTCCACTGAGTCCTCGCGATCGAAGAATAGGTGACCCATCTCTTCCACCTACGTCTAACACCAAGAGCATTTGGGATCAATTGCTTGGAACAAACGAGCCAATCTTTAATCAGAGAAGTCCGTGAGTCCCCGTGAGAAGTCTCCCCCTCCTGAAGAGCTACAGGAAAATCTTGATCCGTATGGGAATCTTCCATCTCCATATGTTTTTACAGTTCGTTGTGCATCCCCATGGGTCGAAAGTCAAAGGACCCCCCATCATCTTGTACGTCTTATGAACCGAAAAACTCCCATCGCACCAACTTCAGCAATCTCTGCCCTCATCAAGCCCTTCCATGTTTTCTAACTTTACCAAGATAGTCAAACGTTCCCCCAATCTTTAGTCGGAAAGAACAGGTCTAAAGTTAGGGAAAAAAGAATGTCCATTCCACACACCTGCCACCGAGCAATTCGGATCTACCGCCAAAGCCGTAAGGCGTAGAAACCTCTCACCGAATACCCCTATCTCACTCCAATTGTATGTCCAAAATCTAAAGCTCATGTTATCTCCCAAAATTGGTCGCAATAAAGGACGGATCTCCTGCACCACGATGTTAATTCCTCTCCAAAAGTACGAAGGTGCTCGTTCAAGATCCCCTGTCCCAGGCAAAGTGGAACCAGTCCCGTAGATTCTCCTGATAAGCGTGCAGACCAGGCTGTCATATTCATCCCAGATACGCGTGATTCACTTGCTGAGCAAGGCCTTGTTCATCTCCAAATTGTGCACACCGAGCCCGCCATCCTCCTTTGAACAAGTGGCAATCTTCTAGAAAGGCGTTTCTGTGGTGGCCCCCTTCGTGAGACTGATAGTGGGCGACAAGGCCTCAAATTTCGGTTTCGATCACCATTTCGGTGATCAACCGAAACAAAATTTCAGCCGAATTTCGGCCAAAATTCAACCAAAATTTCAGTCATTTCGATCATTTTTTGAGCTGGGCCCCCAAATTTTGGTCGATATAGGTCGTTTCGGTTGAATTTCGATCACCTACCGAAACCAAAATTTGACAAATTTCGAAGAAATTTGATCCTATGGTGGGCGATGGTTCATCTTTCATATTCTAGTTGGAAAATTGGATGGGAGAAGGCCCTTTGAATATTCATTTTCCTTGCCTTTTTTGTCTTATCAACAAACGGAGGAGCGTCCTTAAGGGACACTTGGGTGGACAACCAGTGGGCATTAACCTCTTCTGGTTTTTCAAAGCAGCGTCTTCAGGAATTTCTTAGGTTGTCGCATCCGTCTTGTCTAGTCCGCTCCTAGACTAACATTTGTGGTGGAGGTAGATGTCAATTCTATACTTTCTAATTCATGATTGGATTATTCGTACTACTAATAGAAACATTCTCGTCTTTGTAAATAAATTATAAATTGGATTCTCACTTCGACGGTTAACTCAAAATGCAACCCCCCTGCGATGGCTTTCATATATCCTCGAATCCCACTTTCTTTTCTTTAAATGACCCCTATCTGTGTCCTATCTTGCACGTCAAGCCCCTTAAGGTGGTATCCTTCAAACCGGAAGGATGAGACTTCTTTAGTCATTCTTTCTCGAGAAGAACTAGGATGGAACCAACTAGTAACTAAGCATTGAAATTTTCTGACTTTATAACTATATAAGTGGCAATATATAAGAAAGATGTGTCACTATACACTATATAGGAAAGTATTAAAGCATTAAATGGCGGTCTTTATGGTAATTTAAGTTTTATCATAGGATTCGCATGTCCAAATCCATGTCAGGATCATTGGATTGGGTGAGGCAGCATTTTCTCCATCAAAGCATGTGTAGCACTCACGACTTCTCGCGACCCCCTACTGGATGACAGGGAGCGGGACTACAAAATTATTTGGGATCTGCACTTTCCCTTGAAGATTAAAGTTTTCATATGGAATCCGTATTGGGAGATTGCTTGAAACAAGGTGCAATAGACCTTGTTTGTGTTGGTCTCATGCAACTTGACGACTGATTCATGACCTTTGAATGCCCCATAGGGTGAGGGTGAAACATATCGACCTCTTTTTCTACCATGACGAACAAAGGATATCCGGAAGGGCGCGATCAAGTGGTAAAATGATCTGATTTTGCTTCCACGATCATATAGGGAACAGGTTGTGTGTGCAATTTTAGTTAGCCGAAAACACCCTAGACTACACCAAAATTAACTATATCGATGCTCTGAGGTAGGCGAATCGATTTAAATAGTCGAACATAACTTAGTCGCACCAAAATCAACAAAAGGAGCGTCGAGAGAGGATCTACACGATCCAAGGTGCACCGGCAATCACCTGGGACATAAACAGCGGTATAGGGACCGTTTTCAGAGTGTTGGGCACGGGCAGGCGGTAGTGTTGGGCATGGTCGCACTCCCGTAGTGGTGCGGCTAGGGCCTAAGCACCATGGGGCGTTCCCACTAGGGGTACGAAGACCAAGGAGGCACGTTGCACCGATGGGTGATGCTACTACGACATGGAAACCAGGGTAGGATGCCTAGCACGCATGCGAGATCCGAGGAAGAAGAAGAGGCCGGTGAGTAGGAGTTAAGGATATCACTGTGATAATAGAGCTCTGGTCCACGACCGTTGTTACGCTATCAAGTGGAAATAAATGATTACCTTGTTTATTACGTATCTCTAGGGGTCTTTTCTATAGAGGAGAATCCCTAGGGGCGGAAAGAGTTGCTCCGTAGAGCGATAAATAAAAAAGAAAATATGAAACAACAAAAGGAAATAAAATAAATAGGAAAGATGCAATATTTCCTATAACAATCTCAAAGTTGAAGTACCTTCAAGATTCAAAGATAACCTTTCCGCATAAACCCTTCGTAGACCATCTCGTGGATGCATCTGGTGGATGCATCTTGTGTGTATGTCATTAAAGGGTTCAAGGATGGCATCATATCAAAAACAGCCTAGGATATTACCCCAAGGATCCAAGCAAAGAAAACTCTTCTCGATTATTCTAAGAATTTATCAGTTTGTTAATCACTAGTCGAAATGCATTTGGAGGTCATCCTTCCCATTACAATACTACTTCGAGCACAAACAACGTTAAACTCTAGGTGGTTTTTTTTTACTTTTTTTAGATATTATGTTATCTTTAGACATGGAAATTACAAATAACCTAAAGGAGAAAGTAAATGATAAAGACAGAAATACAAGAATATTTTAGCTGATTGTACAATATGAAAGAAAGAAGGATATTAAATAAACAATACCTGCCCATGAGTACGTGACAACATCGGTATGCTCGCATATTCCTTGGACATATTGAGTATAGCTTCACACAAATCGATCATGATAGGGAATAAGACACCATTAAGTGCATCTTTCAACATCAAGGCATATGCTAAATTGTTGATGTCCTCAGATGTACATGCAAAATGGAAAAATTCAAGTACCTACACGAGACACAGTAGTTCTTGGTAGAAGATATTTTGAGCCATTAACAGATGCTTTCTCAACCAATAAATTCAACAATACTACTAATGTACATGGCCTACCTTCGAAACCTCCATGTGGGACTTGCACTTATCCTTCAAAAAATATTCTACAGCCTTAACATCATGATTTGTCACCTTCTCAATATTCTTCACTTCTGTTGCATCGTCCAAGCTAAAATCTTTTATAATTTCTTCCAAGTAAGACAGTGCATCTTCACTGAAAGCTGGGACCTCTATTATCTCCGGAATTCGGGAAAGCTTTATTAACCACTTGACCTAAAACATTGAACCAAAAAAAACAACCACCAAATATCATGGTAAATATTAGGTAATGTGCAATAATTCATACTTAAGAGAGCATGTCCCATACAAACATAAATGAAAGTCCCCCCATATTGTTTGTTTCATCAGCTATACGTATGACTCAAACCTCCTCATGGTCAAATGTTTTCACTTATATAGTTATTTAAGTCTAATTTTTCCCAAAGATACTGAGAAACTAACAACAGAAAGAGCTAAAACCTAAAAAAATGAATCAAATAGAATGTCCATTCAAACAATTGCATTTTTCATATTTTTCAGAACTGGCTTCGTTTTTTTCTTGGTTCCTAGAGGTCGTGTTTGTTTAAACTAAAATAGCTAACCTCAACTCTGGATTTCCATCCACTATCATGCAAACATTTTGAAATTTACAACGGCATGACAAGATCACATAACAAAAACAACAGAAGATACATAAAAGATACAATTTCATGGAATCTCATCATGATCCCTTAGACAGATCCTTCCACACTGTGAACCTTAACCCCTGAATGACAATTCACAGTACATGGGACAACATTCAATAAGATTCCATCAATGCAATACACTGTAGTACATCCGACTATCCGAGGACGTCCTGAAACATGGAAGGAGATGGCCATCCCTGTTTGCTTAGGTCCTATTTGTTTTCACGTTAGAGTTAGATGGTGCATTCGATAACGGTGATTTATTAATCCATGTTTTGAGGTTGCTAGCAGTTATATAGCAAAGGTAAATTCTGTTATTCAGCCGCCGTTAATATGTTAAACAAGAAAATCATTCACAGTCTTCATGGTCAGAATGCTGAAACAGACGCGAAAAACGATGGGTGGTTACGAAACAGCCGTTTACGTGTTCGCATGACTCGGCCAAAGATAAGCTGAGCATCTAGTAACCAAGCATTTCGTAGACGTTGAGACTTTTTTGTGTTTGTTACCATGCTTAGGTTGTGCATTTATTCAATTGGCATTCCAGCTATATACCCTAATGGCGATCATGCAACTAAATTTGAGCCGCAACTGCTATCGCCACCAGCAAAATCCTTCGACCACCGTATACTAGGCTACAAATGTACTCACAATCGCCAAAATCTGTCATTTATTTGGAATTTTCAACCATGCAATTCTTAGCAATTTTTCACAACCATCTGATAACTAATTTGAGCTGCAACCACTCGAATCGCTTACCTCGACCATAACACGGTAACGGATCAGCCCGTACTCGCTGAAAAATGGGCGCAGCTCAGCAATCCTGAGCTCGTAGCGGCCATCCAGCGGCGAAAGAGCCGTCAGATTGGACAATTCGAGAACGGACAGAGCCTTAATGCTGCTTCTATCCATCTGCGGCACCACGAGTTCACAGCATTGTCCAAAAAAACTCTACATTTCAGCTAAATATCATTCAAAAAAATCAAAAAAAAACGCAAACAGAAAACACCTTGATAAACACAGATTGTGGTCGTGTTGTGGCGGCGATCGGTCGTGCAGCAATAGGAATTGGGGTGGGGTGTATTGGGGTGGAGGGGCATCGGAGGCGGTGGAGGGTCAGAGAGATGGCGGCAGCTTCCATGGGAAGTAGACGAGGACGAAGAGACGGAGCTGAGTGGGACGGGTGTTAGGTCTCGGTTAGAAGAAAAAAAAAGGCAATTTCTAGCAAATGTTTTGATAGATTTATCCTGTAAATCTAATCCCATCAATAGTCTCTGATTGAGAAATAACTAACAAATATTTTGTGTTTCACTGTTAAATATTGAAAAATCATAAATATTTGAAAAATCGGTTGTTAGTATTGTTGGAATTTGATCTTGACTAAATATTGATTGAGTAATAATTATTTCATGGTAATTCTATCTTAATTAATAATTATAGAATACATTTGAATTATTAACTTAATGTGTTGAATTTTTTCCATATTTGAATACATTTCTACATTTATATTCTTCAACTTAACATGAGAAGATGTAGCAATAGATATCACATTTTTAAAACATTTTCATTATTATGTTCGAACCGATTTTTTTTGAAAAAAATAGAGTTGATTCTATAATTTAAATGGAGTAAACTCCCGAAAAAATAAATTAGCATTCCCATTGGCATCATGATTCTCAATAAGCACAGCATGACAAAGGAAGTTCCCATCTTGTATAGGGGTCTTATTCCTACATAACATTACCATATTAATTTTGATATATTTTCATAATAGATAGACTCTAAAGAATTATTTATGTTATTTTAACATTATAGGTATGTGTATATGTTGTGAGAATGATTTTCATACAATGTGTTTCTATTTCATAAATGACAGAAATTTTTCACATTTATTTATTTCGTATGTATGTATCTTATCGATGTGATGATATTGAATTCAATATATAGATGTTGAAACTAGAGTACAAATTCAATCTTTTGTTCTCCCTTATCATAATTGATGGAAGAGTATAAACTACATACATGTGTATACAATAACACAATGTATTATATAATTAATATTTATATAAATTAGCAAACATTGTATATTAATTGATGAGATTTACAAGAATTTCTTTGTCTCTATGAGTTGATGGGGATTTGAATGCAAATACTGCATTGAAAATCTTCTTGCCTTCGTTCTTTTTTATTGATTTTACACTTTTCCTTATTTCAGGATTGGGTCATAGCTTACATGTAGATTTTCTTTTAAAAGGATGTCTTGGCCACTTACTTTGTTATAAAGGCCATGCGGGAGACCCTAGTTTCAAGGCCATGTGCCACTCTCTATGAGCTTTGATGTATAAAGCTTTTAAAATTAACTAAAGCAATCATTTGAACCGAATAAAATGGAGCTTGCTAATGCAATAAAAAAGATGAGATTTACATAGTTAGATTTTCTAATACATAAAACTTGACAAATATATAATTGAAATTTTATAATACATAAAAGGATAAAATGAGGCTACCCCTTGGGAGAGCCAACTTGGCTACCCTATCTTTTTATTTTTAAATATATTTTTCAATAATACCTGAGAGATCTAGAACGTTATATGACACCATATTGTCATTCAAATTCTGTGCAAAATAGATATTCCTAAGCCATCCATCAAACATATCAAAATTTAACGGTCGTGGAATTGATGAAATTGACCACTTTTAGATGGACGGTTTAGGAATGCATTTTTTGCATGGAATTTGAGTGACAACATGGTGTCACATAGCGATCTAAATTCTCCAGGTGTTATCGAAAAATACATTTAAAAATTAAAAATAAATGTGTCAATAGCCCTATTTTACCCTATATAAAATTTTTAATTTTATATTATACATAATGAATTGATGATATGACCTACAATGATAGGGATAAAAGTAAAATTTCAAAATTAGTTGTTTTTGGCATTTTACCACTATATAAAAATTATTTTAATACAAGAGGGAGAGGGAAAAGGGAGAGGAGAAACAACATGAAGTACTTGAAAAGAGTGACCTCGAATCGAGAGAGAAAGGGAGTGGGAGATAGGACGTACTATGGAGAGAGAGCGCCCGATGGAGAGAAATTTCGGCGGGGAAAGATAGTGCAGGGAGGGATGTTGTGCAAAGGAATATATTACAGCTTTATTATATGATATAGATATAGATTAGTATGTATAACCATGCTTCGTGGCCGAACGGGAAGAACGTGTTATTTTGCTGGGTTAGCTAACGGTGAAATACATACATACATACATATATATATATATATAACGAATAAAGGAATATGATGGGTATAAAAATAAAGTTTAGTAGATAGGGTGAAATTTATTAATAGACATTAGAAAAATACCGTTACATGAGAGAGAAATAATGATGACACGAGACAAGCGACTAAGGTAAAGGTGCTAATCGGTCGTTGCGACCTCGATCACTCGGCTATGTCAATCAAGAAAAATAAGAGACCACCAATCAAAAATAAAGATCAAATCAAATACGGTAGCGGTCTTGCTATTAATTTAACCTGGTATAGCGACCAGGGTCGAACACAAGGAGCACGAATTGGCCTCGCGGCCTACGAAGTAGTCAAAAAGAAAGGAAAATGAAGTAAAAGAGTATTTTTGGTGGTTTTTAATTCTTTTTATATTTTTTTGGATTTTTGATGTATTAAGAAAATAATAAAAGCAA
Organism: Ottelia alismoides; assembly: GCA_037367405.1. NCBI lineage: Eukaryota > Viridiplantae > Streptophyta > Magnoliopsida > Alismatales > Hydrocharitaceae > Ottelia > Ottelia alismoides. The sequence goes on along the minus strand of JAZKJV010002167.1, from coordinate 13,249 downwards.
GAAAACAAGGCACTTCAACAATTTATTAAATGCACTAAAAATCAACCAAAAATTCAAATAAAAATACTTTTATGTGTTTTATAATTTTACTGTTTTTGGTGAATTTTTGGGATTTTTCTAATGTTTATTTAATTTTCTAAAAATCAAACAAAGTCAAAAACTGTAGGTACTGTCCAGCCGAGCTTAAGGGGCTTAGATAAAATATCTAAGAACCCCTGATAAGCCTGGAGGTATTTTTCCTGTATAGAGAATAAAACAAGGAAAATTTGAGCACCTAAATTATTGTTTTTGGGTTTTTAGTCTATTTATTAGAATTTTTATAAGATTTTAAGTGTTTTCAATTTTTAGGTATTTTAAGTAATGAAAAATAGCTAAAATTGGCTAGAAAATCAAGCAAGCAAAGACAAACAGTAAGTAATTTTTTGTATTTTTTAGATGAATTTTAATATTTTTTTGGGATTTTTAAAGTCAGACAGTAACAAAAATAGATGTTCTTGAATTTTAAAAAATATCAAATCAATGCAAAAATGTGTCCAAAAATCCTCGAAAATTTTACACTATGGCAGGAGCAATGTATCCAATTTTCGTTGGATTTGGAGGTGATTTTCTATTTATTCAAAATAAAAATAAAGCAATAGTGCACAGGGACCTATCTGTAATTAGAATAAAGTTTTGGGTCCCTGAAACAACAACCCTGAAAAGTATAGGGAAAGAAGCGCAAATTAACCCCCGGGCCACGCACGATACACGTGACTCAGGCCTGGGGGGACCTAATTGCAATTCCTATTAATAAAATACAAAACGTAACAGGGTGAAAAGGCAGGACCAAAAATGCAAATACACCAAAATACCACGTGTCGATGCACGTGTCCACAACTGGCAGGGGTATAAATGCAAATATGATAGAAAGAAGGGTCCACAGTGCAAAATTTACAGAAATAAAAGAGCTACACTACGTATTTACAGGACTAAAAAAACTAAATGCAGAAAGTAAAGGGGCCTAAGTGCAAATTACCCCTTATTAAATGTCGACGGCCGGATGTGTGACGCGTGGCAGATCCAACGAACGAGAACAATGGAGCCTTAACCCTGAGAACGCTTGGCCTGATCGAACGGGTGATAGCCCTCCACGTGGAGATCGGACGGTGCTGGTGCTCTGGAGTCTAAACCCTCGGTGGATCGACGGAGGAGAAGAGGGCACGTGGCGATTTGACGGTGGAGACTTGTTGGTGCCTCTTCCTCCGAGCGGGTGGTTCAGATCTATCCTCGGAATGATCGCACGGTGATGCAACGTCTCAGATGGATGGATCAGATGAAAACTGGGGCGCTGAGGATGATCTGACGGTCGACGAGGCTCTTGGAAGAACTGGCGGCCGGCGAACTTCGCCGGCCCACTGCGCGCACGGTGGACCTCGCCTGATGCTCCTGAGGTGCGGGGAAGCTTCGCTGTGAAGCTCCGCACCTGATGCGTTGCTCCGATGTAAGCGGGGAACTTCGGAGAGCTCCGGCGACGTGGAAGAACAGGAGCTCCTGTGCTCTGAAGTCTCGACCTCCAGATGAGGTCAAATGGGCTCGATACCTGCACAAGAAGAGAGCTGGGTTGAGGGCAAACTGCCTCGACCCGTCAGAGCGGAAAAGAGTGGCTGGTGCGTCGGTATGAGGGCTCTCCGGCGAGCGGCGGATGGTGAGAGCCGAGGTTCCTGCTCCGGGGCGAGCCATGGGGAATGAAGGGTCGGAGAAGGTGGAGAGGGGTCTGGTGAACGTGATGGCGGTGTCGGATAGGTGGATGGGTGGCCGGAGACGAAGAATGGAGGCGGCGGAGCTACGGCTACCTGAATCTAAAAATCCTATTCTACACTAAACTAGAGGCTAAGAAGGTTACCTGGTGAAGGCTGTTGACTGGGCTGGAGCTCAAGAAGCTCCGGGGTCATTGCCTGCAAGGGGGCGTCGTCTCCCCGAGGTTGGGCGCGCTCGCGGCGGCGCACGGCGGTGAAGACCACCGGATCAGTGGCTCCCGGCTTCCCGGGCCTCGCTGCAACTCCCACAAGCTCCGCTGTCACTCAGGCAAGGTGGAGGAGGTCACAGGCGACGAGGGGGAGATCCAAAGATGCGTGAAATGCTCGTCGGAGCTGAGATTTTATATGGCTAGAGATCCGGGATGGTGAAGGTCGGGTGTGTCGCTCGGAGCTCGGATCCATCAAACCCACCCCGGGCGAGGGTCCTGGATGATCGAAGATTAATCGGGGCCCGGGGTTACATCATTTGGTTGTCGGATCAGGTGGGGAATAATTGGAGAAATCGGGTCATTCACCCAGATCCGCGGGGAAGAGGGTCCGCGGGGGAAGTTGACCGGGGTCAACAAACCCCCGTGGACCAATCAGAATTCGCCAAGCACCATTTATTTGTTTATTTATTTTGAGATAGAAAATGATCGAATTAATAAAAACTTAAAACATAAAAAATATTTATTTTATTTTTTTTCTATTTTTTTTGTGATTTTTAATTAATTTTTCGAAATAAAAATAAAGTATTTACATTATAGTACTTTACATAGGTATATGTACAATATGGGGTTTTTAATTTTGATTTTTAATTTGTTATTTTTATACAATTTCATTCCCATTTTATATTTTATTTATTTATATCATAAAATAAGGAATAAAAAGATATTTTTATTTTATTTTTATTATTTATATACATAGGTGAAATAAATAGATATGTACATTTATATACATGGTATATTTACAATATATTTTTATGTTTTTAATTTTGTTATTTTTATTTTGTTTTTGTTTTAATTGTTTTTATTTTATTTATTTACATTATATAATGTAGAGTATTTACACAAATTTTGGAGATTAATTTTGTTTATTTACAAAGCTAAATAAATATAGATGTGGTGGTCTATATAAAGGTGGATATAGACAAGTGGCCTATTTTTATTTTCTTTTTAATTTTTTTATTTTTCTTTTGTTTTTATATTTATAAATATATACAAATATTTACAAGCCTATTTTAAACTATTTTTGGGAGGAAAATATTTTTATTTAATTACACAAATATTTACACATATGAGCCCATATCTCCCTCTACTTTGGCTTTTATGCGGTCAGGCCCATGCTAAGCCCTCCCTTGGGTTAGGTTGCTCAATATTTATTCTAAATATTTCCCTCTTTTTCTTTTTAATCTTTATTCTTTTATTTTTGCACAAAAACATGCTAATTATAGGTTTTTACACAATGGATGCTTTTGGTAATTATTTATATTTACAACTATATACATGCATTTGCAAAGGTTTTTGTAGCTAAAATATAAGAATAAAGAGTGATGAATGAGTATTAATCACCCCCTATACTTAACTTTACTAGTCCCTTAGCAAATACTTATTTGAAAAAGAAGTGAAAAATAAAGAAAGAAAAAGAAAAAGAGAATATACATGGATCAAGGTTGATTATTAAACTTGCCTTCATTAAATTAAGGTATGGAGCTCGATCAGATCTTTGGATTATTAATATGTTGGAACCTTATTTGGACTTAAGTCTAAAACTCAACAGCCTCTAAGTTCCACTAATCTATAACCAAGACTCCTCAATGCTCCAGACCAGAACAAGTCATCAATCACAAACCCTGAAAACCATGAATCTTTTCTTGTCCTGTGAATGTGAGGTCTAAGCTCTCCACCTCAGAAATGGCAACTTGACAATCCTCCCCAACAAGGTAACTCTATGACCTCAATCTGGCCACTCTTTCCTCGAGGAGCGGGATATTCCCTTCTAAGTTCAAGTTCAACCGGCTCAAGAAGAGGAGGAAGAAGAGAATGGGTCAAGGCCAGTGTAGCCATGTACCCTTGGGAGCTTGACCAATGTAGCCAAGTCTCCCTGCTGCAAGCTACATCAGGTGGATCATGAAACTCAAGCTTTGCTTATTGCACTCTATATACATACTCTGGTGGGATTATCATTTTCTCTCAGACCCACCACTTTTTTGGAGTTATTTTCTTTTTGCATTTTTTTTTCAAGTGCATCTATACAACATATACATGTGCAGCATATATACAAGGAGTTTTTCCTCTTGAGCCAGTAGACTATCCCTCTTTTGAAGCTTTATTGCAACCCGCAACTCCCGTCGTTAGACCTCATGGCAACAGACCAAGTTGAGACGCACTTCCTTCACTAAAAGAAGAAGAGAGGTTCCGCCTAGAAGTATTACCCTCATATGCTACCCCAAGTCAAGGAAGACTGCCTCCTCACCACCTCATCCGTAGAGAGCTCGGTGCATAGTGCTGGTGTCCAAGTAAAGCCATAATCTATATGAGTCATGTGTTGTTGTTAAGTGCTCTACTTAGGCTCATTGAGATGACATGTGATCATAGCCTAGTGGACTCAAAGAATTAAGTCACCATGGACCTGAAAAGCCTTAAACCTAAGCCCTATAAGGTTCCTCTTAGAAGTTAGGTGGATTAAGATCTTAATCAAGCTCCATTTCTCAATTTGATTCTAGGCTAGTTTAAATGTCAACTATCATCCAGAAAAACTATATACATATGTACAAAAGATGCTATTTACACAAAGTTTTACAAACATGCAAAATTTTTGAAAAATGTTTTGAAATCATGAATGTATGATGCATGAAGTGCAAGTTTTGCAAAAGAATATTTACACACATTTACACAAGATTTTTGCAAACTTTTGATTTTCAAAACATTTTGGAAAAATTTTGTACTATATACATAATTTTGATAAGAAAATATTTTCACAAACTTTACACAAAAGATTTTTGAAAACATTTTTACAAAAATAATTTGTATACTAGCTATTTATGTGCAAATAAAAGAAGTTCATGTACATGAAAAAAAATTTAATTTTTGTGATTTTTAGGGATTTTAGCCATTTTATTTATTAACACACTCACACAAAGTACGAGTTATGGCTAAAGTATATATGAAATATATACCCACCCCCCTATACTTAGCTCGAACGATGTCCTCAGAGTCAAGAGCGATGAAGAAGACATAACTCGTGCTAGGTATAGGGTAGTGAAAAGAAAGGTTATATACAAAGACGAATGAATGAAATAAGAAATCAAGGGGATCTCAGGTCTTCCCCCTATACTTAGGATCAAGTAATCCTAAGTATAGCAGGTTGTACACTAAGGGAAAACCGAGTGGAGAATTTACATGGTCTACCCCCCCCCTATACTTAGGGTGAAATATCCCTAAGTATAGGCAGCAAAACAGGGGTAGCAAGACACGAAGAAAATCACGAATATATATACAAAAAGGAGGACATCATTCCCCCTATACTTAAGGTGAAGAACCTTAAGTATAGGCAACAACAGAAGTGATGAAACAGAACGAAGAACAACCCGGTGTCTCCACCCCCCTATACTTAGGATGAGCAATATCCTAAGTATAGCAAAGATAATCCTAAGCGAGACCTGGGGTGAAAACAAGAACGGAAGAAAGAAAGATCAAAATAAGATGAAACACGTATAAACAAAAGAATACAATGTTGAGGTGCCTCTCAACAAGCGCTAGATTTTACGCCCCTAGCTGGGCGCAAAGGCTAGGACAATGCAGTATCTAGGTTCAGTACGGCATCAGTAAGGCGAATGCCGTACTGATGTCGCAGTCTCGGTGAGAGAACAGCGACGAAGTCAACAGTGTAAACAAAGACACCCAGGTATGTAATCAGGCGGGTGTCTGCTACCGGCCAAAGATATGGAGGTAAGTGGTCGGAATCCGGTAGCACAAAAGAATTCATCGGCTCTGGATCAGACTGGAGTGAGAGTATAGAGCCGAAGGAATCAAACGTGGAGAAGGATGGATCAGTAATAGAATCCTCCACGACAATCAGTGTCTCAAGCAGGTGTGGACAATCAAGATCAGGAGACTCTCTAAGCAGACTGATATCCGATGCATGAAATAGAATCAGATCAGGCAAATCATCGAATATCTCCATAATGGGCTCGTCCTCGCGAGGGTCGTCGAGGTGAGAAGACTCAAAATCAGAATGATCTAAAGACTCGATTTCGTGTTCCGCTAGATTGGAAACACTCTCAGCAGGTGAAACTGAGTGCTCATCGAGTGTGGCCTCCTCCCGCAGATAACCCTCGGGGAGAGATGCTAGATCAGAAGTGACAAGAAGAGGATCAGGATCTAAATGGGCATCTGCACTGCTATCAAGTAGCCACTCAGTGCACCAGGCTGCATCATCGTCGGAAGTGTAGATCTCGGCAATCTGGAAGCAGGAGAAGGTACTGGTCAATACTGCGGATGCTGGCATAGTGTCTGCGGCTGATCCTCGCTCTGCGGCTATGCTGGCTGCCAACTGGTCCTCAGCAAGTGTATCTGGCTCAACAAAGTGGAGGACAAAAGGCTCGAAGACGGGACTCTCTTTGTCTGTACTCTCCAAGTGGTGTCCCTCATCGAGCTGTAGCTGCTGGGCTGAGTCCTGGTAGCTGTCTGCATCTAAGAAGTGTCTCTGCAGGAAGGAAACTGACTCCTCCGGGATTGGAATCTGAAGTGTCTGAATCAATGGCTGAAAAAGCGGTGGCTCCTCCGGTTCCTGGAGTATCATAAGGTTTGATATCCAAGACTCATCAACTGGGAACTCTGGGGCTGACTCAAACTCCAATTGGAAGGCCAACGGGAACTCAAGTAGACTCTGGGTCCGAACCTCTACTATCGCAGTCATCTCCTCTGTCAGTGGTGCTGCATCATCCAAATCCTCGGGCTGGTGTGTAGAAATTGTATCATCATGTAAAGTGACACACCGCATTAATACTGCATCGTCCGCATGTGTTGTTCCGACAAAGGCATCTCGTGAAGAAGAACTCTGTGAAAGTAGCCTCGAGATGGTATCTAGTAGGTGAATGTCGGAACCGCGGTGTGAACCGCCACATGTGGTAATCACCAGTGCAAGCTGCTCTGCGGTCATCCCCCGCATAGAGATCTCTATCAAGTCTGTCAGTGGAAGTCCGTGATCTGGAAATCTCCTCAAGAGGTCAAGAAACCTCGGCCATGCCTCGTGCAATGGCTCCTGGGGGTCTACTGAAAAGTCGGTGATCAAAGACCGCATGAAATCTGCTCTACGTGGAGGGAAGTATCTTTGTAGAAACTCTCGGCGTAGCTCTCCCCACGTCTCGAATGTTCTCCCCAATCGTCGGTGCCATCTCATGGCTCTGTCGTGAAGCGTGAATGGGAAGGTCCTGCTCATCAGCTCCTCTGCAGCGACGTCTGAATATTTCTGAGCTCTGCAAAACTCCTCAAATGCTGACAGGTGAAGATACGGCTCCTCGTGCGCCTCTCCTGTAAATGTCGACAGTCGCTCAATGTAATCCAAATCCAAGACGAATGGACCTAGTGTAGAAGCTGACTGAGCTCCATGTACTATCTGCTCCTCCATCCTTCTCGAATAGGATCTGTCTGCTGATCTCCACTTCTCTCTCTGGTCACCAACGGAGTGCGCTCTCACCTCAGCAACAGCATCGTCCGGGTCTCGCTTCTGCTCTATCTGGTATACTCAGACGTCTCGCACAGCATGCCCAAAGTAGTGAGATGAAAGGGAGGGAGGGAGCGGGAGGTTGGTCGGAGATCCGACCTCCCTAGAAGGTGGACTGGACTGATGGTCAGAGGATGGAGAAGAAGCCGCAAGAGTCGGCTCACAGTGAGGGGGATCCATCATCCAGAGGTAAAGAAGAAGAGAATAGAATGAAGGGAGGTGAGGGTGGGAAAGCAGATGGATAGAGAAGAGGATGGGGAAAGATCGAAGAGATCTGGAAATCACACAAGATGAACAAGCAAACCCCAATTCACCTACGCACACAGAGCTGAAGACCGAAGGGATCGGTCAATTATCTTGTCAATTTTATTTTAGGTGATCATCCAGTCTATCAGAGCAATTACGTGAGGTAAATAGGTATCCAGATATTTCTCAACCGACTGTCCCGTACTGAAAGCCGGTAATCAATCAAGAAAGATCGGAGGCTCTATCCTAATGTGCGGGTCACTCTCTCGCTCATCCAAACCAAACAAGGAGGGGGTTACTCTCCCCAAGACAGATTTTTAGTGAAGTGTCTTTTAGGTCAAGTATGATTAGCAGTCCCGATTTTATTATTTTTGTTTTTTAGATATTTTTCAATAAAAACAAAGGCCTAACGAATTTTTCGGTTCTCCTGGTTATTTAGTCAAAAACAAGGGGGAGAAGACGAAAAAGCCGATGCGCGATGAAAATCAATTATGCATGCAGAGATAAAAATGCGTACCTTTCCTCCAGCACTCTACATGCAAGTGATCCGCGCATAAATTTAAAGACAGAAAGTAAACTACCCTATATGATGCAGAAGTGAAAACCGAGTCCTAGATGAGCAAGTCTACTCGAAGAACCGTCTAACTGGTCACCGATCCTCCAAGCCAAAGGTCCGGTCTCGGTCTACCCTCCTCTGCCCGACAAATCGGGGGTAGGAGAAAGCGCTTTGCGGGGCAGGCTATGGCACGTAGGCTACGAAGGAGATGAGTCAGTTATTTTTATTAATCAATTATTAGTAGGTCCAATTAATCGCACTATAGGAACATTCAAGCAATTAGGTGTGGGGACTCTACTAATTACGGCACAATCAAGTAGAAAATCCTAAGTCTAGGGGCTCGATGAAATACCGCTGAAAACCGTCAAAGGCAGTAAAAAGAAAACCAAAACCGCGAGAAAAACCGTGAAAAACCTAAGGGTCCCCCGAGCACACCGGTGCTCGGCGAAACAGTCCCGCTAGTCAACCAAGCAAAGTCCAAGAGTCTCTGAGTCCCTATATTATTACAATAATAATCAAATTAAAGAAAAATAAAACCTAAACTAAACCTCTCCCACTCGGCTCTCCTCTCATGCTCTCCTGCGGCTCCGTACAGAAGGGAGCCGCCTCCGAGTCTCACGGTTGCGTCGGCTTCTCGAAATCGACCGCCTCGGTCCTCGGGCCCTCGTAAGAAAAGAGACAAGTGGTCAGACCAATAAAAATAATCAAATAAGAATAAGAAAAATAAATGAAAATAAAATGAGGGTATATATGCAAAAATGCAAAATAAAATAAACACTCAAAAATCAAACAAAACAAAAATAAAAGAAAATAAAATAAAACAAAATAAAGAAAAAATAAAATATAAACAAAAAGCCGCGAGCTTTGAAAGAGCCGTGAAAAGCCGCGAAAACAAAAATGAAAATAAAATGAAAACTACTAAGTCGTGCTCCCCGGCAACGGCACCATTCTGATGACACGAGACAAGCGACTAAGGTAAAGGTGCTAATCGGTCGTTGCGACCTCGATCACTCGGCTATGTCAATCAAGAAAAATAAGAGACCACCAATCAAAAATAAAGATCAAATCAAATACGGTAGCGGTCTTGCTATTAATTTAACCTGGTATAGCGAACAGGGTCGAACACAATGAGCACGAATTGGCCTCGCGGCCTACGAAGTAGTCAAAAAGAAAGGAAAATGAAGTAAAAGAGTATTTTTGGTGGTTTTTAATTCTTTTTATATTTTTATGGATTTTTGATGTATTAAGAAAATAATAAAAGCAAGAAAACAAGGCACTTCAACAATTTATTAAATGCACTAAAATCAACCAAAAATTCAAATAAAAATATTTTTATGTGTTTTATATTTTTTACTGTTTTTGTTGAATTTTTGGGATTTTTCTGATGTTTATTTAATTTTCTAAAAATCAAACAAAGTCAAAAACTGTAGGTACTGTCCAGCCGAGCTTAAGGGGCTTAGATAAAATATCTAAGAACCCCTAATAAGCCTAGAGGTATTTTTCCTGTATAGAGAATAAAACAAGGAAAATTTGAGCACCTAAATTATTGTTTTTGGATTTTTAGTCTATTTATTAGAATTTTTATAAGATTTCAAGTGTTTTTCAATTTTTAGGTATTTTAAGTAATGAAAAATAGCCAAAATTGGCTAGAAAATCAAGCAAGCAAAGACAAACAGTAAGTAATTTTTTTGTAATTTTTAGATGAATTTAAATATTTTTTGGGATTTTTAAAGTCAGACAGTAACAAAAATATATGTTTTTGAATTTTTAAAATATCAAATCAACGCAAAAATGTCTCCAAAAATCCTCGAAAATTTTACACTATGGCAGGAGCCATGTATCCAATTTTTGTTGGATTTGGAGGTGATTTGCTATTTTATTCAAAATAAAAATAAAGTAAAAGTGCACAGGGACCTATCTGTAATTAGAATAAAGTTTTGGGTCCCTGAAACAACAATCCTGAAAAGTATAGGGAAAGAAGCGCAAATTACCCCCCGGGCCACGCACGATACACGTGACTCAGGCCTGGGGGGACCTAATTGCAATTCCTATTAATAAAAATACAAAACGTAACAGGGCGAAAAGGCAGGACCAAAAATGCAAATACACCAAAATACCATGTGTCGATGCACGTGTCCACAACTGGCAGGGGTATAAATGCAAATATGATAGAAAGAAGGGTCCACAGTGCAAAATTTACAGAAATAAAAGAGCTACACTACGTATTTACAGGACTAAAAAAACTAAATGCAGAAAGTAAAGGGGCCTAAGTGCAAATTACCCCTTATTAAATGTCGACGGCCGGATGTGTGACGCATGGCAGATCCAACGAACGAGAACAATGGCGCCTTAACCCTGAGAACGCTCGGCCTGATCGAACGGGTGATAGCCCTCCACGTGGAGATCGGACGGTGCTGGTGCTCTGGAGTCTAAACCCTCGGTGGATCGACGGAGGAGAAGAGGGCACGTGGCGATCTGACGATGGAGACTTGCTGGTGCCTCTTCCTCCGAGCGGGTGGTTCAGATCTATCCTCGGAATGATCGCACGGTGACGCAACGCCTCAGATGGATGGATCAGATGAAAACTGGGGCGCAAAGGATGATCTGACGGTCGACGAGGCTCCTGGAAGAACTGGCGGCCGGCGAACTTCGTCGGCCCACTGCGCGCACGGTGGATCTCGCCTGATGCTCCTGAGGTGCGGGGAAGCTTCGCCGTGAAGCTCCGCACCTGATGCGCTGCTCCGATGTAAGCGGGGAACTCCGGAGAGCTCCGGTGACGTGGAAGAACAGGAGCTCCTATGCTCTGAAGTCTCGACCTCCAGATGAGGTCGAATGGGCTCGATACCTGCACAAGAGCTGGGTCGAGGGCAAACTGCCTCGACCCGTCAGAGCGGAAAAAGAGTGGCTGGTGCGTCGGTATGAGGGCTCTCCGGCGAGCGGCGGAGGGTGAGAGCCGAGGTTCCTGCTCCGGGGCGAGCCAGGGGGAATGAAGGGTCGGAGAATGTGGAGAGGGGTCTGGTGAACGTGATGGCGGTGTCGGATAGGTGGATGGGTGGCCGGAGACGAAGAATGGAGGCGGCGGAGCTACGGCTACCTGAATCTGAAAATCCTATTCTACGCTAAACTAGAGGCTAAGAAGGTTACCTGGTGAAGGTTGTTGACTGGGCTGGAGCTCAAGAAGCTCCGGGGTCATTGCATGCAAGGGGCGTCGTCTCCCCGAGGCTGGGCGCGCTCGCGGCGGCGCACGGCGGTGAAGACCACCGGATCAGTGGCTCCCGGCTTCCCGGGCCTCGCTGCAACTCCCACAAGCTCCGCTGTCACTCAGGCAAGGTGGAGGAGGTCACAGGCGACGAGGGGGAGATCTAAAGATGCGTGAAATGCTCGTCGGAGCTGAGGTTTTATATGGCTAGGGATCCGGGAAGGTGAAGGTCGGGTGTGTCGCTCGGAGCTCGGATCCATCAAACCCACCCCGGGCGAGGGTCCTGGATGATCGAAGATTAATCGGGGCCCGGGGTTGCAGCATTTGGTTGCCGGATCAGGTGGGGAATAATTGGAGAAATCGGGTCATTCACCCAGATCCGCGGGGAAGAGGGTCCGCGGGGGAAGTTGACCGGGGTCAACAAACCCCCGTGGACCAATCAGAATTCGCCAAGCACCATTTATTTGTTTATTTATTTTGAGATAGAAAATGATCGAATTAATAAAAACTTAAAACATAAAAAATATTTATTTTATTTTTTTCTATTTTTTTGTGATTTTTAATTAATTTTTCGAAATAAAAAAAAGTATTTACATTATAGTACTATACATAGGTATATGTACAATATGGGGTTTTTAATTTTGATTTTTAATTTGTTATTTTTATACAATTTCATTCCCATTTTATATTTTATTTATTTATATCATAAAATAAGGAATAAAAATATATTTTTATTTTATTTTTATTGTTTATATACATAGGTGAAATAAATAGATATGTACATTTATATACATGGTATATTTACAATATATTTTTATGTTTTTAATTTTGTTATTTTTATTTTGTTTTTGTTTTAATTGTTTTTTATTTTATTTATTTACATTATATAATGTAGAGTATTTACAAAAATTTTGGAGATTAATTTTGTTTATTTACAAAGCTAAATAAATATAGATGTGGTGGTCTATATAAAGGTGGATATAGACAAGTGGCCTATTTTTATTTTCTTTTTAATTTTTCTATTTTTCTTTTGTTTTTATATTTATAAATATATACAAATATTTACAAGCCTATTTTAAACTATTTTTGGGAGGAAAATATTTTTATTTAATTACACAAATATTTACACATATGAGCCCCTATCTCCCTCTACTTTGGCTTTTATGCGGTCAGACCCATGTTGAGCCCTCCCTTTGGTTAGGTAGCTCAATATTTATTCTAAATATTTCCCTCTTTTTCTTTTTAATCTTTATTCTTTTATTTTTGTGCAAAAACATGCTAATTATAGGTTTTTACACAATGCATGCTTTTGGTAATTATTTATATTTACAACTATATACATGCATTTGCAAAGGTTTTTGTAGCTAAAATATAAGAATAAAGAGTGATGAATGAGTATTCATCAAATAACAAGGACCAGAATATAAAATTCAATATCAGCATATACATTTCAACTTATAAAATCAATTGAATCAATAATGTATGCATAAATATTCAGTCTATAAGAATGGATTGTATTCAACTTAGATTGAATAAGGGTGAATAATGACTACTTTTTTCTTAAAATGTAATTAAGTATTGATACGGCAGTTATACATATTGAGTATGGTGAAGTTCGGTGAATAACTAAAATAAATAAAGAATTGACAACATCTAGAAATAAAATTTTAAGATACAAAACATGATAACCGCAGTTGCATAAGCATCTCCCATTCACAATACTTTGGTTTATTCCGTAAAAGTCTA
>JAZKJV010002166.1:0-237587 GCA_037367405.1 Ottelia alismoides | reverse complement strand
TCAACCTAAGATCTATTTGTTCATTTAGAACATGATTTTTCAAATGAGATTTTTTATAATTTTTTATGCAATATAAATGCGAATGTAAAAAATGCGATTGAACAAGGCTATTAAGGAAACAAGCAACTTAGCCAAATTAAATTTTAACATGAAATTAATCCAATTTAGCCAAATTATATTTATCTAATCCAATTATGAAAACAAAATGTGTTTTTTTTGGAATTTTTGAGTTTAAAATATAACAATGAAAATGCACACTTTTATGGGTTTCTATGCAATTTTCACACAAACAAAATGTAAAAATTATGAAATTTTTACTGGAAGTGAAATATGATGAAATGAAACAACAATAATCTTTTTAAAAATTTTTTGACAACATGTAATTTTTTAATGAATTTTCTAAGTGAAATAGAGTGATTGTGAGTATTTAATTCTTAATAAATCCACCAAATTAATTTATCTAGAAACCAATTTATCTTAAAAATACATTTTAATAGGAAATCCAGGAGATTTGAAATTTCACAAAAATAATATATGTGGATTTAATTTAAAATCATTCACTAAAATCACTCAAGAATTTATTTATGCACGAGACACCTCTATTTTTTAATGAATTTTGGGTAGTAGTTAAAGCACAATCAGAATCATCATTTGTGATTTTTGCATAATTTTTGGAGCAAGCTTTAATTAAATATGAATTTCAGACCATGAATTAGGTAATATATGCAAATTTTTGCCAAAACAAGTTTAATTAATTACCCAATACTGATAAAATTACAAATAAATATCCACGAGATAAAACATTATCTGGTATACAATATGCATTTTTATTAAAGAAATGATGACAAATAAAGGTCCAAATTAAAGCTCAAAGACATGGGTGTCCATGGAATACAAGAAACAAAACTTAACAAGCAAATTACAAGTAAAGGCGCTTTCGTTAAATATAGAAATATTCAGGAAAACTATGCAATATTCACAAAATTAAAAATAAGAAGGGGGGATCAACCTTCTTCTTCACGAAAACATGGGTTCCAAGAATGGAACCCACGATTAAGGCGTGGGTGGAGTGACGCAGGAGGTGCATGGGGCGTCGACGGGCGCGGAGGCACGTGAGTGAGATGTTGGTTGGGGAGTTGGTTGTGGGTTCGCTAGAGGGGTGCACGCACGGAGGTGCACGGAACGACGAGGGTCCGATCGTAGAGGGCATAACTGATGGTGTAGGTGGAAAGTGGCTCTACGGGTGGCAGAGAATGTTAGTGTGGTGGTGCAACCATCCTGGAAGCGTGTGCGGGAGGCACGCACAGGTGGCTTCCGAGGATGAGCAGGGGCCACACAAGGTGGATGGACCATGGGAAACAGGTGTGCTTGGACGTGACGTAGTAGCTCACAGCTATGTAGAGGACGATGCAGCCGTGTGCGAGCCGGATGCTGAAGGGTGGCCTGGAGAGTTGCTTTCAATTGTTTTTATTTTTTTGATTTATTTTTTTGAAATAGGGAATAAAAATGAAGGTGATAAGGTGAAAATGTGGTGATTTGGTGATAGAGACAATGATGGATTAAGAGAATGATTGAAGATGATTATAAAATAATAAATATGTTAGATAAACAAAATAATAAAGGAAAGGACAGGAAAACCTTACATGTGATTTCACTGGGATTCAGAGCAGATATGTCACACTCCTGTCATAGCCTCGAGCGGTGTGGCAGAGGTGATGTGAAGCTGAGCGAGTTTAATGGGATACTCGCTACGCGGGGACAGTGGCTGCCACGGATCTCGCCTGAAGGAGGAAGTGTTAAGACGCTAGGGATAAGAAATGAAACATCGTACACACCCTGTCCTATGCTAGGCCTTTAAACTAGTCGAAAGCTGAAGGAGGTGTCACTTGAGGAAGATGCTAGTCCGTTGTCATTGATAAAACATTCCAAGCTCTCTCCTTTTTCTCTAAGAATGACGGATAGGGAAAATGAAGAGGATGAAGGGAATAAAAGGAGGAAAAAGATGGAAAATTTAGAAAAGAAGTGGTGTGGAAGTTGGGAAAGAAGTGGGAGACGTGTAGAGAAGTTGGCAGAAAAATTTAAATTTAAAAATAAAATAAAATAATAAATAAATAAATAGATATAAATAAATTAATTAAATTAAAATAATAAATGAATAAATAAATAAGAAAAATAAATAATAAATGATACAAGTAAGTAAATAAATAAATAATAAATAAATAATAAATAAGTAAAATTAATAAAATAAAATTATGAAATAATATAAAATGGGTGATACTTGGTGGCTCCAGGAGCTGCCACGTGTCGCACTGAGAATAAAAAAATAAATATAAACAAAAAATCAAAAGAAATAACAAAAGGGGCAAAATCAAAAAGTGGTCAACAGAAAAGTTTCTCGTCTTGATGAGATCTACAGCTTTTACGCATGATTAAAGCTCAAAATAAATCATCCGTACAATAAATATTTTTTGGGTGGTATCCTTTAAATATAAAATACTGAATTTTTATTTTTTGCAGATTTTTTGGCATTTTAAAATAAGATAAAAAAAATCAAAATAAAAATAAGAGAAAATATGAAATAAATGTTTACAACTTCATTTATTTTTTTGATTTTTAATATTAAAAAGATAATATAAAATAAAGATAAAATAAATGAAATATAGGGGCGTATGTACAATATACAAAGGGGCCCATAACCCAAGTTTCATATACGAACTCCAATTCTTTTAGATTTGATCTTATTTTGAAGGTAATTGAACGTACATTACATTAATTCAAAAATTTGTAGGAGTCCATAGGAGGTTGTATGAGAGAGATATTCATATTTTAAGGTTCTTAATCTCAATCTAAGGTTTGGATTTTATTGGTCAATTTTACAAGTTATTATTTTTTATATTTTCTTTATAAGTGTTAGTAATATATAAACTATAGAATTGATTTTATTCAATTCTTAATAAATGAAAAATAGATAAAAATAATGAAAATATGGTGAATATACATGTGATATTTACAAGTAAATTTGGAATTATTATTTAATGCAAATATGCATGCTAAAATACAAACATTACTTCTAAATGCATGAATGAGAAAAATGTAAAATAAAAGGAGAAATGCAGCTAATTAATTAGGAACAACTCTATTTTCAATTTTTAGAATGATGAATTACATATTCATCACTCACACGCCCATGCACCTGAGGTGGTGGGTATTTTATATGGTCCTCCTGTGTTTGTATGTTATTGTTAGTCTAGAAACATTGAGACTCAGCTTAAAACTTTTTGGTGATTTTCATGTATGTCCTACTGTGTCTTATAAAATACATTTATATCCCTGCTAGCATGGAATAAATTAAGTATTAGGGTGTAAATTACGTAAATTCCCCTATATGGTGGAAAATATTTCTAGATTGCATTTTAAGTTATTTTTATTTGTATTTTATTCCTTGCCAGTATTGCATTTTTATTTTATGTATTCTTTGCCTTATAAATATTATTCTGCATCTAAACATTGTAGGAATTTTAATATAAGTGCCTTATATTACATTTCATCACATATATTTTGGTAGGGAATTTAACATTAATTTTATATATTTAAAATCCAAAAATATTGTATTTATTCCCTACTTGCATTAAAAAATCCATAAAAAAATAGAAGGATGTTTTGGACAATTCTAAAAAATTTAGGGTTGTTTATCACTATATTTTACATCTACCGACCAAAAATCACTAA
Organism: Ottelia alismoides; assembly: GCA_037367405.1. NCBI lineage: Eukaryota > Viridiplantae > Streptophyta > Magnoliopsida > Alismatales > Hydrocharitaceae > Ottelia > Ottelia alismoides. The sequence continues at coordinate 233,858 of JAZKJV010002166.1, read as the reverse complement.
AAAATCAAATAGAAAGCCATAAAAATTGCAAACCATATCAAATTATAAAAAATTACAAAAAATAATTAAAAAATTAAAAAAAATGTTTTATATGTCTGTATTTTTTATGTTATATTTACTATATATTAAAATTAGTTTTGGAAACTTTTGAGCTTCTTAAATATTTTTGAAATACAAAACATGTCGAATGTATTTTATTGTTCACTATTTTCCTATTTTTATCTAACTAAAAATATAAAAAATAGCAAAAAATCTGAGAAAATATCAAAAATAGAGAAAATTATAACAAAAATCTAAAAACATTTTATTCTCTGATTTTTGAAGTATTTATAGATATCTTTACAAATCTAAAAACCACCTTTATTTATATAGTTATATTTACTTATATTATTACTATGATTATAATTACTAAAAGTCCCAAAAAAATTTTTAATACCCTTAAGAAAATAAAAGGAATGCACTTTAGGGTATTTTTCTAATTTTTCTCTCTATTTTGTATATTTATTATCCATATTATTTACAGTATATCTATATATTATATATTTATCATATTTGTATAACCGTGGAAAAGAAAATAAAAACTCAGAAAATATGAAAAGAAATATAAAAATTATAAAATTAAAAGCAAAACTTCCAAAAAATTAAATAATTAAAAACCCAATAAAAATAAAAAACCTTCACAAAACACCAAACAATTATTGGCTTTGTGCCATTTATTATTGTCTATTCACCTTGCTCCTCGTGTTCGACATTCTACATATTTGACCTATATACATCTTTTGTAGAGTTATAATAAAATTTAACTCCACATTTTGTCTTGCTTTGCTATATCCATTTGTGGGTTAATTGTTGAACTTTTCAACTTTTGTGAGTGGTCGATTAAATGAAGGTGTAGTTCTCTACTTGTGTAGGCTACACTAGACCCTCACAAAAATTGAGCTTTTCCTCCACTGACCTCATTGAATAAATATCAATGAAAAATTACCAAATCAAACGTATTAAAATAGTAAACTAAAGGGATTAATGAATTTCAAATTCAAAGGAAACACAATGATTGAAGTACCCTTTTGGACAAAGAACCATTCGATTGAAATCCAACAAATCTTGTGATGGGCTTTCCATAGGCATAGGAAAGACCCACCTCACTAAGGGTCTCCTACATACACATATAGAGAGTTCCAAGTCCTAAGCCCATTAGCTAACTAATGAACACATGATCTGAGCATTTTATTTTTTATCTAAGAACATCATTTATTGCATGAAAATCACTAAGTGGTTTTACAAAAAAATAATTTATTTTTTATTAATTTCATCTCTACATGTTTACAAAAAAATAACATAATTCATACATATTTAAGATCTTGAATAAATATTTTGCTACTTTGCAAATATTTGTTAGACATCTTGGATTTACATTTACTAATCCATGTTTGTTTATTACATATGTTTAAAGTAAAGTTACGATTTTATAACCATATTTTACTACTGATGTTGTGCTATTAATCTCTTTTTTATTATTACATATACATTACTAATATCTTTCTATTATTACAACTATACAACACATTTACTCATCCATGTTCTTTGATTTACAGTTATTCCAAAAATATTTATTTTAGTGAAATTGTAACATGTACTGATCGGCATCCATTTATGACATATGTATGCGATGTAGTTGCAAATCTCTTTTATTATTATTATTAATGTTGTGTTACTAATGATATATTGTTATTTACTATTAAACGAATCAAATTACAATTACCGTATTATTATTTACTATTATATTATTATTAATGTTGTGTCATTATTATAGGGATGAATTATTGATTTTGTGTTATTATTTACTACTGAGTGAATAAAAACGATTATCATATATTACTATTATCTGTTATATATTTATTTTCCGCATAGCAAGGGAAGTTATAGACACTTTGTTATTATCTACTATTAAGTAAATCAAAATTACAACTCCTTGCTTTCAATAATAGAGCTTTTCTACATAAATTAAATCCATGAGTCAAATACCCCTTCCTTCAAACTTAACATCTTCCAATCGACCTCCATATGCATGCCCACCCACATTCCCTTCTCATTATGAACTCTCATGGAAGTCCTTTTCATTTCGTTATTGCCCGTGTGCCTCCTCCATCTTTATGGTGAATCATTGTGAAGGACGTCTCGTTGACGACAGAAATACACTTCCAATTCTGATGCAATGTTCTTCTTTCATTGACTGCACCGGTAGGAGTTTGAGACAATTTTGATGGAGATGGAGAGGCATGAGATATGTTTTTAAGGAAATATGACCAATTTCTTATTATAATGGTGGGGGAATAATTAGAAATGAATGATCTACAATAATAGCTTTGTTATTTCCATAGATTCACAAACAATTAATGTTTATCACATTCTAAATATAGAATGTGATAACTCCATAACCTAATTTGAAGGGTCTCTATTTCTCTCTCGATGGTGGTGGTGACAACATGCAACACTAGTGCGTGGAGCGGGAGGCGGTGTCTAGAGGTAGTCGCATATGGCGGCGATGACGGTGCATGGAGTGGGATCGTTTTGCGATGCACAGAGGAGGCTACACGTGGAAGCCATGATGGAGCGTTGTGACAACATTGCATGGAGGCAACAACAGGTGGAGTCGACCCCGATGCATGTTGGTGGTTACGATGCGTATAGGTGGTGATGCATGTAGGTGGCAGTGCATAGATGAGGGCACGACATGGAGGAGGGAAGAGTGAGGGGAGTGTTCCCTCGTGCAACGATGGGCTTGGAGGAGGGCGTCTGAGGGGGCTCACGGAGGAGTGGCATGAGAAGAGAGGTTGCCTCCTTTGTCGGGAAGGTTCGAGCGTGCATATAATATCTAGTTTACATTGTGGTGGGCATTAACGTACATATCGATTTAATGATTAAATAAATCTCATTATTTTAACATGTTATCATTTCTGCATAATAATTGATAGATTACTAACTGACTATTTATTTTGTAAAACACCATACAATAGTATAAAGCGAGCATAAGTTTTACAAAGGCATCATAAATTTTACATTGAAAGACATTAATGGGTCGGGAATATAAAACTAAATAAATATTACAAAGCGATTCTTCATATTTACAAAGCATCAATAAATTTAAAAATAGATAATTAAATTTACAGATAGTTACATAAAATTTAGAAATACAATTTATATTTTACAATGAACCTTTTTATGCATAATTACAACTGCATAAAATTTAGAAATACAATGTTAATTTTGCAATGAACCTTTTTCATTCTGCAATCCATAATGTTTGAACAAAAAATTTGATAAATAAAGGAATGAGTGAAAAATACACAAATATTACACAAGCCTGAAATAGTAAATTAAAAGGATTAAATGAAATGCAAATCCAAAATAAAACAGAATGATTAAAATACTTTTTTAGGTAAGACACAGTTGGATTGAGATCCAATGGATCGCAACTTCACCTCATTTGAATGGGTCCCTATATATCTATGTATGTATGTATGTATGTATGTATGTATGTATGCATGCGTGCATGCATGCATGCATGCATGTATGTACATATGTATGTATATAGGGAAATGGGGTGCAGCCAACTAGATGAATCCTCCCATTTTTTCATAAGATTTTGATTTTTAGGAGGAAATCGAGGGGGCATTTACTTAGTTTATTGAGTGGAATATGTGTTTCAAATTTCATGCAAAATAAGCATGCCTAATATGTCCATATAGAAGTGGTCAATTTCAGCAATTCTAAGACCGTTAAATTTTGAAAGTCTTGATAGATATGATAAAAGTGTAAAATTATGTTAAATTTGGAATGAGACGATGATGATATATGGTAATCTAAATCCACTAGGTTTCATTTCAAGAGAATAAAAAAACTAATGAAAAAAAAGACCGGTGCAGCTAGTTGACTGCACCCCAAGGCGCAACTTCATTATAAGGACTCCTTCAAATGTACCATCCAAATTCAATCATTCTTCCAAAACTCCATTATAAATCATATTACAACAAATCCTTTCTGCAACACCATTCATCCAAATAAAAACTAACAAACCATCTTACCCATCAACTTATCTCATGGAAAAAAGGCTACTTACTAGCTGGTTAATCATGCGTCCAACCGCACAAGGGACCCCACAGAATTACTTTTTTTTTTTGGGGTCTAATACTTGACATAGCTTAAGTGACATGAGTGAGACTGATGTGCACGTAAAAAGTGACGTAAAAAGTGACATGAGTGAGACTTTCAAACACTAAATCAGAAAGCTTCTTTAAGACATCCATGGGATTCCCGTCGAAAGGGACCTCACTAGATCCGTTAACTCACAGCCGTTGGTGAAGCCAAAAGCGAGATATAAGAGAACCACACAACAATGGCGTTCACCTTCACCCTCTCCCTCTCCCTTGATGGTCAGACCAGAATGCACGATCATGGATAAGGATATGCTGACGTATATCCACGTGGACATTTGAAGAACCGCAGGTGCACAAACCTCCTCTGTGCTGAAGCTCAAGCTATTCATGTGTACGAAGCTAACATGAACTGGCAAGTGATGCAGATGATGCGCACACCATTTCAATCGATCTGTTCTTCATGCACATCCTTAACTTCTTAGATCTCTCCTCTTTTCCCACCAGTGTGCAAATCACTTGTACTATTGTGTTGGTATGCCTCAATGATTGTCTTCCCAAGAATTCTAACTCGACGAATACAATAAAAACCATTCATGTGTGCATCGCTCCAACTCACAAACTCAATCCTTGTTTTCAACAATCTAAAGATCAAACATTATCCAACAACAAATTTAATTATTTGTTTTTGAGCTAACAGAAAAATACATGATCATCAAATGTAAGATTGGGGTAGAGGAGAGGGAGAGTTTAAAAAGTTGCAGGTAGATTGTTCACTAGAACAAAGTTGGCTACATTGATGCTTTTCTTAAAATCCATCACTAAATCATTATTGTTAAATGTATGATGATGATATTACTACTCGATGAAAAATGATTTTTTATACTTGAAATTAACGACAATGTCATATCTATTGCTATATCATTACCAATATTCTTTATATTTTCTTCTATTTTACAGAATTTTAACTAATCATCGGTTAATTTTAATCTAAAAAATAACAACTTTAGTAAAGATTTTGAATATAACAACAGATAAGTATGCCGTTATATATATCGTTTCTATTTGTATAACAAAGCATATTACATTCATCGCTAATTTCAAGTATAAAAAATCATAATATAATATCATTTTGTTATAATGGTTAAAGAGGCTCGGGAGAATGGCATCAATATACCTTAGTTTGAAGGTAAAGTGGGCATATGCTATATAAAAGCATTTTTTAGGTTGGATTTACTTAAGAGTTTGTCATTTAGGAGGATGCACATAAAGTCAAAAGTTTAGGGACAAAATCTTTTGACCAATTAATGTGAAGGTCACGAACACCATTATCAAAAATAAGATGGTAACTTCTTTAATAAAAAAACTTGGAGGGTTATTTACCAATAACAATGATAAAAAAAGGTTTGTTAGTAAGTTTACCACTGCGATAAGCTTGCCAGGAGACCTCTGCTTGAAGACTATCTATAGGGTATGTTCTTTTAAGAGCTTGGATCCAATTGGCAAATTGGGTGCCCCTTCTTCTCTGCTAGCATAGCACACGAAGGGTATGATGTGAGAATTCTAGTATTTCCCCCTTATCTCTGCTCGATCTTCAATGCTTGAGCTTCTTTGCTTTCATTCCTTTATTCTCCAAACAAGAAAATAACCAAAGGAGGCCCTCGTAAACTAGTCCTTGGCTTTTTTTGTTGTAGGAGCAAGCTTCTCTTGTTAGTTTGAGGGTCTCTCTCATTCATAGATACATAAGTGGGTGAACGGAATAGAGTGCTTCTTCTCTTTTTAGAGGACAAATCGAAAAGACTCGTAATTTCCACTCATAAAGTGACTTCTCACTTACGAATCAAGGAGATGCCTCCTAGACTAAATTCCAAGACTGGAGTTATAATCTTAAAGGATTAGAGTAGCAAAGCCTTTTTCATTTAAGGTTAATTTATAAGCCAAAGAAAAGAGGACAAAAATGAATTATCCATCTATGAGTATCAAAATGAAGCAATGTTACCATCACCTATGATTGCTTTGTATGTAGTTTGAATAAATGTTTACAACTTATAAGGAGGGCATAACAAGACTAAACTTGTGATTCAACAAGGGAATTATGAACAATAATTCATTGTAATTAGTTGTGTCCGAAGAGAATTTGTGCAACAGATAGAGAGAGTGAGTGGGAGTTGTGCATTTTCCTACGATTTTCAAGAGGAGGGTCATGGAAAAGAGGTAGATCTAAGATGCCCCATCTACAATTGGCCTAGGGTCTATTTGGTTACCAGGATACCCCGGGGTACCCTGGCATATCCCTAGCTCCAACCCTGCATTCCTGGGTTGGGAATACTTGTATCGAACCTACAATTTCTTTGATATAATGGTTTTTAACCTTGTTCAAATATACTTATTAACATAAAAAACATATTATAATCATTAAAAAACTTAATATAACACATAATCAATGTCACATCACATCACAATTATCATTCCAACCATCCCAATCCTCCAAATAGCTATTATTCACAGGATGATACTCCAATCCAGTCCAATCCAGACTAACCCAGTAACCAAACAGGCCCCTAGGGTTTTGTTATCGATTTCCAGAATATAATATGAATGTTATGATTTCAGTAGCAGCACCCGGTGTAATATTTCACCGCTTTAGAGTTGATTTAAGTGGTAATATAATTTGAGACTTATTGACAAGGAAGATGGAAAGCCTCTATCAAAATGATGAAGTTCGTAAGGATGAAAATTTTTTGTAGGATGGGAATGGTATAGCTTTTAAAATTGATATATAAGTCCACTTGCACTTTTCCCATAACAAGATTTCATATGATCGAGGAAGTAAGGGAAGCAAAAAAAAGTCCATATAATTGATTATGAAATAACCTTTAAAAAAACCTAATGAATTATATATTCATCACATTAAGATACTTGAAATAAGCAAATAACGAATATATTTTCCTTGCATTTATTCACATTTTGCTTGTAATCCACATGTACTACATACATTTTGACATGTTGTATTAACTAGCCAATAAATATATTATAAACAGATTGAAACCCAACAAAATCCAAAAGTACATTAATAAACGTATGGCACATCAAATGTAAATATTATGATTTTACATGTATCACTCACATTTACAATACGCTTTTATTTGCAATGTATACATGTATGGACCACTTATATGCACGTATACACATATCTTATTGAACATGCGAGCCCACGACGAGCCATTATGCAATAAACGTTGTTGCACATAACATTCCTTAATTTAAAATGAAGAATAAATAATTTGAATAATAGGTCCCTTAGTACAATTAGGGTTATGTACCATGACCATCTTAATAATCACACAACTGTTGATTCAACTATTGAATCATAGAGGTTGGTGCTTGGATGAATATCTAAAGGGTTAGATTGAGGACTCATCAAGCATCGTCAAATGACTGTTAAGAGATGATCTCCAGCCTGAGTAGGAGATGGCAATCCTTTCTCACATAGGCTGATATCTGACCAACCTCTTGATGCAGCTCCTCTACATGGGAATAGAGATTCGGAGGTGTCAGATTAGTTAACGAGACCGAGATAACCAAAGTCCTATGATGTATGTTGTCACGATATAGGCACACATCCTCTGACCGGAGACAGATGTTTTACTATATGTCTGAGTATGTATATTTGGCAGACCAATAAGTTGATGACCTAATCAAGGTATATACACCGGCGCGCTGGTGTGCATATAAGAGCATATGAGTAATACAATCTCTCAAAGGGATCATACAGGTTCATTACTGAACCGGAAGACATGAGCTCACTCATAAGATATTGGGAAGATCAAATTCCGTGCACGGTCGTCTCGCTGTGGAAGCTTGACAGAATTTGTAGGTTCGATATAAACTTTTGGAAAGTATATGATCAAGACCTAGGTATGATATATGTTTTTGGAAAGTATATGATCGATACCGACTCCCAATGATCAAATGAGAAACTTACTGATAAAACCTTGAAGTAGACAATATAAAGTTCATCTAATACTTCGGGTTTATTCTGAGTCTTCCAGTATGCAGGATGTAAAGGTGTTGGGAATACCTAAGGGTGATGTGATCATAAACGATTGTATAACCATGACGCTTCCATTCCTAGGGAGTGATGAAACGGGTCTAAATTTTAGTGACTCCTCTCAGTAGAGAAGTAATCTGATCTTGGTCCAAATGTTGGACATTGATCTGAATGCAATTCAGATGCAATGAGAAGATTAGATTTGCGGTCTTGATTTAATCAAGCATCTATGGAAGGCCCGAGATCTGGATTTGAGATGTGATCTCAACATCCAAGTCACTATACGTGGAACAATACAATCGCCATGTCCTTATCTCCAAGTATCTGCGGAGAAAGCGCATTATCCTTGAAAGAGTCATGGATAATTTCATTGTTGATATATGTATCCAAGCATCGAGAAAATTGATAATTAAATGTGATTTAAATATCATGGATAATATGAATTTGATTCATATTATAAGGAGAGTTATCTGAGATAATTAAATATAATTTAATTATCAAAGATGTGAATAATATGAATGTGATTCATATTATTTTGGCACATGGGAATAGAGATCCAAGATGATAAAATACGACTTAAATATCATGGATATGAATAATATGGATAGCACTATCCATACTAATCATATATATTATAAATGTGATTTATAATATATTAGAGAGAGCATATTGTGATTTATATTTGTTAATTAATTATTGATGTGAATTGGATTCACATTGGTTGATTAATTAAAATATAATTACATTTTGTTTTAGGATGTGAATGTGATTCACATTTTTCGAATGACATGATTGCAATATTTCACAAGATAATTATGAATTATTTTTGTGAAATAATTTACAACAATTATTGTTGTAAATCTTGGAGATATCATGAGATAATGGTATCACATGAGATAATGAGATCTCATGAGATGTTGTAGCCGTTCCCCCTTTAGGGGATATGGTTTATCTCCTCGTTATCTCCAAGGATAATTAATTGATTTAGTTTGAATTTAAAATTATTGATTTATCGATATATATTAAATTAAATTAAATTAATTGTTGTTGTGTTTTTACAACAAGATCATAGCCATTGAAAGAAACACAAATCAATCTCAACCATTGATTGTGTAATGTCCATGGATTGGGATCCTTGGACTCCCAAAACCCTATATAAGAAGAGGCATGCCTTGCTCTTCGACTTACACCGACACGACGAGTCTCTCTCTCTTATTCTCTATACACGTCCTCTCTCTTCCTCTCTCATGGCCATCCACCATGGATGCCCTAGAGGAGTTCTCCATCGCCGCAGCGTCGTCGTTATGCTGCCCGATCGTTTGCTCATGGATCTCCGTCTCCTTCGGTGCGCTTTGCTCGTGAAGAAGACGTAGGATCTCGTGTGTTGAGATCAGGATATTCGCCGCTTGGATCATCAACATGGATTACGAGAAGCACGCGATTCATCCCCGCGCTCGCAAGCGTCTCCTCCGTCGGATCGGACTTGAGACAGGAGGTCTGTTCATTTAGAGACTCGATCGCAACCACGCTTCAAGAGGTAATCCTATTACTTGTTTTTGATTTAGACGAAACAATACGAGAAGTGTTCTTGGATCTTGTGATTTCGTCGCATGAAATTTTTTAATTTCTACTGCATCGAGCAACTAGTGCGACTAGTCGCTCCCGATCGCATACGATGCAATCCTCACGCTTCTGTGATGCGCTTAAGTACCTAACCGTATCCTTCAAGTGGTATCAGAGCCAGGTTGTCGAAGGTTTTGGATGAGATCCCTGAACCTACGAAGATTTGGGCTCGATTGGGTTCTTGAAGATTTTAGCATTTCAATTTTCGCAGCCCTGACTTGTGATAATTTTTCGGCCCTGTTTAAAATTTTTAAACATGAATTTATTACTTATATAATATTCCCCATAAAGTAAGGACAATGTAGAATTTGAGTTTGCGTAATTTGGATTCCGTTTGCTCAAGATATGGTCGTTTTATTAACAATATATCCATTGTTTCGGGGATAGCGATTAGAGACGTAATTAAGATGTTAATTACAGTTTTAAAATACTTGGAAATGCATGTTTATCACATGGTTTTGTTTTTAAATCAAGTTATCAATCTTTGAAAATTGATTTTTCTTAATTTAGATTTAAAATGAATGAGATATGCTATTTTTAGTTAGTGAGGGTCACTGCTGGAAATTGCATGATTATCCAAAACCTTGTGATTGTCATTCAAATAAATTAATGAAAATTAATTGTTAATTTTCTGAAGTGATTATTGATAAATATTTCTGAAATATTTAAAGACGATAATTATTTCCTTGAATGACATTGCATTAACCAAAATGATAAGATAGTTGATCTTGATCACAATTGATTAATATGAAATTTCAAACAAACATTGTTTTCATGAAAAACTCTAGTTTATCCTACAATAGTTGTAGGACAACATTTACATGCAAAACCCTGTTGCTTGAATAGGATTGGAGATTTATTTAGGAAATTTCCTTATAATATAATCAAAATGGTTTTGATGAATATTGTATGATATAATTTCGGTTGAAAATCGATGAGCATCACAAATACACAATGATCTATCTGGCATTATCCTTTCCTGAGGTGGATATGGTGTCTAGTCGGGGAGCGTTGGGGTAGCGGGTTACACCGGATGTGGTCCGTCCCACTCCCGTCGGTACTGTCCATGACAGCGGGTAGGGACTTGATAATGTTGGAGAAATCAAAGTGTATTTTTCTAATTACTAAAATTTGAATAATACATACTTTGAGAACTCTATTATGAATAGAGATGTTAATTCTCTTGGAAGAATTAATCGTAATGAATATGGTTCATAATGATTAATTAGAATTTGAATATGATATGGAGGATCATATAAATGACGTGCATGGTCCCCCATAATGTATGTTGTCGCAATGTGCAAGTTTCCTCAACATAATGAGGAATGACAATTAAATAAGACAATAAGACATCACCTTAGGGTTTGTATGTCTCTAAAGTCTTGATCTTTCATCGAGTGTACTTTGGAAGTGACATGTCGATGATGATCGCAATTGTCAAATAATCCTTATAAAATCTAAGAAGATGTTCTGGCATACATATGTGTTCTAGACAATTAATCATGAATGACATGGTTCTCTACATTATGCAGAATGGTAGCTCGAAAGAGATGATGCATTCAAAAAATGTTTGAATACCTGCCTGAACCAATGTTTTAAGAGTCTAGATGGATGTAGATATGATGAGTATCATCATTCTACTGTCTATACTCTAGTCATTCATGAAGCTTCATAATATTCATATTGTATGATATTAATGAAGCATGTATAAATGTTGAAATGCTCTTACATTGAATTCTTTTGAATTTAACATAAGAGATCCTTAGTCTTAAGCAATGGTTGTTTATAGATAAAGGGAGCGCAGTGGAAGCATGGGTCAGACCTAAGATGAGAAGGATAGTTAAAGAGTTGACCGTACCTCTATGACTTCCATATGACATCTAAAGAGTTGGATGAATGCCAATACTGCAATAAGTTGGTGTGTTGATAGTATGACTTTCAAGTCTGTCTAGAATCCTTAGAGGACATGGATAGAGCACCAGAATAATCTACATAAATCATTAATATTGACTTGCTTATTGAATAAGATAAAGTCTTATAATTGTGTCTCAATCTTCTAACAACACTTGCAATAGGTTGCATATATTTTAGAAGACTGAAAAAAAGAATTTGATCTTAAGGTTTATAGTTATCCGCATGGATATTGATGCAATTGTTGCAACAATCTCTGTTGGATTGATAGACTTCTTAATTTCAGTGGGAGATCCTTTAGTCTTAGAGAATATCTATATGACCTAGATATTAGAATACACTCATCATTTGTTTCTAAATGTTGGAAATAAACATGAATTCTGAGATAGAATTATCATAAAAGGTAATGATGGATATATTTCAGATAGTAATCTAACATCTAATGGACTCTACTAAATCAGAAAATTAATGAATGGTTCATTAAGATTTCTAATATTGTAATTAAACCTTTAAAAGATCAATATGAGGATGAAGATCATTTAACAATGGTCAGGCATCAAGTTTTGGACATATGTCTGTTGATGAGATCAATAGACTAGTAAGATATGAAACTTTAGAATGTCTAAATTTTCAAATCTTACATACCTGTGAATATAGTATTCAAAGAAAAATGTCTAATACACCCTTCTCTGGGAATGGTGTTAGATGTCAAGGTATTAAAGATCTCATACATATTGATGTATGTGGATCATCTATATCATAATAAACGTTATGGATATGTGATATCTATAGATGACTATGTATGATATGAGTTTTCTTCTCTTCACCTAAGAAAATTTTGAAATGTTTAAAGATTTCATAATTTTGGTTTGGAACCAAATTTTGAAGAATGATGGAAATGAATTTGATCTAACCTTGGTAGCTTGTACTTGTTAGATAAATTCAAAGAATACCTCATGAAGATAAGAATATCGTTTCTATCTCAATCCTCCTAACACACCCAAGCTCAATAGAGTTGTGGGAAGATACAATTGGATCATGTGTGACATGATTTGATCAATGATGATTTTTAGCATAATTACCTATTAGTTTCCAGGTATATATGTAGTAGAGACTACACTATATATCCTTAATAAGATTCCATGCAAGTAAGCTGGAATTAAGCACTAAAGAGTGCTACTTCATTAGGAAAATAAAGAATGGTATTGGATACCTACTTTATAACCCCGAGATTCTTAAAAGATCTCATCTCTGAGAATGTGATTCTTAGAGGATGACTCTCTTGAGAATCAAGATGAAAATGAAGTAAAGGAACTCATTTAATCTTGAGATGATAATGAGGCACCTGAAATCGGAAACCAAAAGGATAACTAAAGATGAAGCACTAATATCTATTCAGATGAGTTTGAGGATGTATTCCATATGTTAGTTAAGTCTGATAATGATCAGACTTCATGTGATGAAGCTCCTGAGGATCATGACATGGAAAGATGGATGTTAGCAATAAAGGTCTAAGGTAGACTTCATATACAAGTGTTGTATATGGACCCTTGAGGATCCACCTATATGGGTAAGACCCATTAAGGTGTACATGGATCTTCAATAGAAAAAGGGAACCTGATGAGAAGGTAGAGACCTTCAAAGCACAGTTCGTAGCCATGAGCTGCACACCGAAGAGAAGACATCGCTTGCGATGAGACTTGCTCTTCCGTGACCATGCTTGAATCCATCAGAATGTTGCTGACTATAGCTACACAACTTGACTATGACATCTTCATGATGTAAGTCAAGATTGCATTCCTCCATCAATACCTCTTTGAGGATATTCAGATGAAGTAGCCCCAGGGCTTCATGGTTAAGGAAAGCAAGGTCTGCAAGCAAAAGAAACTCCATCTATGGACTCAAATAAGCTTCTTGTAGTTGGAACATAAGATTTGACGAAATCATAAATGTTATGATTTCAGATAGAATCTTGATGCACCATGTGAAGCTTAGTGGGAGTGCCATAGTGTTCATCGTGCTAAAGGTAGATAATATCCTAACCATTTGGAATGATATAAGGATGATAATAAGTGTTTTATAATATGGTTGTTTCCATTCCTTGAGATATGATCTCAAGAATGCCTCTTAGATCTTAGTTCTGAAGTTGTTCAGAAGCGAAGAGAAGAGGGTATTGGGACCGTCACATTAGTAGTACACTGATGAATACTCATTCATCACTCTTTATTCTTATATTTTAGCTACAAAAACCTTTGCAAATGCATGTATATATTTGTAAATATAAATAATTACCAAAAGCATGCATGGTGTAAAAAGTAATAATTAGCATGTTTTTGTGCAAAAATAAAAGAATAAAGATCAAAAAGAAAAAGAGGGAAATATTTAGAATAAATATTGAGCAACCTAACCCAAGGGAGGGCTCAGCATGGGCCTGACCGCATAAAAGCCACAGTAGAGGGAGATAGGGGCTCATGTGTGTAAATATACCTGTAAATACAATAAAAATATTTTCCTCCAAAAATAGAATAAAATGGGCTTGTAAATAATTGTATATATTCATAAATATAAAATCAAGATAAAAATAGAAAAAATCAAAAAGAAAATAAAAATAGATCACTTGTACATATTCATCATGTACATAGCTCATCTACCTATATTTATTTCACCTTATACATAAATAAAATTAATTTTTATAAAATTTGTATATATTCTACTTTTTATGTGGTAAATAAATAAAATAAAACTCATTAAAACAAAAACAAAATAAAAATAACAAAATTAAAAACCCAAAAATACATTGTACATATACCATGTATATAAGTGTATATACCTATTTATTTCACCTATGTATATAAATAATAGGGATTTTATCACTTGTGCCCCTCCGAGATATCGCAATATCAGTTATGCCCCTATCTTTTTGGTAATATCAGTTGTGCCCCTCAAAACTTGCTATTTTATCACTTGTGCCCCTCGGGTTAGTGACCGTCCATCTACAGTGCAAACAGACATTAACTTCGAGGACATAAGCGGAATTATCGTTAAAAAAATGGTTCAGTGGTCATTTGACACCATTTTCCTCATTATCTTCTTCTTCCTCCTCTTCCCCCATCCTCTTCCTCCTCCTCTAACCTCCTACTCCTCCCTCTCCGCCCCCGCCCCTGCCCCACGCCGCCCAGCTCCACCCCGAGCTTCACGCACCTCCTCCCAACCCGCCGCCTCCGCCCCTGCCCCGCGCCGCCCAGCCCCGCACCCTCTCCCCTCCCCGATGCCGCACCTCCTCCCCCTGCACCTCCTCCCAGCCCGCCACCCCCTCCCCGGCGCCGCCCCCTGCTCCCCCTCCTCCTGGGCTACACTACACCCAGGAACTTGAGCTCCACCACACCTCGACCCTCGACATCAATGGCGTCCTTCACAGCCCTCCTCCCCTCCACCTCTCCCCTCCACACCCTCCGTCGCTCCACCAGACGCACCACCCGCACCCTCGCCCTCCCCCATCTTCATCTCCGACGCCCTCCCCTCGGATGACTCCCCTCCGCGGCGCTCACCCTCCTCGGCACCGGCTCTGCGACGGCGGCCCCCTCGAGGGCGTCACCATCTGCGATGGCGGCTGTGACACGGGCAGTCTCTCCATCCCCCTCGCCTCCGAGGGCGCTGGTCTCTGCCAGCGACATCTCCGCCGCAATGGTGGACGAGGCCCGCCCTCTCCACCTCCTCCGCCGCCGCCCAGTTCCCCTTCAGCATGTCCATCTTCATCCCCACGACACGCCTATCCCCCTGCCAGCCTCCTCCCTGCGCCCCCTAGCCCCGCCGCCCCAGGTCGCCCCCCTGTCGGCCTCCCCCCACCCCCAGGTCGCCCCTAGACTCGTCGCCCATAGCCCGCCGCCCCAGGTCAGCCCCCAGGGCTTTCAGCATTTAGATAAATTTTCGATTAATTGATTCATGAAAAGTCACCAAAAAATTCAATAAAATTCACCGTTTGATCTGTAATGAGTGATATATCTGTGAAAATGTAAAAATTTTAAAGATTCGATGGATGCATGAAGGTGCAAATAAGAGATAGAAATTATGAAGAGAGGAAGAAGAACAAATGGAGGAGGAAGAAGATGAAGAAGATGTGTGGACAATAATACCCTCTTAACTGCACCAAGGTTTGAAAAAACCATGGTTAAGTCAACTCATTGACGGTCAATCTGACGGAAGGGCACAAGTGATGACGGAGCAAGTTTTTAGGGGCACAACTGATATTACCAAAAAGATAGGGGCATAACTGATATTGCGATATCTCGGAGGGGCACAAGTGATAAAATCCCTAAATAATAAAAATAAAATAAAAATACCCTTGTCTTCCTAATTTTATGCTATAAATAAATAAAATATAAAATGGGAATAAAAATGCACAAAAATAACAAATTAAAAAAATCAAAAATTAAAAAGACATATTGTGTAAATACCTATATATAGCATAAAGTGTAAATACCATATTTTTATTTTGAAAAATTAATAAAAAATCACCAAAAAATAGAAAAAATTAAAACAAAAATATTTCATGTTTTGACTTTTAAATAATTCGGCCATTTGCTATTTTTAATTGAATTTCTAAATATTTTCCATGTGGCCTGCTTCCACTGGTCCACGGGGACGTTGACCCCCCGGTCAACTCCCCCCCCCCCCCAGGACCACCCTGTCCCGGATCCGTGCCCGCAACCCGACTTCTCGACATTTCGCACACTTGATCCGATTTTGGAATCCGTTAACCCGGGCTCTAATCCGAGCTTGATCATCCCTGATCCACGCCAGGGGTGGATTTTGGGGATCCGCGCTCTGAGCTGCTCGCCCGACCTCCCGATAGCCGGACCCCTAGTAGTATAAAGTCCCAGCTCCGCCACTTCATTCCGCATCTTTGGATCGTCATTCCTCCACCCAGTGACCTCCATCTTCAGCGCGAGAGTGACAGCTTGCCCCGGAGGTGTAGCAGCGAGGCTGAGGGTGCTCGAACCACTGATCCGACGAGCCAGCGCCGCCGTGCTCCGCCCAGAGCAGGAGCTCGAGCCTCGGACGACGACGGTCCTCGAGGCAAGGACCCAGAGCACCAGCTTCTCTTCCCCAGTCGACTCGACCACCCAGGTAGCCGTAGTTTCTTTTCTATTTCTCGAATTTTGATTTAGCCCCAAATCGTCCCGTCGCCGACCACCTTCGATTCCGGTCACGTTCGCCTCCCATTCGATCATCGGAACCCTCCATCGCACTCGCCTTCTTACCACGCACGTTCTACGCCCCTCCGCTCAACCCAGCTAGCACAGGAGCTGGGGATTCGAGCTCCTCTGTCCACCCCTCACCGGAGCTCGACCACCACGCCTCACCGTTCACTATCAGCACGCCTAACGGGGTCAAGGCAGCTTGCCCTCGACCCGCAAGTTTGCTGGTGCACTTTGCAGTACATCCAAGCCTATATGAGGGCTTGGACCATTTGGTCCAGCAGCTCCGCCTCCGCCGGACTCGCCAGAGCTCCTCGGAGCTCCGTCGAGTCATCGGAGGCTGCCATTCGATGCGGAAGGCTTCCACGCTCCTTCTCCGATCATCAGAGGCCTTCCAGGAGGAGACCAGCGCCGTCACGAGCCTGATGAAGTTCGCCGGAGCCCAGTTCTTCCTCCATCCTTTAGAGACGTCTGATCGACCCCGAGCTCCAGTCTTGATCCTGACCGTTCATACGAGGAGCGTCCAGCGCCTTCCGATCTTGGGAGGGGCGATCTGGACCGTTGATGTCTGAGGGTTAGCCACAATGCTTTTCCACCGTGCAATCTTCCACGTGGCGACGCCTTGGCCGTCCGATCAGCCTGAGGAGTCCAGCGTTGGAGTGCCACTCGTCCTCGACCATTCGATCCACCACATGGCATCCATCCGACGGCTTGCGTAATAAAGGGTAGTTTATACCTTAGGCCTTTAGTTTAGTTTAATTTCAGTTTAGTCCTGTAAATATTTTTAGGATTTTATTTACGTTGGTACATTTGCATGTAGGACCTTGTCTTGTTTGCTATTTGCATATATACCCCCGCCTGTAGTGCGTCACGTGCTTCGATACGTGTTTGATGGGATATTTGCACAGTTAGCCCTGTCGTTCTGTTGTGTTCTGAAATGAATGAATATTTTTAGGAAATTGCATTTATACCCCTATGCGTGATTTATTTGTGCATGTGCGCTTATTTGTGGGTAATTTACAAACAGGTCCTCGGACTTTTGGTACCTGTTACCAAATAGTCCCATAACCTTGTTTTCTTTGCATATAGGTCCCTGAGTGCCCCAGACACGTGCTGTACGTGTGATTTCGTGGGATTTTTGCACTGGACCCCACAAAACTTTGGATATTTACGCACAAGTCCCTGTGCACTGTACCTAGGTTTTATTTTTGAATAAAATATCAAACCTACTCCAAATTCCATGAAAAGTGGACACATGGCTCCTGCTATGTTGTAAAATTTTCTAGAATTTTTAGAGACATTTTTGCTTTTATTTGATATTTTAAAAAAATCAAAAACACCCTTTTTCCTTACTATTTGATTTTAAAAATCACAAAAAAATATTAAAATTCGTCTAAAAATTACAAAAAATTAGCTACTATTTCTTTTGTTGTGCTTGATTTTCTGACCAATTTTGCTCATTTTTCATTATATAAAACTCTTAAAAATTGAAAAACACCTAAAAACTCATAAAAATTCTACGGATTTTATCATTTGTGCCCCTCTGAGATATCGCAATATCAGTTATGCCCCTATCTTTTTGGTAATATCAGTTGTGCCCCTGACTTCTTGCCAATATTTCACTTGTGCCCCTCAGAGGGGCATAACTGATAAAAGATTTTTATCAGTTATGCCCCTCTGAGGGGCACAAGTGAAATATTGGCAAGAAGTCAGGGGCACAACTGATATTACCAAAAAGATAGGGGCATAACAGATATTGCGATATCTCGGAGGGGCACAACTGATAAAAACCCAAAATTCTAATCAATAATATAAAAATCAAAAAATAATAATTAAGGTACCTAAATTTTCCTTGTTTCTTTCTCTTTACAGGAAAATTACCTCCAGGCTTATTGGGGACTTTTAGATATTTTATCTAAGTCCCTTAAGCTCGGCTGGACAGTGCCTTCATTTGCTTACATTGTTTTATTTTTAGAAAATTAAATACAAATCAGAAAAATACCAAAAATTCACTAAAAACAGTAAAAATTATAAAATACACAAAAACATTTTTATTGGAATTTTTGACTGATTTTTGATGCATTAAATAAATTGTTGAATTGCCTTGTTTCTTTATTTTCCTTATTTTCTTAATTCTTTAAAAATCCAAAAAAAAATTTATAGAAATTAAAATCAACCAAAAATACCTTTTATTTTCTTTTATTTTATTTTTGACTACTTCGTAGGCCGCCAGGCCATCACGTGCTCCTTGTGTTCGACCCTGATCGCTATACCCGGTTAAACAAATAGCAAGACCGCTTTTAGATGTTTGATTGATTTTTATCATATTTGGTGGTCTCTTTTTCTCGATCGACCACGCTTGGCGACTAGGGTCGCAACGACCCTTGATACCTTTTACCCTTGTTGCTTGGCTAGTCATCAAAATGGCGCCGTTGCCGGGGAGCACGGCTTAGTAGTTTTTATTTTTACTTTATTTTCTTTTTCGCGGCTTTCCGCGGCTTTTTCTGAGTCCGCGGCTTTTCGCGACTTTTTGTTTTTCTCTTCTTTTTGTTTTATTTTATTTTCTTTTGTTTTTGTTTTTGTTTGACTTTTGTTTGTATATTTTATTTTGCATTTTTGCACATATACCCTATTTTATTTTCTTGCTATTATTTGATTATTTTATTGGTCTGACCACTTGTTTCTTTCTTGCGAGGGCCCGAGGACCGAGGCGGTAGCTTTCGAGAAGCCGGCGCAAACCGCAAAACTCGGAGGCGACTCCCTTCTGCACGGAGCTGCAGGAGAGCGTGAGAGAGAGAGGCCGAGTGGGAGAGGATTAGAGTAGGATTAGTTTAGACTTTTTTTTATTTGGTTATTGTAATAAAACAGGGACAGACTCAGACACTTTGGACTTGGCTTGACTAGCGGGTCTGTTTCACCGAGCATCGGTGTGCTCGGGGGAACCTTAGGTTTTTCGCGGCTTTTTCGTTGTTTTTGGTTTTCTTGCTGCCTTTTACGGTTTTCTACGGTTTTTCTCGAGCCCCTAAATTTAGGATTTTCTGCTTGACTGTGCCGTAATTAGTAGGATCCCCACACCTAATAATCTGCATGTTCCTATAGTGCGATTAATTGGACCTACTAATAAACCACTAATAAAAATAACTGACTCACTCCCTTCGTAGCCTACGTGCCGTAGCCTGCCCTGCCAAGCGCTGCTCCTGAACCCGATGTGTCGGGAGGAGGAGGGGTAGATCGAGACCGGATCTTTGGCTTGAAGGATCGGTGACCAGTTAGACGGTTCTTCGAGTACAATTGCTTGTTTAGGACCCGGCTTTTTACCGCTGCACCATATAGGTAGTTTCTTTTCAGTCTTTACATTTCTGCGCGGATCATTTTGCATGTAGAGTGCTGGAGACAGGTACGCATTTCTATCTTTGCATGCATCATTGATTTCTTCGCGCATCGGCTTTTTCATCTTCTCCCCCTGTTTTTGACTTAATAATCAGGAGAACCGAAAAAATCGTTAGGCCTTTTGTTTTTATTGAAAAATATTAAAAAGAAAAACCATAAAATTGGGATTGTTTAAGCTATTGACCCTAAAAGACACCTGATCTAAAAATTTGTCTTGGGGAGAGCAACCCCCTCATTGATTGGTTTGCTTGTGCGAGAGAGTGACCCGTTCACTAGGTAGAGCCCTCCGGTGCTATTCCCGACTGATTACCGACTCATTCGTGCGGGACAGTCGATTGGGGTAGCATCGGGTATCCCAGCAGGTCACGTAATCGCTCTGATAGATTGTTTGTTCGCCACAATAAAATTTGACAAGATAATCCGACCGAGCCTTTACGATCTTCAGCTCGTGTTGCGTTGGTGAACTGAGGGGTTTGTATTCTGATCATAGTTTCTCCAGATCCCATCCGCCTTACTCGCCAGATCACGATGATGGGTAGACGATCTCTTAGGCAGCCTCTAGCTGCACCGCTTTCGGACGTGTCTACCCGTTCATCTAGGTTGGCTCGTGAGAGCCGAGACCAGCTCTCCGAGCCCGAGTATGATTCCGCCCTGTTCCCCCTCGACCCCCTTTCTTTCGGTTCTGAGAGACATGAGCCAGAGGAGAGATTGGCAGATTTATCAGCACCTGAGTTCGGCTCATTTGATTTTGCAGACGCCATGGCTGGCAGTTCAGAGGATCGCTCCCGAGGTCCACAGCCTGAGCACTTTGTGTTGGACCAGGGCACAATCAACTCCACCCTGATCGCCTCCCTCGAGACCGTTCAGCAGCAGTTGAGGGATCAGGGAGCATTCATGCTTGATATGAGGAGAGAGATGGAGCAGATGCGAGCAGAGAGAGATCAGAGGAGAGACGGGTCGAGGATCCCGGATGATGCAGATGCAGCAGCCGCAGCAGCAGCCGTCGCAGCAGCAGCAGCCGCGGTAGGAGGACCACCGAGATCGATGCGGGAGTTGCACAACCCCGGATCGACGCTCATGCACCACTGGGTCGTACTTCCAGCTATCGTGGGGGACTTCAAGTTCCCCCCGAATACCTTGCAGTTACTCCCCCGCTTCCACGGGCTCGCCACTGAGGAGCCCCATCTCCAACTCCAGGAGTTGCTCATGATCTGCAGTACTGTCCACGATCGTCAGGTGGACCAGGATACGATTCAGATGATCGCCTTCCCCTTTTCCTTGGCAGACAGAGCAGCCACCTGGCTGAAGCACTTGGGGAAGTTTGTTTACACTTGGGAGCAGCTCCGCACCAAGTACTTACACAAGTACTATCCACTCGGGCGGACCAATGCATCGAGAGCCCTCATCAGCAACTTCTCCATGCTCCCCAACGAGCAGTTCCATGAGGCATGGGAGAGGTTTCGTGAGCTGACTGATCGATTCCCGCACCATGATATTTCGAAGCCCAACCTTGTGCAGAGCTTCTTTAGCGGGCTGACACCAGAGCTCCAGGGCATGGTGAACGGTTCTTGTGACGGGTCGTATTTCGCCAAGGATCATGACCAGGTCTGGACCATCTACGAGGAGATGGCTGAGAACTATATGGTGATGTCCCAGACCAGGTTGTACACTCAGGGCAGACCCCAGCAGCAGCCAGGACCCATGCAGTACCAGAGGATAGCACGGGTCGATGCCGGTCCATCTAGTTCATCCGCAGTAGCAGCAGCACAGGCAGAGTCTTCAGCTGCGGACATGGGTATTATCAGCGAGAAGTTGGATCGGATGGAGCTGATAGAGAAGAAGCAGTGCCAGGGTATCACTCAGATGGAGCAGATGGCACAGACTCTGAGCGACATGAAGACCCGGCTCATGTGTCTCCAGGAGGCACAGACGGCTTCACAGCCCCGTCTTCAGTCGCGAGGCGATCACGGCAGCAGCAGCAGCTCGTCCCAGCGCTCCATCTCACACCAGCAGCCTAGACAGGTTCACCCTGTATAGGCGGAGCCGTACCAGCAGCCGCAGCCCACCTACCAGTCACCACCATCTCCAGACTTGCAGATGGTGGTATACCAGCCTGATCAGCCTCTAGCAGTACTCCCGCCAGCCCAGTACGATGCAGAGCTGTTGATGGATGTCAACGGGATTTGGTATGACCGTCCTCAGCCTGGAATCCGACGAGACCATCCCGGATTCAGGTGGGGGAACGGAGGTGCCCAGCCCCAGCAGCAGCCATCTGGTCAGGGAGGCCAGTACAGTCAACAAAGAGATCACCAACCGCGGCAACAGCCCCCAGTCTACCCTTCACAGCAACAGCAGCAGTCATCCTACGTTCCTCGTCCCTATCAGCAGGGACAGTCTTGGAGGCGTGAGCAGCCTCACCAGCAGCAGCATCCACCTACTTACCCCTCTCAGCAGCAGCACCAGTTCCAGCAGCCTCATTACCAGAGAGGCTACCTGTCGGGCTCTCATAATCCACCATACGAGAGCCCCGCCTTGGACGACATAGCCCGCTTCCTCACGGACCAGCAGGCTACTTTCAGACGGGAGATGGACGAGTTCCGCCAGGAGATGCGGGACATTGTGAGAGGGAAGGCCGTAATCCCTGCCCAGATCGAGCCGAACCTCAATAGCCTAAAGCGGAAGTCTGAGCAGGTAGCTTACACTGAGTATGCCACTCCTAGTGATCCATTTGATGATATGTCTACAGATCTTTTTGATGCTGATTTTGTCACACTTAGGAGCGGTAGGACACCAGCCGGCGGTGGCGCCTCGTCTGAGCGACATCACGAGGACACACCTAGGGTGCCAGATGAGGAGCAGGAGAGTGGTACTGAGACCGCTCATGTTGATGATGGAAGTACTGATGCCATCAAGGATGCTGATTCCACAGGCGGTGCTGAGGCCGCCATTTCACCAGTTCGAGGAGGTGGTACTGAGGCCACTCCTGATGCCGAGCCAGAGCACGGTACTGAGGCCGTGAGACGTCCAGTTGAGCCAGCCAGTGGTGGTACTGAGACCACCAGAGTTCATTCTGAGAGAGTTGTAGTATTTCCTCATTCTGATGTATCTCGGAACCATGTTGTAAATAAAGGAAAAGGTTTGGTTTATTTTGGTCCCACTGTGGTGCTTGATGTATGTGCGGATCCGGCCGTCGAGCCGTCTAGACCTTTTCCTAGTCCTTCATCTGAGAAGGACCCAGTGATTCCCTTCCCTAGAGCCCTTCAGATGGGGAAGGGGAAGAAAAAAGAAAAAGATCCAAAAAAGAGAGAGCAGGAGGAGTTCAGCCAGAACATGATCAATAGATTCCACATACAGCTGACCCTTCAGGAGGCTTTGCAGCACATCCCCCTTCTTCAGCGTTCGTTGAGAGACGGGACTACAGTCAAGAGGAAGAGGAGGAACCACCACTCAGAGATCCATCTGCTGACGAAAGCCACGTGTTTCGCGATTCAGAACCGTCTGCCGGCCAAGAGGCCAGATTCAGGAGCCCCTTATGTCAGGTGTCACATTAGAGAGCAGAGGTTCGACCGGACTCTATTGGATAGCGGATCGTCTATCAACCTCCTTCCGGCAGCCCTTCTCGACCGCTTCGAGTTGGGAACTCTTAGACAGAGCAGGACAGTCCTTCAGTTTGTTGATCGATCTGTCAAGAGGCCGAAGGGGTTGTTGCGAGACGTTGTCGTCACTATTCAGAGCCTGCAATTCCCCGTGGACTTCGTAGTGTTGGACATGGAGATCCCTGATTCAGTGACCGATACCCCCATCATCCTCGGTCGTCCGTTCTTGGCCACAGCCAAGGCAGTGACTGACCATGATAGCGGGAAGGTATACTTTCGCGTCGAGGGCGAAAGTGTACAAATAGAGACGGTCGAGGACAGCAGAGCCAGAGAGAGATCATGCTCAGAGACCACTTCAGATGCAGAGCAGCTGACAGATGCCGGGCTAGACATCCACCAGGACTGTGACTTTGTAATCACAGACGATGAGGCAGTTTGGGCAGACCCAGCAGCACAGGCCATCCTCTCATTTTCAGACACCGTTGATGCAGAGATGATAGCAGAGGAGAGCTTGGAGAGCACATTCCTGGTTCAGGATACTTCAGTGGCAGCAGAGCAAGTTCTTAACCGCGACGCGGAGTTTTGTGACGGTGGTGCTGATGCCACCTTTGTTGATGCAGATCCCTCGGATTTAGAGTCTGATTGGGCAGAGTGCGAGGATTACATGCCAGACCTGAGTTCCACAGAGCCTACAGCTGAGGAGGAGGTAGATGCCGAGCATAGCAGCGACAGTCAGTCAGAGCAGCCTTCTCCAGTTCCCGAGATTGAGAGAGAGTTTCAGTTCTCCCATACAGATTTGGCAGCATACACAGAGACACTTCAGAGGCCAGATCCACCAGCACCCAGCTGTCCAGAGCTGAAGCCGCTCCCTACTTCGCTGAAGTATCGATTCCTTGCGGGCGAGCTTGAGATGTACCCAGTCATCATCTCCACCGATCTGACTGGAGAGCAAGAATCCCGTTTGATGGGGGTTCTTGAAAAGAACCGCAAGGCAATCGGATGGAGCGTAGCAGATCTCCATGGGATTAGTCCATCACGTTGCTCCCACCATATCTATCTCGAGGATGGGGCGAAGACGTCACGTGAGTTCCAGCGGCGGATGAACCCGAATCTGAGAGAGGTTGTCATGAAGGAAATCTCAAAATGGTGGAGCGCGGATTTTATTTATCCCATTTCCGACTCCAATTGGGTCAGCCCCTTGCATGTGGTGCCCAAGAAGACGGGCATCACGACTGTGATCAGTGAGTCGGGAGAGGAGATTGCTACACGAGTACCCACTTCTTGGCGGGTCTGCGTTGACTACAGGAGACTCAACCAGGCCACCAAGAAGGATCATTTCCCCCTGCCTTTTATTGACCAGATCATTGAGAGACTGGCAGGGAAGAGCCATTACTATTTCCAGGATGGGTACTCGGGCTACAACCAGGTGGCCATCGCTCCTGAGGACTAGGAGAAGACCACCTTTACCTGTCCCTTCGGCACATACGCCTTCCGACGCATGCCATTCGGGCTATGCAATGCCCCTGCGATATTTCAGAGATGCATGCTGTCGATCTTTTCGGACATGGTAGGGGAGTGTTTGGAGGTCTTCATGGATGATTTCTCGGTTTACGGCGATGGATTCGACTCCTGTCTTGACTGCCTAGACCGAGTACTCCAGCGATGTATAGAGATTCACTTGGTGCTTTCTTGGGAGAAGAGTCACTTCATGGTGACTCAAGAGACGGTGCTTGGCCACATCATCTCCAACAGGGGCATGGAGGTTGATCCAGCCAAGGTAGATGTCATTACAAAACTCGCACCACCGTCCAATTTGAGGCAGTTACGGTCATTTCTGGGGCACGTCGGTTTCTACCGACGATTTATTCATGATTTCAGCAGGATTGCCCGGCCGTTGACTGACCTCCTGACGAAAGACACCGAGTTCCTTGTTGATGACAAGTGTCTTTCATCCTTCGAGACTCTCAAGCATTGTGTTATTGAGGCTCCTGTACTTCAGCCTCCAGATTGGTCTCTCCCATTCGAGATCATGACGGATGCCTCCAATTTTGCCGTAGGGGCCGTGCTGGGACAGAGGAGGGATGGAGTCCCCTTTTCTATCCACTATGCTAGCCGCACATAGGATTCTGCCCAGCGGAATTATACGGTCACAGAGAAGGAGATGCTAGCCGTAGTGTTCGCCCTAGATAAGTTCAGATCTTATATCATTGGATCTAAAGTGACCTTGTACACTGATCACGCCGCCATCCGATACCTCATGGCAAAGAAGGATGCCAAGGCCAGATTGACTAGATGGATCCTTCTACTCCAGGAGTTCGACATTGAGATCAAGGATAAGCCTGGAGTCAAGAATGTGGTGGTGGATCATCTCTCCCGTTTAGAGCAGCCTGAGGAGTCCGAGCATATTGATCCCATTTGTGAGACCTTCCCAGATGAGGCGATCCTTGCTATCGCCTCACTCCTATGGTATGCCGATATTGTGAACTTTCTCGTTGCTGGGAAAGTCCCACAAGATTGGCCCAGGCAGAGGCTTGAGACCTTCCTTGCGAAGGCCAAGTCCTACCACTGGGAGGATCCCATCCTTTACCACAAAGGAGGGGATAGCGTCTGGCGTAGGTGCATTCCTCAGGAGGAGCACCATAGCGTCCTCACATACTGCCACAAGCTTGAGGCAGGAGGACATCATTCTGGGAGGAGAACGGCACAGAAAGTGCTCCAATCCGGCTTGTGGTGGCCTACCCTCTTCAAGGACTCTGATGAGTTCGTGAAGAGGTGTACTGACTGTCAGAGGATGGGCACTTGTGGACAGCGTGATATGATGCCTATGTAGCCCATTCACTTCTGTGAGGTTTTTGACGCATGGGGCATCGATTTCATGGGTCCATTCCCTAAGAGTCAGGGATTTGAGTACATTCTGTTGGCCGTAGATTATGTTAGTCGTTGGGTTGAGGCTATCCCCGCCCGAGCTGTTGATGCGAGGACAGTTTGCATATTTTTGAGGAAGCACATCATCACGCGGTTTGGGGTACCTCGAGTATTGATTTCAGATGGGGGGTCTCATTTCATCAACGACCAGGTGAAGGCCCTTGCTAGCGAGTTCGGCATAGACCATCGCGTTGCTACACCTTACCATCCACAGACGAATGGTCTAGCTGAGATGTTGAACAGGGAGATCAAGACTATATTGCAGAAAGTCATCCGCCCTGACCGAAAGGATTGGTCACAGCTTTTGGACTCGGTCTTGTGGGCATATAGGACGTCTTTCAAGATACCATTTGGCACATCTCCCTTTCGCCTCGTATATGGCAAGCCGTGCCATTTGCTTATTGAGCTGAGACACAGGTCACTTTGGGCAGTCAATGAGATACTTATGGATCCATATGGTGTAGGAGACCAGAGGAGGGCAGAGTTAGCAGCCCTGGAGGAGTTGAGAGATACCGCCTTCTCAAACAGCCTACATTATAAGGAGAGAGTGAAGGAGTGGCATGATTCTCACATCAGCCACAAGCATTTTGAGCCTGGACAGAGAGTATGACTGTTTGATGCGAGGCTTCGTTTATTTCCAGGGAAGCTACAGAGCAAGTGGAAGGGACCCTACTTGGTGAGAAAGGTACACGACAACGGTAGCATTGATATATTCGAGTTGTCTTCTGAGAGTACCTTTCGAGTGAACGGCCAGCGGCTCAAGCCATTTCTAGATCATGAGCCGCGGGTCGTTGATGTTGCCCCAATTCATTTTGCGTGAGATGTGGTCTTTTGACTCACATCTATTGCATCTCACGCCTGATTTTCACTGATCTTCCGACTTGTATAGATCCAGATGTCTATATTATCACATTCTTTAGTCCCACATCCCTTTATTCATCCTTTGATTATGCTATACTCAGGGTGTACTTTACCCTAAGTATAGGGGGGATGTAGGACCTTTGAGTTTCCTTTTGTTTCTGTCTACCCCTGTTTTTGCTGCCTATACTTAGGGATATTTTACCCTAAGTATAGGGGGGGTAGACCCTGTACATTCTCCACTCCGTTTTCCCTTTGTGTACAGCCTGCTATACTTAGGATTACTTGATCCTAAGTATAGGGGAAAAGCCGAGAGTCTTTTGACCCTCTATTCATTCATGCGTCTTCATATATAGCCTTCCTTTTCACTTTCCTATACCTAGCACGAGTTATGTCTTCTTCATCGCTCTTGACTCTGAGGACATCGTTCAAGCTAAGTATAGGGGGGTGTGTATATATTTCATATATACTTTAGCCATAACTCGTACTTTGTGTGAGTGTGTTAATAAATAAAAATGGCTAAAAACCCTAAAAATCACAAAAATTAAAAAAAAATTCACGTACATAAACATTCTTTTATTTGCACATAAATAGCTAGTGTACAAATTATTTTTGTAAAAATGATTTCAAAAATCTTTTTTGTAAAGCTCGTGTAAATATTTTCTTATAAAAATTATGTATATAGTACAAAATTTTTCCAAAATGTTTTGAAAATCAAAAGTTTGCAAAAATCTTGTGTAAATGTGTGTAAATAACTTTTGCAAAACTTGCACTTCATGCATTCATGATTTCAAAACATTTTTCAAAAATTTTGCATGTTTGTAAAAATTTGTGTAAATAGAATCTTTTGTACATATGTATATAGTTTTTCTGGATGATAGTTGACATTTAAACTAGCCTAGAATTAAATTGGGAAATGGAGCTTGATTAAGATCTTAATCCACCTAATTTCTAAGAGGAACCTTATAGGGCTTAGGTTTAAGGCTTTTCAGGTCCATGGTGACTTAATTCTTTGAGTCCACTAGGCTATGATCACATGTCATCTCAATGAGCCTAAGTAGAGCACTTAACAACAACACATGACTCATAGGGACAATGGCTTTACTTGGACACCAGCACTTTGCACCGAGCTCTCTACGGATGAGGTGGTGGGGAGGCAGTCTTCCTTGACTTGGGGTATCATATGAGGGTAGTACTTCTAGGAGGAACCTCTCTTCTTCTTTTAGTGAAGGAAGTGCGTCTCAACTTGGTCTGGTTGCCATGAGGTCTAACGACGGGAGTTGTGGGTTGCAATAAAGCTTCAAAAGAGGGATAGTCTACTGGCTCAAGAAGAAAAACTCCTTGTATATATGCTGCACATGTATATGTTGTATAGATGCACTTGAAAAAAAATGCAAAAAGAAAATAACTCCAAAAAAGTGGTGGGTCTGAGAGAAAATGATAATCCCACCGGAGTATGTATATAGAGTGCAATAAGCAAAGCTTGAGATCCATGCCCTACCTTACGTAGCTTGCAGCAGGGAGACTTGGCTACACTGGTCAAGCTCCCAAGGATACATGGCTACACTGGCCATGGTCCATTCTCTTCTTCCTCCTCTTCTTGAGCCGGTTGAACTTTAACTTAGAAGGGAATACCCCGCTCCTCGAGGAAAGAGTGGCCAGATTGAGGTCGTAGAGTTACCTTGTTGGGGAGGGTTGTCAAGTTGCCATTTCTGAGGTGGAGAGCTTATACCTCACATTCACAGGACATGGAAAGATTCATGGTCTTCAGGGTTTGTGATTGATGACTTGTTCTGATCTGGAGCATTGAGGAGTCTTGATTAGAGATTAGTGGAACTTAGATGCTGTTGAGTTTTAGGCTTAAGTCCAAATAAGGTTCCGACACATTAATAATCCAAAGATCTGATTAAGCTCCATACCTCAATTTAATGAAGGCAAGTTTAATAATCAACATTGATCCCGGTACATTCTTCTCTTTTTCTTTTTCTTTCTTCTTTTTCACTTCTTTTTCAAATAAGTGTTTGCTAAGAGACTAGCAAAGTTAAGTATAGGGGGGTGATGAATACTCATTCATCACTCTTTATTCTTATATTTTAGCTACAAAAACCTTTGCAAATGCATGTATATATTTGTAAATATAAATAATTACCAAAAGCATGCATGGTGTAAAAAGTAATAATTAGCATGTTTTTGAGCAAAAATAAAAGAATAAAGATCAAAAAGAAAAAGAGGGAAATATTTAGAATAAATATTGAGCAACCTAACCAAAGGGAGGGCTCAGCATGGGCCTGACCGCATAAAAGCCAAAGTAGAGGGAGATAGGGGCTCATGTGTGTAAATATACCTGTAAATACAATAAAAATATTTTCCTCCAAAAATAGAATAAAATGGGCTTGTAAATAATTGTATATATTCATAAATATAAAATCAAGATAAAAATAGAAAAAATCAAAAAGAAAAAAAATAGATCACTTGTACATATTCATCATGTACATAGCTCATCTACCTATATTTATTTCACCTTATACATAAATAAAATTAATTTTTATAAAATTTGTATATATTCTACTTTTTATGTGGTAAATAAATAAAATAAAAGCCATTAAAACAAAAACAAAATAAAAATAACAAAATTAAAAACCCAAAAATACATTGTACATATACCATGTATATAAGTGTATATACCTATTTATTTCACCTATGTATATAAATAATAAAAATAAAATAAAACTACCCTTTTCTTCCTAATTTTATACTATAAATAAATAAAATATAAAATGGGAATAAAAATGCACATAAATAACAAATTAAAAAAATCAAAAATTAAAAAGACATATTGTGTAAATACCTATATATAGCATAAAGTGTAAATACCCTATTTTTATTTTGAAAAATTAACTAAAAATCACCAAAAAATAGAAAAAAAATTAAAACAAAAATATTTCATGTTTTGACTTTTTAATAATTCGTCCATTTGCTATTTTTAATTGAATTTCTAAATATTTTCCACGTGGCCTGCTTCCACTGGTCCACGGGGACGTTGACCCCCCGGTCAACTCCCCCCCCAGGACCACCCCGTCCCGGATCCGTGCCCGCAACCCGACTTCTCGACATTTCGCACACTCGATCCGATTTTGGAATCCGTTAACCCTGGGCTCTTATCCGAGCTTGATCATCCCTGATCCACGCCCGGGGTGGATTTTGGGGATCCGCGCTCTGAGCTGCTCGCCCGACCTCCCGATAGTCGGACCCCTAGTAGTATAAAGTCCCAGCTCCGCCACTTCATTCTGCATCTTTGGATCGTCATTCCACCACCCAGTGACCTCCATCTTCAGCGCGAGAGTGACAGCTTGCCCCGGAGGTGTAGCAGCGAGGCTGAGGATGCTCGAACCACTGATCCGGCGAGCCAGCGCCGCCGTGCTTCGCCCAGAGCAGGAGCTCGAGCCTCGGACGACGATGGTCCTTGAGGCAAGGACCCAGAGCACCAGATGCTCTTCCCCAGTCGACTCGACCACCCAGGTAGCCGTTTTCTTTTCTATTTCTCGAATTTTGATTTAGCCCCAAATCGCCCCGTCGCCGACCACCTTCGATTCCGGTCACGTTCGCCTCCCATTCGATCATCGGAACCCTCCATCGCACTCGCCTTCTTTCCACGCACGTTCTACACCCCTCTGCTCAACCCAGCTCGCACAGGAGCTGGGGATTCGAGCTCCTCCGTCCACCCCTCGCCGGAGCTCGACCACCAGGCCTCACCGTTCACTATCACCACGCCTAACGGGGTCGAGGCAGCTTGCCCTCGGCCCGCGAGTTTGCTGGTGCAATTTGCAGGTACATCTAAGCCTATCTGAGGGCTTGGACCATTTGGTCCAGCAGCTCCGCCTCCGCCGGACTCGCCAGAGCTCCTCGGAGCTCCGTCGAGTCATCGGAGGCTGCCATTCGACGCGGAAGGCTTCCACGCTCCTTCTCCGATCATCAGAGGCCTTCCAGGAGGAGACCAGCGCCGTTACGAGCCCGGCGAAGTTCGTCGGAGCCCAGTTTTTCCTCCATCCTTCAGAGACGTCCGATGGACCCCGAGCTCCAGTCTTGATCCTGGCCGTTCATCCGAGGAGCGTCCAGCGCCTTCCGATCTTGGGAGGGGCGATCTGGACCATTGTTGCCTGAGGGTTAGCCACAGCGCCTTTCCACCGTGCGATCTTCCACGTGGCGACGCCTTGGCCGTCCGATCAGCCCGAGGAGTCCAGCGTTGGAGTGCCACTCGTCCTCGACCATTCGATCCACCACGTGGCATCCATCCGACGGCTTGTGTAATAAAGGATAATTTATACCTTAGGCCCTTAGTTTAGTTTAATTTCAGTTTAGTCATGTAAATATTTTTAGGATTTTATTTACGTTGGTACATTTGCATGTAGGACCTTGTCTTGTTTGCTATTTGCATATATACCCCCGCCTGTAGTGTGTCACGTGCTTCGACACGTGTTTGATGGGATATTTGCACAGTTAGCCATGTAGTTCTAGAGTGTTCTGAAATGAATGAATATTTTTAGGAAATTGCATTTATACCCCTGTGCATGATTTATTTGTGCATGTGCGCTTATTTGTGGGTAATTTACAAACAGGTCCTCGGACTTTTGGTACCTGTTACCAAATAGTCCCAGAACCTTGTTTTCTTTGCATATAGGTCCCTGAGTGCCCCAAACACTCGCTGCGCACGTGATTTCATGGGATTTTTGCACCAGACCCCCCAGAACTTTGGATATTTACGCACAGGTCCCTGTGCATTGTACCTAGGTTTTATTTTTGAATAAAATATCAAACCTACTCCAAATTCCATGAAAATTGGATACATGGCTCCTGCAATGTTGTAAAATTTTCTAGAATTTTTGGAGACATTTTTGCTTTTTTTGTTATTTTTAAAAAAATCAAAAACACCCTTTTTCCTTACTGTTTGATTTTAAAAATCACAAAAAAATATTAAAATTCGTCTAAAAATTACAAAAAAATTAGCTATTGTTTCTTGTGTTGTGTTTGCTTTTCTGACCAATTTTGGTCATTTTTCATTATATAAAACTCTTAAAAATTGAAAAACACCTAAAAAATCATAAAAATTTTAATAAATAATCTAAAAATCAAAAAATAATAATTAAGGTACCTAAATTTTTCTTGTTTCTTTCTCTTTACAGGAAAATTACCTCCAGGCTTATTGGGGACTTTTAGATATTTTATCTAAGTCCCTTAAGCTCGGCTGGACAGTGCCTTCATTTGCTTGCATTGTTTTATTTTTAGAAAATTAAATACAAATCAAAAAAATACCAAAAATTCATTAAAAATAGTAAAAATTATAAAATACACAAAAACATTTTTATTGGAATTTTTGAATGATTTTTGATGCATTAAATAAATTGTTGAATTGCCTTGTTTCTTTATTTTCCTTATTTTCTTAATTCTTTAAAAATCCATAATTTTTTATAGAAATTAAAATCCACCAAAAATACCTTTTATTTTCTTTTATTTTATTTTTGACTACTTCGTAGGCCGACAGGCCATCATGTGCTACTTGTGTTCGACCCTGGTCGTTATACCAGGTTCAACAAATAGCAAGACCGCTATTAGATGTTTGATTGATTTTTATCATATTTGGTGGTCTCTTTTTCTCGATCGACCATGCTTGGCGACTAGGGTCGCAACGACCCTCGATACCTTTTACCCTTGTTGCTTGGCTAGTCATCATACACCTTGGACATATTCCATTTTTCTGGAAAATTCCAAGATAGGCTTCCTTCCCTTGTGATGTGGTAGTGACTTATCTAAAGGGATAGCACTTCAAAGAGTTGAGGAAATAAATGCTAGAACTGCTTACACTTGTGCATCAGTTATGAGAAGCTGAGTGTATGCTAGATGTGTACAAGAGCCAGATGTCTTCCATGTAGTGGGAGTAGTAAACTGTTACTAATCCTACTAAGGAGATAAAACACTTGATTGCAGTAATAACAAAATCTTCACAGATGATAAGATATTTTTTGAGATAGTGATCTCAAAGTCTTATCTACAAAAACTTAAGACTTTATAGATAGAGATCTAAAAGGTCTTAACTGTGGATACCTTAAGAGATAGTGATCTCCAAAAATAAGGGTATTCTGGTGAGGATTATGGAAATACTGGTTATGATAATTATTAAGCTATAGTGTCAAGGACACGATAACTAACAAGATTGAGTATTGGTTGCATGAGATGCAACATTCGCATTAGATGCGAGCACTGTTACTCGGGATATGCAAGTGCCGTAAAAGGACTTGGCGTAGTCTTGCAGGAACAGAGACTGATCAGCTTACCTAGCTTTTTTATAAATAGTTTATGATTGTCACATGAGCGTGGGTTTAAATGATCAGCACATTAATGGCTCTTTGGGCTAGTGGGAGATTGTTGGACATGCGAGCCCACGACGAGCCATTATGCAATAAATGTTATTGCACATATCATTCCCTCATCTGAAATGAAGAATAAATAATTTGCATAATAGGTCTCTTAGTACAATTAGGGTTATGTACCATTGCCATCTTAATAATCACACAGTTGTTGATTCAACTATTAAATCATAGAGGCTGATGCTTGGATGAATATCTAAAGGGTTAGATTGAGGACTCATCAAGCACCGTTAAATGATTGTTAAGAGATGATCTCTAGCCTGAGTAGGAGATGGCAATCCTTTCTCACATAGCCTGATATCTGACCGACCTCTTGATGCTGGTCCTCTGCATGGGAATAGAGATTCAGAGGTGTCAGATTAGTTAGGTCAAAGAGTTGACTCAATGAGATCGAGACAACTAAAATCCTATGACGTATGCTATCACGGTATAGGTACGCATCCTCTGACCGGAGACAGACGTGTTACTATATGTCTGAGTATGTACATTTGGCAGACCAATAGGTTGATGACCTAATCAAGGTCTATACACCGGCACGTTGGTGTGCATATAAGAGCATATGAGTAATACAATCCCTCAAAGGGATCATACAGGTTCATTACTGAACCGGAAGACATGAGCTCACTCATAAGATATTGAGAAGATCAAATTCTGTGCACGGTCATCTCACTTTGGAAGCTTGATTGAATTTGTAGGTTTGATATATACGTTTGGAAAGTATATGATCAAGACCTAGGTATGATATATGCTTTTGGAAAGTATATGATCGATACCGACTCCCAATGATCGAATGAGAAACTTAATGATAAAACCTTGAAGTAGACAGTATAAAGTTGATCTAATACTTCGGGTTTATTCTGAGTCTTCCAGTATGCAGGATGTACAGGTGTTGGGAATACCTATGGGTGATGTGATCATAAACGATTGTATAACCATGACGCTTCCATTCCTAGGGAGTGATGAAACGGGTCTGTATTTTAGTGACTCCTCTCAGTAGAGAAGTAATCTGATCTTGGTCCAAATGTTGGACATTGATCTGAATATGATTCAGATGCAATGAGAAGATTAGATTTGCGGTCTTGATTTAATCAAGCATCTATGAGAGGCCCGAGATCTGGATTTAAGATGTGATCTCAACATCCAAGTCACAATACGTGGAACAATACAATCGCCATGTCCTTATCTTCAAGTATCTGCGGAGAAAGCGCATTATCCTTGAAAGAGTTCCTGGATAATTTCATTGTTGATATATGTATCCAAGCATCGAGAAAATTGCTAATTAAATGTGATTTAAATATCATGAATAATATGAATTTGATTCATATTATAAGGAGAGTTATCTGAGGTATTAAATGTGATTTAATTATCAAAGATGTGAATAATGTGAATGAGATTCATACTATTTTGGCACATGAGAATAGAGATCCAAGATGATTAAATACGATTTAATTATCATGGATATGAATAATATGGATAGTACTATCCATATTAACATATATAGTATAAAAATGATTTATAATATATTAGAGAGAGCATATTGTGATTTATATTTGTTAATTAATTATTGATGTGAATTGGATTCACA
The DNA here is from genome assembly GCA_037367405.1 of Ottelia alismoides. Classification (NCBI taxonomy): domain Eukaryota; kingdom Viridiplantae; phylum Streptophyta; class Magnoliopsida; order Alismatales; family Hydrocharitaceae; genus Ottelia; species Ottelia alismoides. The sequence continues at coordinate 198,145 of JAZKJV010002166.1, read as the reverse complement.
TTGGATGATTAATTAAAATATAATTACCTTTTGTTTTGGGATGTGAATGTGATTCACATTTTTCCAATGGCATGATTGCAATATTTTACAAGATAATTATGAATTATTTTTGTGAAATAATTTACAACAATTGATGTTGTAAATCCTAGAGATATCATGAGATAATGGTATCTCATGAGATAATGAGATCTCATGAGATAATGAGATCTCAAGAGATGTTGTAGCTGTCCCCCTTTTCGGGGATATGGTTAATCTCCTCATTATCTCCAATGATAATTAATTGATTTAGTTTGAATTTAAATATATTGATTTATCGATATATATAAATTAAATTGAATTAATTGTTTGTTGTTTTTACAACAAGATCATAGCCATTGAAAGAAACACAAATCAATATCAACCATTGATCGTGTGTTGTCCATGGATTGGGATCCATGGACTCTCAAAACCCTATATAAGAAGAGGCATGCCTTGCTCTTCGAATTACACCAACTCGACGAGTCTCTCTCTCTCTCTCTTATTCTCTATACACGTCCTCTCTCTTCCTCTCTCATGGCCGTCCACCTTGGATGCCCTAGAGGGGTTCTCCATCGCCGCAGCGTCGTCGTTATGCTGCCCAATCATTTGCTCATGGATCTTCATCTCCTTCGTTGCATTTTGCTCGTGAAGAAGACATTGGATCTCGTGTGTCGAGATCAGAAGATTCCGCCGCTTGGATCATCAACATGGATTGCGAGAGGCACGCGATTCATCCCCGCGTTCGCAAGCGTCTCCTCCGTCGGATCGGACTTGAGATAGAAGGTCTCTTCATTTAGAGACTCAATCGCAACCATGCTTCAAGAGTTAATCCTTTTACTTGATTGTGGTTTAGATGAAACGATCCGAGAAGTGTTCTTGGATCATGTGGTTTCATCGCATGAAAAATTTTTAATTTCCGCTACATCGAGCAACTAGGGCTACTAGTCGCTCACGATCGCATATGATGTGATCCTTATTATTCCGTGATGCGCTTAAGGACCTACCCATATTCTTCAAGTGGTATCAGAGCCAGGTTGTCGAAGGTTTTGGTTGAGATCCCTGAACCTACAAAGATTTGGGCTCGATTCGGTTCGTGAAGATTTTAGCATTTCAATTTTCACAGCCCTATCTTTTGACAATTTTTCGGCCCGGTTTAAAATTTTTAAATATGAATTTATCACTTAGATAATGTTTTCATTAAATAAGAAAAATGTGGAATTTGAGTTTGCGTAATTTGGATTCCGTTTGCTCAAGATATGGTCGTTTTATTAACCATATATCCATTGTTTCGGGGATGGCGATTAGAGACATAATTTAGATGTTAATTACTGTTTTAAAACGCATGTAAATGCATGTTTATCACATGATTTCATTTATAAATTAAATTGTCAATCTCTGGAAATTGATTTTGCTTAATTTCGATTTAAAATAAATGGGATATGCTATTTTTAGTTAGTGAGGGTCATTGCTGGAAATTGCATGATTATCCAAAACATTGTGATTGTCATTCAAACAAATTAATGGAAATTAATTGTTAATTTTCTGAAATGATTATTGATAAATATTTGTGAAATATTTAAAGATGATAATTATTTCCTTGAATGACATTGCATTAACTAAAATGATAAGATAGTTGATCTTGATCACAATCGGTTAATATGAAATTTCAAACAAACTTTGTTTTCATGAAAAAACTCTAGTTTATCCTACAATAGTTGTAGGACAATATCTACATGCAAAACTTTGTTACTTGAATAGGATTGGGATTTGTTTAGCAAATTTCCTTATAATATAATCAAAATGGTTTTGATGAATATTATATGGTATAATTTCGGTTGAAAACCGATGAGCATCTCAAAGTACACAATGATCTATCTGGCATTATCCTTTCCTGAGGTGGATATAGTGTCTAGTCGGGGAGCATGGGGGTAGAGGGTTGCACCGGATGTGTTCCGTCCCACTCCCGTCGGTACTGACCATGACAGCGGGTAGGGACTCGGTAATGCCGGAGAAATCAAAGTGTATTTTTCTAATTATTAAAATTCGAATAATACGTACTTTGAGATTATACCTACTATTCCACTAATAATCAAGTTTGCTGATTGAAAACTGTATTGATAATTAATTTAATGTAATTAAATTAATTATATCTCATTAAAAATACTCTATTATGAATAGAGATTTTATTTCCCTTGGAAGAATTAATCGTAATGAATATGATTCATAATGATTAATTAGAATTTGAATAAGATATGAAGGATCACGTAAGTGACATCCATGGTCTCCCGTCAAGGCGGAGGGTTCTGTCGCCAGATATTGTATGTGGGAGACGCATGTCCGAAGTGACAGCTCCTGCATACAATCCATTTGGATCGGGCTCTTCGCTTCTCGAAAGAGTAAAGCCGTATACGTAGTGACCCCAATATCAAGTCCTCATATTATTGGGGTGATATTAGATTGTGTATAGCGAGTATTAAGCCTGTTGACGGTTGATTCAATTAATGACGGGTCAACATCACCTTAGGGGTGGTGGGCCCGTGTGTTAAAGACCGAATTGGGAGATGCATGTTGGACTTGCAAGGTGGAATGTGTTCCCGCTTCTTTTTATCAGATCCACAAGTTCTCATATTATTGGGATGTGACAAAGATAGGAAAGAAAATCCCAGATCTTGCTAGAGATATAATGGTAAGAATATCTCTTACATTGAAAGTGATTAAGGGAATGAACTTTCATTGTTGACAAGGCATGACAACTTTGATATAAAAATTCCTAAATCAAGGTAAAATATGTATATATAATATATATACCCTTATGCAAATTTCTCATTTCAGATAATCCTTCATTAAACCCACTCAATATTATACTCAATAATAACCAGTAAAATATCATGGATTGGACTCATGATCTAGATATTGAACTTGCAGTTGGACACATAATGTATGTAGTTGCAATGTGCAAGTTTCCTCAATACAACGAGGAATGACAATTAAATAAGACAATAAGAGATCACTTTAGGGTTTGTATGTCTCTATAGTGATGATCTTTCATCGAGTGTACTTTGGAAGTGACATGTCGATGATAATCGCAATTGTCATATAATCCTTATAAAATCTAAGAACATGTTCTGGCATACATATGTGATCTAGACATTTAATCATGGATGACATGGTTCTCTGCATTATGCAGAATGGTAGCTCGAAAGAGATGATGCATTCAAAAAATGTTTGAATACCTACCTGAACCAATGTTTTAAGAGTCTAGATGGATGTAGACATGATGAGTGTCATCATTCTACTGTCTATACTCTAGTCATTCATGAAGCTTCATAATATTCATATTGTATGAATTTAATGAAGCATGTATAAATGTTGAAATGCTCTTACATTGAATTCTTTTGAATTTAACATAAGAGATCCTTAGTCTTAAGCAATGGTTGTTTATATATAAAGGGAGCGCAGTGGAAGCATGGGTCAGACCCAAGGTGAGAAGGATAGTCAAAGAGTTGATCGTACTTCTATGACTTTCATATGACATCTAAAGAGTTGGATGAATGTCAATACTGCAATAAGTTGGTGTGTTGATAGTATGACAATCAAGTCTGTCTAGAATCCTTAGAGAAGGACTCAGATAGAGCACCAGAATAATCTACATAAATCATTGATATTGACTTGCTTATTGAATAAGATAAAGTCTTATAATTGTATCTCAATCTTCTAACAACACTTGCAATAGGTTGCATATGTTTTAGAAGACTGAAAAAATTTGATCTTAAGGTTTATAGTTATCCACATGGATATTGATGCAATTGTTGCAACAATCTCTGTTTGATTGATAGACTTCTTAATTTCAGTAGGAGAGCCCTTAGTCTTAGAGAATGTCTCTATGACCTAGATATTAGAATACACTCATCGTTTGTTTCTAAATGTTGGAAATAAACATGAATTCTGAGATAGAATTATCATAAACGGTTATGATGGATATATTTCAGATAGTAATCTAACATCTAGTAGATTCTACTAAATCAGAAAATTAATGAATGGTTCATTAAAATATCTAATATTGAAATTAAACCTTTAAAAGATCAATATGAGGATGAAGACCATTTAACAATGATATGGCATCAAGTTTTGGACATATGTTTGTTGATGAGATCAATGGACAAGTAAGATATGAAACTTGAGAATGTCTAAAATTTGAAATCTTACATACTTGTGAATATAGTATTCAAAGAAAATTGTCCAATGCACCCTTCTCTGGGAATGGTGTTAGATGTCGAGTTATTCAAGATCTCATACATATTGATGTATGTGTATCATCTATATTATAATAAACATTATGGATATGTGATATCTATTGATGATTATGTATGATATGAGATTTCTTCTCTTCACCTAAGAAAACTTTGAAATGTTCAAAGATTTTATAATTTTGGTTTGGAACCAAATTTTGAAGAATGATGGAAATGAATTTGATCTAACCTAGATAGCTTGTACATGTTAGACAAATTCAAAGAATATCTTATGAAGATATGAATATCGTTTCTATCTCAATCCTCCTAACACACCCAAGTTCAATAGAGTCGTGGGAAGATACAATTGGATCATGTGTGACATGATTTGATCAATGATGATTTTTAGCATAATTACCTATTAGTTTCCAGGTATATATGTAGTAGAGACTATACTATATATCCTTAATAAGATTCCATGCAAGTTAGCTGGAATTAAGCACTAGAGAGTGCTCCTTCATTAGGAAAATAAAGAATGGTATTAGATACCTACTTTATAACCCTGAGATTCTTAAAAGATCTCATCTCTGAGAATGTGATTCTTAGAGGATGACTATCTTGAGAATCAATATGAAAATGAAGTAAAGGAACTCATTTAATCTTGAGATGATAACGAGGCTCCTGAAATCGGAAACTAACAGGATAATTAAAGATGAAGCACTAATATCTATTCAAATGAGTTTGAGGATGTATTCCATATGTCAGTTAAGTCTGACAATGATCGGACTTCATGTGATGAAGCTCCTGAGGATCATGACATGGAAAGATGGATGTTAACAATAAAGGTCTAAGGTAGACTTCATATACAAGTGTTGTATATGGACCCTTGAGGATCCACCTATATGGGTAAGACCCATTAAGGTGTAAATGCTTCATCAATAGAAAAAGGGAACCTAATGAAAAGGTAGAGACCTTCAAAGCACGGTTCGTAGACATGAGCTGCACACCGAAGAGAAGACATCACTTGCGATGAGACTTGCTCTTCCGTGACTATGCTTGAACCCATCAGAATGTTGCTGACTATAGCTACACAACTTGACTATGACATCTTCATGATGTAAGTCAAGATTGCATTCCTCCATGAATACTTCTTTGAGGATATTCACATGAAGTAGCCCAGGGCTTCATGGTTAAGGAAAGCAAGGTGTGCAATCTAAAGAAACTCCATCTATGGACTCAAATAAGCTTCTTGTATTTGGAGCATAAGATTTGGCGAAATCATAAATGTTATGATTTTAGATAGAATCTTGATGCACCATGTGAATCTTAGTAGGAGTGCCATTGTGTTCATCGTGCTAAATGTAGATAATATCCTAATCATTTGGAATGACAAGGATGATAATAAGTGTTTTATAATCTGGTTGTTCCATTCCTTGAGATATGATCTCAAAAATACCTCTTAGATCTAGTTCTGAAGTTGTTCAGAAGCAAAGAGAAGAGGGTATTGGGACCGTCACATTAATAGTACACCTCGAACATTTTCCATTTTTCTGGAAAATTCCAAGAAAGGCTTCCTTCCCTTATGATGTGGTAGTGACCTATCTAAAGGGATAGCACCTCAAAGAGTTGAGGAAATGAATGCTAGAACTGCTTGCACTTGTGCATCAGTTATGAGAAGCTGAGTATATGCTAGATGTGTACAAGAGCCAGATGTCTACCATAAAGTGGGAGTAGTAAACTATTACTAATCCTACTAAGGAATTAAAATACTTGATTGCAGTAATAACAAAATCTTCATAGATGATAAGATATTTTTTGAGAAAGTGATCTCAAAGTCTTATCTTCAAAAACTTAAGTCTTTATAGATAGAGATCTAAAAGGTCTTAACTGTGGATACCTTAAGAGATAGTGATCTCCAGGAATAAGGGTATTCTGATAAGGATTATGGAAATACTGGTTATTATTATTATTAATCTGTAGTCTCAAGGACACTATAACTAACAAGATTGAGTATTGCTTGCATGAGATGCAACATTCGCATTAGATGCGAGCACTGTTACTCGAGATATGAAAGTACCGTAAAAGGACTTGGCGTAGTCTCGCATGAACAGAGTGACTGATCATCTTACCTAGCTATTTTATAAATAGCCTATGATTGTCACATGAGTGTGGGTTTAAATGGTTAGCCCATTAATGGCTCTTTGGGCTAGTGGGAGATTGTTTGACATGCTAGCCCACGATGAGCCATTATGCAATAAATGTTATTGCACATATCATTCCCTGATCTGAAATGAAGAATAAATAATTTGCATGATAGGTCCCTTAGTACAATTAGGGTTATGTACCATGGCCATCTTAATAATCACACAGCTGTTGATTCAACTATTGAATCATAGAGGTTGGTGCATGGATGAATATCTAAAGTGTTAGATTGAGGACTCATCAAGCACCGTCAAATGATTGTTAAGAGATGATCTCCAGCCTGAGTAGGAGATGGCAATCCTTTCTCATATAGGTTGATCTCTGACCGATCTCTTGATGCAGGTCCTCTGCATGGGAATAGAGATTCGGAGGTGTCATATTAGTTAGGTCAAAGAGTTGACTTAACAAGATCGAGATAACCAAAGTCCTATGATGTATGCTGTCACGATATAGGCACGCATCCTCTGACTAGAGATAGATGTGTTACTATATGTCTGAGTATGTACATGTGGCAGACCAATAGGTTGATAACCTAATTAAGGTCTATACATCGGCGCACCGGTGTGCATATAATAGCATATGAGTAATACAATCTCTCAAAGGGATCATACAGGTTCATTACTGAATCGGAAGACATGAGTTCACTCATAAGATATTGGGAAGATCAAATTTCGTGCATGGTTGTCTCGCTTTGGAAGCTTGACTGAATTTGTAGGTTTGATATATACCTTTGGAATGTATATAATCAAGACCTAGGTATGATATATGCTTTTGGAAAGTATATGATCGATACTGACTCCCTATGATCGAATGAGAAACTTCCTAATAAAACCCTGAAGTAAACAGTATAAAGTTGATCTAATACTTCGGGTTTATTCTGAGTCTTCCAGTATGCAGGATGTACAGGTGTTGGGAATACCTGAGGGTGATGTGATCATAAATGATTGTATAACCATGACGCTTCCATTCCTAGGAAGTGATGAAACGGGTCTAGATTTTAGTGACTCCTCTTAGTAGAGAAGTAATATGATCTTGGTCCAAATGTTGGACATTAATTTGAATGTGATTCAGATGCAATGAGAATATTAGATTTACGGTCTTGATTTAATTAAGCATCTATGGGAGGCTCGAGATCTGGATTTGAGATGTGATCTCAACATCCAAGTCACTATACGTGGAACAATACAATCACTATGTCCTTATCTCCAAGTATCTGCGGAGAAAGTGCATTATCCTTGAAAGAGTTCATGGATAATTTCATTGTTGATATATGTATCCAAGCATCGAGAAAATTGATAATTAAATATGATTTAAATATCATGGATAATATGAATTTGATTCATATTATAAGGAGAGTTATCTGAGATAATTAAATGTGATTTAATTATCAAATATGTGAATAATGTGAATGTGATTCATATTATTTAGGCACATGAGAATAGAGATCCAAGATGATTAAATACGATTTAATTATCTTGGATATGAATAATATGGATTGCACTATTCATATCAATCATATATATTATAAATGTAATTTATAATATATTAGAGAGAGTATATTGTGATTTATATTTGTTAATTAATTATTGATGTGAATTGGATTCACATTGGATGATTAATTAAAATATAATTACATTTTGTTTTGGGATGTGAATGTTATTCACATTTTTCCAATGGCATGATTGCAATATTTCACAAGATAATTATGAATTATTTTTGTGAAATAATTTACAACAATTGTTGTTGTAAATCCTGGAGATATCATGAGATAATGGTATCTCATGAGATAATGAGATCTCATGAGATGTTGTAGCCGTCCCCCCTTTTTAGGGGGATATGGTTTATCTCCTCATTATCTTCAAGGATAATTATATGATTTAATTTGAATTTAAATATATTGATTTATTGATATAAATTAAATTAAATTAATTGTTGTTGTGTTTTTACAACAAGATCATAGCCATTGAAAGAAACACAAATCAATCTCAACCATTGATTGTGTGTTGTCCATGGATTGGGATCCATGGACTCCCAAAACCCTATATAAGAAGAGGCATGCCTTGCTCTTCGACTTACACCGACTCGACGAGTCTCTCTCTCTCTTATTCTCTATACACATCCTTTCTCTTCCTCTCTCATGGCCGTCCACCATGGATGCCCTAGAGGGGTTCTCCATCGCCGCAACGTCGTTGTTATGATGCCCGATCGTTTGCTCATGGATCTCCGTCTCCTTCATTGTGCTTTGCTCGTGAAGAAGACGTCGGATCTCGTGTGTCGAGATCAGAAGATTCTTCGCTTGGATCATCAACATGTATTGCGAGAAGCACGCGATTCATCCCCGCGCTCGCAAGCATCTCCTCCGTCGGATCGGACTTGAGACAGGAGGTCTCTTCATTTAGAGACTCGAACGCAACCACTCTTCAAGAGGTAATCTATTACTTGTTTGTGGTTTAGATGAAACGATCCGAGAAGTGTTCTTGGATCATGTGGTATTGTCGCATGAAAATTTTTTAATTTCTGTCGCATCAAGCAATTAGTGCGACTAGTCGCTCTCGATCGCATACGATGTGATCCTCATGCTTCCGTGATGCGCTTAAGGACCTACACGTATCCTTCACATCTACTACTTGCTAGGTTGCCTTAGTCCTTCTATACCCAAACCTCAGCCAAGAAAGGCAATCCTCCAACAACCCCCCCCAACTAATCAAATGACTATCTTGATTAATCCACAAACTCCCTCCTAGCAAGCTTACCTTTTCGATCAATTGATACTTTTACCTAACCTAGCAGTTTTTATTTCATTAAGTTCTACAAAAATCGGGAATGACCATTTTTTATCGGCTAACAATTTAGCGTGAAAACTAGTCTGCTAACCTAACAAGCTTAAACAATAGTTGCTGTGACGGCCAATCCACATAAAAATCAATCAACCCACAACCTAAGATAAAATTAATGTGCAATATGTGAGTCAAATTTTATTTTATTTAACTCTAAAAATATGTGTATAGGGCAAGTAGTGTAGAGTGCCAAACCACATATAGCAAAATGAGATAGAGTTAGAATAAATTAGGATCAATTATCACTAATTAATCTTTATGTAAATTCTTAGTTTTTTATTTTAAAAACGGTAATTTTGGGGCTAGAGTAACCCCTTTCATTGATGAAAGATGTTACATGAAGCACGGGTGAAGGACAAGTCCTTACAAGAGATGTGGCCAACATGACCTTGAGCTTGACAAGATGTTGTCAACATGGCCTCAAACTGATACAATTTTGAATTGACTACCACTCCATATAAGTTGATATAGAGATAAATTGGGCAATATGCTTGTAATGCGGGAACCATGATGACGTAACAAGAGACGCCTTCCACCACACCGCCTCGAGTGAACTCCTTTGATAAAGGGATCGGTGACATAATATAACAGGCGAAAATCATGCTTTTCTCTTCGTGATCAAGGACTTTCTTCGAGCGGTGCATAAAGTTCAACCAATCTCAGCGGAAACATAAGGAGTGGTGCCTTGAGAGTGAATAGCGCGTAGGGTGCCTCCCAAGAAGATTGAACCAAATTGGTGCAAAAACTTGAACGGGTTGGCTTGAAAAATGCAAAATGTTCCACGCCATCCAAAGCTGCAGATGAAAATTTAATGCCCAAAATGATGATGATAAAAATTCCTCTACCTGCTTCTCTACTTAGAAGAATCTCAACCTCTGCAAATTTTTCCTACATAATGAAGGCCCTCCTCAATTGGAGAGAAACTTGCTTTCGCTTTTCCACTTCATAATGCAGACACTCCTCAGAAGACAAGAAACTTACTTCCGCTGCCAATTTGCAAGAAAGTAGGTGTCCACTGGTAAAAGCATTATAGCCACCATAAAGGGCAAACAAAGAATCCGTAGCTAATATCCATTTCATGTGGCCAAAGATATAACAAATCAAAAAGAAGTGAATCTAAACCATTTCTGTAATTAGAATCCCCATAACCTTGTGAAGATGTAGGTTTCCACGGTTCTCCAACACTTCGTTCAAAAAGTTGATAGCTTCGGCCAAGAACTCAGGAAGAAAAATGATGAGAATGATGAAGTCCACATAAAACTTGAATGCTATTGCCAACGTCACGAGAAGAATGCAGTTCGGAAACCAACTTACCACAAGCAGATGGTTGCTTGTGGTTACATTTAGAAAAGAACGGTGATATAAACGAACCACCACAAACCAAGAGCACGTTGGAATGAAATTGGAATATAAAATAATAAAGCTTTAATTCCAACGGAATGCAAATGTCAAAAACGAAAACCACCTACTAAATGGTGGTTCTATTTAACGAAAACCACTTTATGAAAATTAGTTAATTAAAAGAGAAGGTGGTAAAAAATAACCACCACATACCAAGAGTGATGACGTTAGAATATAATGAAAAATAATAAAAAGGGAAACTTTTATTCCAACGAAATGAACATGAGAAAATAAACCACTTTATTTAAAAGTGGTTACTATGAAAAAGAAAGTGGTAACCAGCCAGTTAAGAGGATGGTAACCGCCACAAAAAAGAAAAGGGAGAAAAAATGGAACGAAATGGATCAAAAGCTTCATTCAAGATTGTTCTTGAACGTTCTTGATTCATCAAAGGAAAATCCAACAAAGAGGAAACCCTTCAGGTGAAAGAAGAACAAGACAAAGAACCCATGCCTAAGAAGAAGAAGATAGAACACGCATGTTAAGAACAAAGCGTGTTCTACCAAACTTGAAACAAGAGGCTGAAAGAAAAAACCCCAAAAGATCCAAATTGAAAGCAAAAATCGGGAAGAAATCCACCTTCAAATTGGAGAAATCCAAAGGAAAGATAAATTAAAACAAGAGAATCTCTTAAAGAACGCAAGATTTAAGAGAGATAGTGACCTGAGATGTAGAAATCATCTTGACACCACATAACTACCTCAGAGCTTCTCTCTCCAGGGGTAAATTCTTATTTATTAGCTATTTCTTTTTGAAATTTTATTTTTTATAATTTTGTGGTTTTTACTATTTATTTTTTATGTATTTTCAATCTTTATATTTTTTATGTATTAGCTTTCCAATTTTTAATTTTGAAATTACAATATATAATAATATGTTATATATATTATATAGACAAAAAAGAAGGGAAATAAGATAAATGCAGAAAATAAAAGGAATAATATATTTATTGTATTATATATATTTTTCTCTATTTTTGATGATATTTGAAGAATTTTCATATTTTTTTGGATTTTTGGATATAGAAATAGGACAATATAATGAATATGACAAATTTGCAGCTTTATTTATGGTAAAATAAATACATACTACTGACAAAATAGTCTTAAACTAATAAAATATATACTATATAACAAAGAAAATTCAGATACAGGAAATGCCAGTTTTAGATTTTTGGAATTTTTGTAAATTTTTATAAGGTTTTAAGTATTTTATAATTTTTAGGAATTTTCTTTTATGTTTTTTCAAAAATTTTTGGATAGAAGATAAAATATAACAAAATAAGCCTTCTGTAATTTTTTGGAATTTTTGAAAACATTATGTAATTTTTATAAATTTTAAATAGAAAAACATGAGAAAATGAGTTGTTTTTTTTAAATAGGAAAATATTTAAACGTCTTACAAAAAATATATGCAATAAATATTGGTTCCAAGCACTTAATATAATTTTCCTACAATTTTTAACTAAACAGGATAATAAACAAAAATAAATATGCAAATAAAATAAGTTTGTAGTACAAGGACCTAAACGCAATTTAAATAAACCTTGAATCCATTTCAGAACATTACATTAAACTCTAGGACCAAACATGCAAAATATCAGAACACGTGCACATTACATGCAAAAGTCTAGGGCCAAACATGCAATATCTAGGTCATCCATAACAAGGACAAGATCATGTATCTACGATACATGAGAGGAGAAATTGCAATTAGGCCCCTATCATGCCTTCTCGTCCGATTGATGAATGAGGAGGAATCAGTCTGTCAAAGCGCCCTATGATAGAGACGTAGGGTATAGGATTCGGGATGTAGGAGTTTGAACAAAGGGAAGTAGCCATCTAGTCGGAATTCACAGTCAAACAATCAACTTGCATTTCTCCTCTTTTTTCCTCTTTCACAAGACGCTCCGAGCTTTCAATACCAATCACCAGATCCATCTTCTGGCTCAGACCAGTAGGAACAGAGAATTATTTTCTCGGTCAATGGCTCAACAGATACTACTCGTAGACTCCCTTGTTCTAACTAAGTGTGCCTTTCTTGGGAGCATACCTCGATTACTATACTCTATTGATTGATACCAAATCGTCTATAGAGACTATTCATAAGGATTTCAATACGAATGGCATTCCTACTTTTCCATCTTTTTTGGCTCTTCAAGCATAGTCTTTCTACAAACGAAGTAAACAATCATTCTCCTTTTTGATAAAAGTAGCCCCTTAGTGGCACAACCATATAACCAACATCTTTAGCCTGAAGAATTTTTTCGTCAACCAAAAATCAAGTCCTCGCCTATTTCCAGCCACGTGGAGCCTTTAGTAAAATTGCAAGTTTGACCCACCTATTTTTTGTATTTCCAAATAGCGCATTATGCACCATTCAGCATCATTTTAATTTTATTTATTTGGTGCATCAATACCCTCCTATTTGAACCTATAATCATTTTTCATCATTTTTATTTTCTACAAATTACATTTTATTGTCTAATTAATACTCTACATTTAGGTGAATTATTTTGAATTTTAGGATTAGTGTTTGATATATTAAATTTAAATTGGTTAAAAATAACATATTGTAACCATATATGGTTTGTTAAATCATAGAAAATCAAACATTGCAATGAAAAATCTCAAAAAAAACCATCATAGTTATATTCTTATATGCTTTAGCATGTCAACAAAAGTAATTGAAAAAATCACGATTCATGTGTTTTAAAATAATTATTGAGTAATTTGATATTTAATTCATAATCATTCATACAATTAGATTTTTTAAGGATTTAAAGTATCTATGTATTCCTCTCATTGACACTATTCTAGATCATTTTAGTTCTAAGAATTATCATGTATTTATTAGAATTAAAATGCCCTAAATGTTCTATTTCATTTAAAAAAAACCTTAAAAATTCAAACTTTGCTAAAAAAAAGTCTAAAAAGTTATAGTAGGCATGTTTCATCTCAATGCATCATTTGACCAAATTTCATGAATTTCATTACTATTTGCATTAAATATTACATGAAAACCCAAAAGTTCCATCCCTTTTTATGCATGCATTTTAATTCAGATAAATACAAAATAAATGCATTTCAACTAGTATTTAATATTCCCTATCTAGGAAAAATACTATTTTGCCAGAATTACACCCTTAGGTATTTTCCAGATAATTAGAATGTGGAGATACTATATCATTAACTTATTTTAAAATCCATATTTTTATTTCCTTTAAAAAATATTTTTAAAATACCATAAAATTAGTCTGATAATATATTTTATTCTAAGTCAAAAAATAGTCTTGTCCTATTTTTATGTGGTGTTTTGATCCTTGAAACAATTGTCACAAAAATACCCTTATAGGTGTTAATCATTGATTTCGAAATGAGCTTGCATTGCAAATCATACGTTGCATTTCATTTTTGTTTGCATATTTTATAAAAATTCTATAAAACCATCTTTGGTGAACGTGTTTGCTTTGTTGTCTTGAGCGAGATTTTACCTACATTTTTACCTATTTATGATTGACCTAGATACTTACTCAAGTAAAATGAATGAATTGACCACTACTCATTAATTGAACATTTTTGTGTGGTCTTTGATTCATCGTGGATTTTCTAGCTACAACAACAATTCCAAACTCACATCTTATGGTGATTTAGGAGAATCAAAGACCATCAAATTAAAAAAATCAACATCTTGAGCTAGGAAACTCAAGATTCAGTGTTCTTCTTAGGCTTATCATAAGAATCTCCACGAGATGTACAAACTGGAGTGATCATTTGTATTTTAGGGTTTATAAAAACCTTCATATTTTAAAACGAATATACATAATTCCACATATAGCAATATACAAACTGATGATTAGTATATGCATCAATCTTCATTTGTAACCAACTAGTATTTCTCATCATCTTTTTGTATGATAGTAATTTGCTGGTAACTTCTAATCTTCAAGGAACATCTTTAGAACTACCACAACAACATTAAAATTCCTATCTACCATATTATGTTATTTTCATGACTAATAACCTAAATCTATCAAAAGTTTGGAATAAGCCTTACAACCAAATCACAAAAAATCCTCTTCTTTCTTTACTAGCTCATAAAAATCATCACCCGTCGTTGGTTCCTTGTTGTGAGGATGATCATGGTAAAATTGTAGACGAGAGACATCCATCACCATATCAACGACAGGTTTTCAATGTGAGGTGGTTAAACTTGATCTGGAATATCTTCTACTACCTCTCCATATTGGCACCTAACATAATATCCAACCATGAACCCATTTATGTAAAGATGCAGTTAAACGTAATTTTTACTTTGCCTTTTAAGAAGATAACACTTGATACATGAGCATATAATTGTACTATCTAAATCCGCAACACTTGCACCATAAGTATACACAAAGGTGATAAATTCCTCAATACCTAGTTGAAAGGACTCAAATATCTAACTATTATATGTATGATTATACGTACACTCCAAATGGCTCATCGTAATTTCCTGAAGAAAATTGCACCAACGTCAGACTATGATATCAATATTAAGAGAGATAAATCTTCATGAGAAAGACTACTAATACATTGACCTAAACTTATGAAACTAAATTATGGGATGAGAGAAGAATTGATTTTGTATATCACTTGAGTCATCCAAGAAGATTCAAGTATAATTATAAAACAATCATTATTATATATGTAAATTATGTCTGGAAATATTTCGACAACATCTCCCGATACTTAAAGATATCCTAGAACTCAACCTTAATTTGATTTGTTATAATGTCTCAAAAGTTACACCAATCAAATCCGTTTAAGATTTGATTGATAAACCAATGAAAAATAGGGATAATAGTTCGGGACCTTTCGAACTAAGAAATGCCAACACTTACAAAATATTATATGAACAACTTACGTCTTGCATATGTAAGATGCATTATGTAAATCAGCATGTTCACATAGTTTATATATACATATGCGGTCATAATATCATGACTAAAAACTATATGTATATCTATGTAGGAATGTACTTGGGAAAACAAATATGCACATGCATACATGAAAATCCATAATAATAGACTGGTATATTTCATCTTGAAGTGAGTTCAATAGTTTTGTGAAAAATAGAAAAAATATAACACATTGAGAAATCTTCTAAAGTATTGCATATGCCTAATATATAGTGTCGCACACCAATCGATTTGTAAGGATGAATGACATGTGATTTATATTCTGTGATTTCAAAAATAATTAGCATTTTTTCTTATTGCCTAGTGATGAGCTCGAAAATCACCAATTTAAGAATAGATAATTGTAGTAAAGGAGGCGAAAATTGGTCAATCAAAAATCATAATCGTTTGAATGTTGTGGAGAATTTACTTCGCAAGTCTACCAAGGTCGAACAAAGGAACACACGCTACTTTATTTTATCTATCGAAGTTTGGTCAATTAAGCATGTGTGAATAATTCTCAATTCTAAGGTCTTCATGCATATTACAATGCAACTAAACGATGCATGCATTTTTTAGTTGATTTTCTTGCAATTATAAGATGATGCATTATCAATAATGCAATATTAAATGCAGGTTATGAGTATGCAAAAGATGATAGACAAATATGCCATAGAAAGGTTACATAAATGAGCAACAAAATACGATTTGAAATTAGAGTCGAATTAAGCACAAAAATATGAGCATTCATCAATTCAAGGCAAAGACATGTAGAGCAAGAACAACATCTAATATAAAAAATCACTTCATTTAAAAAGGTGTCAAATGAGAAAATTAAACATACCATGAAGTAGATGATGAAATAAGGATCAAAATGACACTAAAATCATGCAAAACCGACCTACGATGCTCAAGTTATGAAGAAAATAATACAGGGGCATAAATGTAAATAAAATGCAAGAAATAAAGTGATAAATTATTAGAAATAGGTCCCTAGAGGGACCTACTTGTAATGATCAAAACCTAGAGGGGCATCTATGTAATTATTCCTGAAGCGGGGGCCCATATTTGTAATTTCCTGAAGTTGGTAGGGCCTATGTATAAATTTCCCAAAGCGTGCACGTAAGGCATACGCCTAGGGACTTAATTGCAATTTTGTGAATATCTGGGGTGCTCCTGCAATTTAACCATCCCTGCACATGACATGCACGTGAGGACCAGGTTCCATGGGTGTGGCAGGCTCGGAGGGCACGTGGTAGGCATTGCTGGCTCGGTGTAAGAGGCTCGACTCCCGAGCCTCCAGCCTCGGAGTGGGCGACATGGCGTAACCTACGCCGTTGGATAGCCGTCGCGGGGCGCCATCCAACGACGCATGTGCTTCTCCTCCGTTGGGGGAGGGACAGCGCAGATGGAGCTCCGGGGAGCTCGCTAGAGCTCCGTCAGGAGCCCTCATGCTCGTCAAGGGGTGGTGAAGCTTCCCGATCTCCTGGCGGAGTTGGATCAGAGAGGAAAGCGCGATGGTAGCTGGAGGTTGCTATCCATGACCCAATACCATAGATGAAGGTCGAGACCGGCAAGGGCGTGATTTTTCCATCCATTGAAGATTCTTGTACCTTCAAGCGTTAGAAGACTAGCTGAAGCAAGTGTGAGTGAGTGTGTGAGTTATGTGAGGTGAGTGATGGCCGTAGGGGTGATGGGAGGCGGTGGCCAAGGTTATCTTCACCGGCGGAGTAGGGGAAGTAGGGGGTCGAAGCGGAGGAGGTTGTGGAGAAAGACGAAGGGTGAGCGGAGTCGTCGGCGAAGGTGCTGGTGGTAGGGTAGAGATCGGGAAGTGGTCGATGATTGATGAAAGGTGATGTGTGCCATGCAAAAAATCGGATAAAAAGGGAAGAAAATAAGGAAGACGTGCCTGACCAGAGCTAGGCAGTTGGCACATGAGGTGTCCTATGGTCGAGCTCCATTGGAGCTCGAGGTCATCGCCCGTTGTTCTCGACCGATGCACGGAGCTCGAGCGGGGCAGAGACGCCGCGACACAAATGACTCAGCTGAGGGTCAACACCGGGGCAAAAAGTCATCATCGCCTCGTCGATCCGCCCCTCCGCTATCACCGGAGGGGCGGGTGAAGCTAGTCTAATGCTTGGAATGGTGGACGAAGGTTTAAGGTGGCAAAGGGAGTGGTTTTATAGGAGGGGGTCGGTCATTGCAGGTGGAGGTCAGGAGGAGTTGTAACAGGTGTTTTAATGTCGCGGAGTGATGGAGGGTGCTAGTGAAGGGTGCGTGAGGACGGCGGGTGAACGCTCGATAGAGGAGAGGTGTTACTTGAGGGAGAAGGTGGCTGACGTGCTCTCCAAAATAAGAAGGGGGCAGAGGGTAACGGCTGGGGAGAGAGGTAGTTGGAGGAGGACGACGACTGATAGCCATTGGATCTTACAATCCAACGGCCAGGACTTACGCGCTGGCGAGGGGTGGAGATTAGGTCGATGATCTAATCGGACGGTTGACGATTAGGCATTAATGGATGGCTATAATGGAGACATGGGGGAGATCCAACGGCCTGGGGAGAAGCGTTGACGTGGAGTGATATAGGTCGTAGGATTAGGATGGATCGAGCGGTTGAGGGTGAGGCGCGAAGGCACGGTCATGATTGAGAATGGGGTCTCAATCCAAGGGCGATGGAGAAGGGCGACGTGGCGAGCGGAGAGGCTTGGGATGAAGGGAGATCGAATGGTGGGAATTAAATGGGAGATGCGGAGTGAAGATAGCCGTAGGATTGATGAGGTGATCAGACGACTGGGATTAAGGCGAATGGGGGTATTTGAGATCAGATGAGACGGTTGTGGGCACAATAGGCTCAGTGCTGGAGATGGAGGCGAATGGTGGAGATCCACCGGCCCGAGAGGGCGTCAGGTGGCGAAGAAGAGGCATGCCATGTGGGCGGCCCGGGGGGCGCCACGTGGCCCAATCAATAAATCAAAAATTGCAAAAACAAAGAAAAATATAAAAGAATTAGTTAGAAGAAAAATTAGGAAAAAGTAAAACATGAAAGTTGTAGATCTCGATGAGATCTACAGTTTCATTTTGGTCAAAACCCAAAAAAAGGTCATTTGTACAAAAAAGCATTTTTGGGGGTATTTTTAAGGGGTTAAAAACACTGATTTTGGGCTTTTGATAATTTCATCCATTTTTTTAGTCTTTTTAAGGGTTAGGAACTTATAAATAATTAATCAACATAATTTTTAAGGATCTTGTGATAATAAAAGAATTGCAAATTACATAATAATAATTAAAAGCAATAATTATACACAATATAATACAAAATAAAATGAATTAATTAATAGTGAATTTTATTCGATTAATTAAGCTAGGGGTCTAATTAGTGAATTTCAGCATGATGAATATGAGATTCATCATACCCCTATACTTAAACCATGCTCGTCCTCGAGCATCTAAAGAATGAAGGAGAAGGATTAATTCCTGACAGTGCAAGTGAAGTGATGACACGGAATCGATGCGGTCGAGAGATAAATAAAATTCACGAGTGTCATTATTCTCAACCATTCAAATCGGTCAACGACAAAAATGATTTTATTTAAACAACTTAAGAGAAGATAAAATAATCAAAGAATGTAAGTGGTTTTCGTTATTCTTTTTACTTGGTATAGCGACCAGGGTCGAACACAAGGAGCACGATTTAAAAACTCGGTAGTCAATTTTCGAAAATGAATTTTTAATGGTTTTTGAATTTTTTTATTTTTTCGAATAAGGCACAAAGAATAAACACATACACACCACACTCTTTTTGTATTTTTCAAAATGATCAAAAATGCTCGAAAAATTACAAAGAAAAAATTTTTGTGTTTATATTTAAAATGTATTTGGTAAATTTTTTTAGAATTTTTCTGATGTTTTTGTGATTTTCTAAAAATAAAACAGTGGAAAATAAAGAAATCAAAGCACAACCAAGAATCTTTTGTAACTTAAAATCCTTTAAGTGCCCAAAATTCTTGGAGTTTATTTTTAAGATAAACAAGAATGAAATATCTACAATCAGAGACCAAGATCAGAATTTTTTTGATTTTTCTAGAATTGTCTACAATTTTTTTAAGAATTTCCATTTTTCGCAATTTTTTATTGTTTTATAAAGAGTTAACGCACAACATTTAGTCAAAAATTGAAAGACACCAAAATACACCTACACTAATTTTTTTTGAATTTTTAAGCAATTTTTAGAATGTTTATGAATTTTCGAAGTTCTGACAAGCAAAAGGATACTTTTTTATTTTTAAATATATCAAATGACAATAAAAATTGATGAAAAATTTACACAATGGCAAGCACTACAGCAGGAACATACAACATTTTTTTGAGAATTTTTCGAAAGATAAAAATATTTATTCTGATGAAAAGATCAAGTAGGTTCAAATCTAGAAGCATGGGATTGAATTGTAATTGTTCAATGTTTTTACATGATATAATAACAGAATAAAACTATTGGATGCAAAATGTAAATTACCAGTATGCATGTGTTGAGCATGTGACTTGCTTGTAGGCAGGGACTTCTTTGCAATATGAAAGACTTCCAGGGGTTATTTGCAAGTTAGCAAAGTTTTTTTAAAAAAAATCAAACCCTAGGGCTTCCTGGAGGCCATGTTTCTTTTCACTTCCAACCCAAAGGACAGGAGGGTCGCTGCCGCTCATGCACGGGAAGGAGATGGCGGACGAGCTCCACCGCGGGGAGGCGGTTGTGCCGCCCGCTGGAAAGGAGGTGCGGGCACGGTGCACGGAGGTCGGAGTGGGTGTATGCACCGCTGGAGGCGATCGAGCCCAACGCGGGTGGCGCACGGACGCATGCTGGGTTCTGAAGGAGGCGGTGCGATCACGCGTGACTCTAGGTGGGGGTTAGCGACGTGCAGCTGGAGGCTACAGGAGGTCGGGTGCGAGGGTATGCAGCAGGTCGGGAGGGGCGGCACGCAACGCGGAGCACCGCTGATGCGGAGGACTTGCGTATGGAGATGAAGGTCGCACGGTGAAGGGCGGGCGGACCACGTACGGGTGGCGCACGGACGGTGGCTGGTGGTTGGTGTGGCCTGGGCGGCCCGCGCATCGGCGTTGGCGACCTTGGCGACCTTTGCTTTTTTTGTTTTCCTTTTTTCAACAGCAACTGTAAACAGAGTATAAAGGATAAAAATACTTTTATTTCCTTTTGATTTTTTTGAATTTTTTAATATGATTCTGCAAAACAAATATTAGAGAGATAAAAATAATTATATTATTTTTTGTAAATTTATTTATAAACTACTGGTACTGGTGAATGGGTCGGATCTTACGATATGAAGAGAGATCCGTGTATCCGACCACTGTACATGGTCGGAGGTGAGAGGTTATGCGAGGTAGAAAAGAACATGGAGAAATCGAGATGTGGCATGGAAAATCAGTTTGGATCGGAAAATGTTTGGTGGAGAATTTGGATTTTAAGATATAAGAATTACTCACAAAACAAAAATTTAATCTACGATCTACCTAAGAATAAAAATTACGGGAAATAAAATGGATCTCACCTCGGGGTTCGGAAATGCTGTGATGGCCTCGACGAGAACCGACACACTGTCACTAGATGGCTTGGAGGTTGGGCACCCTTCTTCGACAAGATCGCTCACGGACCAAAGATTGATAGAAGAGTGAATGAGGAGGAGGAGCCCAATAAAAAGAGAAGGAAAATCAAAAATAGAAGATATGTACAAATGAGGAAAGTAATTAGTGATTATTTAAATAAATAAAATAACTAAATTAATTAATTAATTAATTAAAAATGAAATTCGTATTTAATTAAAATAAAATAATTAATTTACAAACATTAATTAGCCATGTTAATGGTGGCTAATTAAGATATAAAATCAAATCTTATATACATGGTATGTTCTAAAATCAATTAATTCAAATAAATCCAATAAATCAAATAATTGAATATTAAAATCGTAATTAAATTAAATTATTAATTAAAGTTAGATATTTAATTTTTTTTGGTAATTTTTATATAAGGAAATTAGTTGTATACATATATTACGTACATAAAATACAATAAACATATGTACAAATAAGGAAATAATTTTTGTATCTTTTTTCTTTAATATTTTTTTAATTTATTTTTATTTTTAATAAAAATAGTATTTAAATTATGTACATTAAAAATAAATATTAATAAATATGTACAACAAATATTGGTTGAACTGCACAAAACACCCCAGAAAATCGACTTTTCAACCGTAACTCCAAAAATTATGAACCACAGCCATTTGAAAGATAATTTATGTTATAGTATAGTGGAAGTGAGTTTGGTTCGATTTGAGCTCATATGGATCTGGAATTAGGGTTTCAATTATCACTGTGTAGCTTTTTCTAGGTGTGATTAATTTGCAATATATACATTATTTTATTTTATAATTATTTTTATTATTTACAACACATTTTTATTAACAACTTTTATTTACAAAAAAATAAATTTGAGATCAAATTATGTACAAATAAAATAATGTAAGTTTTGTACAAATATATACAAAATAATTTTTTGGATTTTTGACAGAAGATCTTATCTCCCCCCTACTTGATTCCTGGTCGATCGGGTCAAGTCTTGACCTTCTCTCGGCGTTCGGGTCAATCTGTATTTATTGCATAAATACCTCCTTTCTTTTTCTTTTCTTCTTTATTCTTTTATTTATGTACAAAAAGTTTTAAAATGCAATTTAAACAAACGCGTGCAAAATGGTAATTTTATGCAATTAATGGGTATTTATAGGTGTTTGACTAAGGAAATGAGGTTAAAATAAAATAATAAAGGCGATGAATCGTGGATTCATCATTCCCCTATACTTTACCTTTGCTAGTCCCTTAGCAAACACTTATTTGAAAAATAAGTGAAAACAAAAATAAAGAAAAGAAAAGGGAAAGAAGTTAGAACAATGTTGACTTTTAAACGTATCTTCATAAAAATGTAGTATGGAGCTCTATCGGACCATTGGATTATTCTTGTGTCGGAACCTTAATGGGAAATGGATTTAAAACCTAACATCCTCTAAGTTCCATAAGACTCATTTTCAAGTCTCCTCAACAGTCAGATCTGAACACGTCTACATATACAAATTCTTATGACTATGAATTCTTACTTGTACTTGTAAGTGAAATATAGCTCCTCATCTCAAAAGTAGCAAAGAAACAGACTCTCTCAACAAGGTAACTCTAATCCCCGGTCTGGCAACTCTTTCCTCGATGAGCGGGGATATTCCCTTCTAAGTTCAAGTACAACTATCTCAAGAAGAGGGGGTGGAGAGGAGAATGAACGGTAACCAGTGTAGTTACCTATCCTTGGCTGCATGACTAGTGTAGCCATGTCACCCGCTGCAAGCTCACAAATATTTGACTTTGAATCTCTTATTCTTTTTTTATATACACTCTGGCAGGCATTTTACTTTTCTATCAGGGCTGACCACTTTTGGAGATTTTGCATTTTTTCCTTTTTTTTAACAATATATACAAGATGCAGCATGTACATAAGGAGTTTTTCCTCTTGAGCTAGTAGACTATCCCTCTTTTAAAGCATTATTGCAACCCCACAACATCCTTTCTTTAGACCTCAACATCGTCAAACCAGGTTGAGACGTACTTCCTCCCTAGAGGAGGACGAGAGGTTCCGCCTAGATGTACTAACCTTGTATGCTATCCCAAGCCAAAAGATTTTGTCCCCTCACTACCCCCTCCATGAAGAGCTACGTACGTGTAGAGTGCATTGTCTAAGGTAAGCCACGGTCTGAAAGAATCATGCGTGTGTTGTAAAATATTCTACTTAGACTTATCAAGATGACATGTGAACATAGTATTATGGACTCAAAGAATTAAGTCACTAGGACCTGAAAAGTCTTAACTCCAATTCTTATAAGGTTCCTCTGAAATTAGGTGGATTAAGGTCCAACTATGCTCCATTCTTCAAATTTATTTCAGACTTAGTTTGAATGTCAATATCATCCTGAAAAATGCTCATGCAAATGCAAGAAAATATTTACATGCAATGAAAACAAAATCTTTTCGTGAAACCATTTTCAAAATTTTGAACTTTTTATGGATTTTTGAAAAATAATGCACATGCAAAAGTTTTTTTGTAATGCAAATAATTAAGAATATATACAAGTATATACACAGCAACAAAAAAATTTAAGTTAGAGATGAGATTCCTATTTACACAAGAGTGAGTTACTTATTTTACAAGAATCAGATGCAATAATCTACAACTTGAGTAATTTATACAGGTATATACATAGTTGGTTTTTTTTATTTTTTATTTTTTATTTTATTCATTTTAATATTTTTGAGATGCATATATTCCTCAAATTTATTTAAAAATAATTTTACAAATAATTTTGAAAACTATAGTCCAAAGTAATTTTTCAGACAATTTTACAAACATTTACACACATTTGAAAAATATTTTACAAAACATTTTCCAAACAGTATATATAAATTTTCAAAATAATTTTTCAATCATTTTCAGAACATTTGCAAATAGTTTTTACAAAATAATTTTATTTCAAACAACTTTTTTTACATACCACAATATTTTTACAAAGGTTGAAAATATTTTTCAAAATATTTTTCAAATAGGTTTCCAAATATTTTAACCCGATTTATTAATCAGTATATACAAAAAGAATTTTGAGGAAATATTTGCATCTTTTATTAGTTAGTTAGTTTTTTATTTATTTATTCAGTGTTTTAGCCATATTAAAAATAATATGAAAGTACGAGTTATGGCTAAAGTATATATATAATATATACGACACCCCCTATACTTAGCTCGAACTATGTCCTCATAGGGATCAAAGAGCTAGAAAGAAAGACATAACTCATGCTAAGTATAGAAAAGTGAAAAGAATAATATACTACAATGACGAATAAAAGAATGTAATCAATAGAAGTTAGTGATCCCCCTATACTTAGGATCAAGTAATCCTAATTATAGAAGACTGTACACAAGGAGAAAACCGAGGAGATGGATATACAGAGTCTACCTCCCCTATACTTAGGGCAAAATATCCCCAATTATAGGCAACAAAACAGAGGTAAAAAGAAGCAGGAGAATAATCACAAGTCTAACACCCCCTATACTTAGGGTAAACTACACTCTAAGTATGGAATGATCATGCGATGGAGATGGGGTATGAGACAGAAAGAATGTATGATATGGACAGATGGATTTAGACAATGGAACAATGTTGAGGTGCCTCTCAACAAGCGCTAGAGTTTACTTCCCTAGCTGGGCACAAATGCTAGGACAACACAGTATCGAGGTTCAGGATGGCATCTGTAATGCGAATACTGTACTGTCATCGTAGGTGGGAGAATAACGAAGAACTCAACAGAGTGGATGATAATGACACCCAGGTAATCAATCAGGCGAGTGTCTGCTACCAGGTCAAGATATGGGAAGATGAAATCGGGCTCTGGTAGCACAAAAGAAATCATCGGCTCAAGATCTGTATGGTCTGAAAGGGCAGAGCCTAAGAAGTCGAATGTGGAGAAGGAAGGATCTGTTAGTGAATCCTCCACATTAATCACAATCTCGAATAGATAAGGAAGATCATGATCAGGAGACTCACTATAAAGGCTGATATCCGATGCATATGATGTAGACAAATGAGTGAAATCATCGAATACCTCAAAAATCGGATCATCCTCACGAGGGTCGTCGAGGAGAGAAACCTCAAACTCATTATCAGAAATATTAAAATACTCGGTCTCGTGATCTAACAGATCGGATGCACTCCCAGAAAGTTAAACTAAGTACACAAGATCTGTGACATCCTCTCGCAGATAACCCTCGGGGAGTAATGTCGAATCATCAGGGAATTGGGGATCTATGCTGTCAAGCATCAGGTCCTCCAAAAGTGTATCGACCTCATCAAATGGGAGGATACAAGGCTCAAATATGGGACTATCAATGTCTATCAAATCAAGGACTGGTCCCTCATCAAGCTCTCTCTACTGAGATGAATCCAAGTATATCTCCGAATCTGAGAAGATCTTCCGAAGAATAGACACTGAATCTACTGGAATGGACACTGAAATGACTTTAAGGATGGCTGAAATGTGGGTTCCTCCTCTATTTTATGGGATACTAGCAGATCTAGAATCCAAGAAGCAACAATGTGGAAGTGCGGGACTGGCTCAAAATCTGATTGTAAATCCAATGAAAACTCGACCAATGTCCGGCTATCAGAACTCATAGTGGTAGTCAACATATCCATCAATTGAGAAGTAGTAGCATCCATATCCTCTTATTTGTGTGTGCTGTCCAGATCAGCATAATGTGTCACACACTCATCTGGTGTCATATCTCCCTCATGTGTTGTCCCGAATAAATCATCTCGTGTATATGCAAGATCCAAAAGTGTTCCCAAGATGGTCTCAACTAAATCCAGGTCGGGACAGTGGTGTGAACCACCACATAAGGTAATCACATACGAAATCTGCTCTGCGGTCCTCCCACTCATGGCGATGTGGATAAGGCCAGTCATCGAAAATCCATGATCTGGAAATCGCCTCAAAATATCACGTAACCTCAACCACGAATCTATCAATGGCTCCTGAGGGTCAACTGAAAAATCACTAATATAAGACCGCATCATCTCTGCTCTACGCTGAGGGTAAAATCTATGCAAAAATAACGATCGTAAATCTCCCCACGTAGTAATTTTCCTTCCCAATCGTTTGTGCCAACTCTTGGCTTTACTCTAAAGTGTAAATGGGAAGGTAATCAGCATCATATCCTCATAAGTTATATCAGAATATGATCGTGATCCACAAATATCCTCAAACTCATCGATATGCAAATAAGGTCCTCGTGCACTTCCCCTGAAAATTTCAGCAGTAGATCAATGAACTCTAAATCCAGAATGAAGGGTCTCAAAGTAGAATCAGACTGGGCTTCCTGATCTGTGTATTCATCCATCATCCTAGGATAGAAGTCATCTAACACTAGCAATTGCTCCATATCGCCTATGGAATGCACTCTCATCTTAGCAAGGTGAACACCCGTGTCTCGTATTGGGTCAATCTGGTCTCCTCGGGCTTCATTCACAGCATGTCCCGTATGGGAGGATGGGTAGAGAGAAGATGGGAAATCGGACGGAGTTCTGACCTCCCAAGAGAGTGGACAGGAATGATGGGTATGAAATGTAGAAGTCGCAAAATTCAGGTGGAGTAGAAAACGACCCATCATGAAGTGAGGGAAATGAAGGGAGGGAGGGTGGGATAGTAGAAAGAGATAGATAGAATGTGGGAAGGAAGAGAGAGATAGAAGGGAGGGAGGCTGGGATAGAGACAGAAGGTGACTACTAATGATTCAAAGAATGATCGTAACTGACTCACACCAAAGACATACAAAACACAAAGCAAACCCCCAGTTCACCAACTCAACACAAATCTGACCGTGAGAGTTCGGTCTTTATCTTTTCAATTATAAGAGTTAGGTGATCAACAAAAGTTGTACAAACACTTAGGAGGCTTTAATAGGATTCGGACACTACTTCTTAGTGTGTACGCGAGCGAGTAAAAGTGCAAACAATGAGGGGATTGCTCTCCCAAAATAATGAAGTGATCAATTATGTTTAATTTTAGAGTCAAGTTCTATCAGTAGTCCCAATTTTTTAAATTTTAATTTTCTATTTTTTGGATTTTTTTTCAAAAATAACGTCTAACGAGCTTTTTGATTTCCTATTTGATTAATTTGAGTCGAAAATAGGGGGAGGAAGTCGAAAAAGCCGATGCACGGTCAAATACAATGATGCATGCAGAGATAGAAAATACGTACCTTACTCTAGCACTCTACATTCAATATGATCCGCGCATAAATTAAATACAAAATATAAACTAACTATATGATGAACGTGGAAATCGGCCTTAAACGAGCAGCTTCTAGTGATCGTGAAGAACTTTTTAATTTTTATTTTTAGTAAGGTCCAATTACATTCTATAGGAACAT
This sequence comes from Ottelia alismoides, assembly GCA_037367405.1. Classification (NCBI taxonomy): domain Eukaryota; kingdom Viridiplantae; phylum Streptophyta; class Magnoliopsida; order Alismatales; family Hydrocharitaceae; genus Ottelia; species Ottelia alismoides. The sequence goes on along the minus strand of JAZKJV010002166.1, from coordinate 170,488 downwards.
ATAAGCAATTAGGTGTTGGGCCTTAGAATATTACATCACAATCACTCAAAATTCCTACGTCTAGGGGCTACATCCGCGAGAATCAAATAGTAAGTTATGGTGGTTAAATCAAAAACTCGGAAAAATAGCGATGAGGTCCCCTTAGCACACCAGTGCTCGGTGAAATAGACTCCGAATAATGTCCAAGTCCACAGTTCTAAAGTCCTAAATTATTACAATAATGTCTCAGAAAAATTCTCTACATAAAATGACAATCTTCTACTCCTCTGCTCTTCTTCCTGTGTTGGTCCCTCCAAAGAGTCCGAGTCATATCCCAGCGGTTCCTCGCACAAAAAAGGAAACAAGAGATGGTCAGATAACAGTTATAATAAATAGAGATAAAAAACGAAAAATGAAAAATGACTACAAAGTCGTGCTCCCGGCAACGACGCCATTTTGATGACATGGAATCGATGTGGTCGAGAGATAAATAAAATTCACGAGTGTTGTTGTTCTCAACCACTCGAATCGGTCAACGAGAAAAATGATTTTATTTAAACCACTTAAGAGAAGATAAAACAATCAAAGAATGTAAGTGGTTTTCGTTGTTTTTTTGACCTGGTATAACGACCAGGGTCGAACACAAGGAGCATGATTTAAAAACTCTGTAATCAATTTTCGAAAATGAATTTTTAGTGCTTTTTGAATTTTTATTTTTTTAGTTTTTTTAATAATTTTTAGTTTTTTGAATAAGGCACAAAGAAATAAAACACACACACCACTCTTTTCGTATTTTTCAAAATGATAAAAAATGCTCGGAAAATTACAGAGAAAATAGTTTTGTGTTTTATATATTTTAAAATATTTTTGGTATTTTTTTAGAAATTATTGATGTTTTGTGATTTCTAAAAAAGAAACAGTGGAAAATAAAGAAATCAATGCACAACCAATAATCTTTTGTAACTTAAAAATCCTTTAAGTACCCAAAATTCTTGGAATTTATTTCTAAGATAAACAACAAAGAATCATCTACAATCAGATACCAAGATCAGAATTTTTTATTTTTCTAGAATTGTCTGCAATTTTTTTAAGAATTTCTATTTTTCACAATTTTTTTAGTTTTTATAAAGATTAATGCACAAAAATTAGTCAGAAATTAAAAGACATTGAAATATACCTACACTATTTTTTTGGAATTTTTAAGCAATTTCTAGAATTTTTATGAATTTTCAAAGTCTGACAAGCAAAAAGACATTGTTTTCCATTTATTAAATAAATCAAATGATAATAAAAATTATTGAAAATTTTACACAATGGCAAGCACTACAGTAGGAACATACACTATTTTTTGAGAATTTTTCGAAAGATAAAAACATTTATTCTGATGAAAAGATCAAGTACATTCAAATCTAGAAGAACAGGGACTGAATTACAATTGTTCAAAGTTTTTACATGAAATAATAACAGAAATAAAGCTACTGGATGCAAAATGTAAATTACCCAGTATACATGTGCTGAGCATGTGACTTGCTTGTAGGCGAGGACTTCTTTGTAATATGAAAGACTTCTAGGGGTTATTTGCAAGTTACCAAATTTTTAAAAAAAATCAAACCCTAGGGATTCCTGGATCCCTTGTTTCTTTTCACTTCCAACCCAAAAGACAGGAGGGTCACCGCTGTCCACGCGCGGGAAGGAGATGGCGGACGAGCTCCGTCGTAGGGAGGCGGTTGCGTTGCTCGCTGGAAAGGAGGTGTGGGCACGATGCACGGATGTCGGAGCAGGTGTATGCACCGCTGGAGGCGGTCGCAGACGAGCGGCAGGTTCTGAAGGAGGCGACGCAATCACACGCGACTCTAGGCAGGGGTTAGCGACGCGCGGTTGGTGGCTACAAGAGGTCGGGGGAGAGGGTATGCATCAAGTCAGGAGGGGCGGCACGCGACGCCGAGCGTTGCTGGCGCGGAGGACATGCGGGCGGAGATGAAGGTTACGCGGTGAAAGGCAAACAGACCACGCGCGGGTGGCGCACGGACGACGGCTGGTGGTTGGTGCAGCCTGGGCGGCCTGCGTGCCGGCGTTGCGACCTTGGTGACCTGTCTTTTTTTTGTTTTTTTTTTGTTTTCTTTTTTTCAACAGCAACAGTAAATAGAGGAGAAAGGATAAAAAATCTTTTATTCTCTTTTTATTTTTTTGATTTTTTAATATGATCATGGTAAACAATTATATGATTTTTTTTAAATTATTTATAAACAACTGGGATTGGTGAATGGGTCGGATCTTACGATATGGAAGAGAGATCCGTGTCTCCGACCACCGTGAATGGTCGGAGGTGAGAGGTTATGCGAGGTAGAAAAGAACGTTGAGAGATCGAGATGTGGCGTGGAAAATCGGTTTGGATCGGAAAATGCTTGGTGGAGAATTTGGATTTTAAGATCTAAGAATTACTCACGAAACAAAAATTAAATCTACGATCTACTTAAGAATAAAAATGACGGGAAATAAAATGGATCTCACCTCAGGGTTCGGAAATACTGTAATGGCCTCGACGAGAACCGACACGCTGTCACTGAACGGCTTGAAGGCTGGGCACCCTTCTCGGCAAGATCGCTCTTGAAGGTCGAGCTCCTCTCTACCAAAGATTGATCGAAGAGTGAATGAGGAGGAGGAGTCCAATAAAAAGAGAAGGAAAATAAAAAATGGAAGATATCTAAAAATGAGAAAAGTAATTAGTGGTTATTTAAATAAATAAAATAACTAAATAAACTAATTAATTAAATAAAAACAAAATTCGAATTTAATTAAATAAAATAATAAATTAATTTACAAATATTAATTAGCCACCTTAATGGTGGCTAATTAAGGTATAAAATCAAATCTTATATATTTGGTATGTTATAAAATAAATTAATTAAAATAAATCCAATAAATCAAATAATTGAATATGAATTTTGTAATTAAATTAATTAATTAATTAAAGTTAGATATTTAATTTTTTTGGTAATTTTTATATAAGGAAATTAGTTGTATACACATATTATGTACATAAAATACAATATACATATGTACAAATAAGGAAATAATTTTTGTATCTTTTTTCTTTAATATTTTTTAATTTATTTTTATTTTTAATAAAAAATATTTATAATTATGTATATGAAAAATAAATATTAATAAATATGTACAACAAATATTGGTTAAACTGCACAAAACACCCTAGAAAATCGACTTTTCAACCGTAACTCCAAAAATTATGAAACCACAACCATTTGAAAGATAATTTAATTTATAGTATAGTGGAAGTGACTTTGGTTCGATTTGAGCTTGTATGGAGCTGGAATTAGGGTTTTAATTATCGCTTTGTAGCTTTTTCTAAGTGTGATTAATTTACAATATATATATTATTTTTTACAATTAATTTTATTATTTACAACACATTTTTCTTAACAACTTTTATTTACAAAAATAATTAATTTGAGGTCAAATTATGTACAAATAAAATAATGTAAGTTTTGTATAAATATACACAAAATATTTTTTTGAATTTTTGACAGAAGACCCTATCTCCCCCTACTTGATTCCTGGTCGATCGGGTCAAGTCTTGACCTTCTCTCAGGGTTCGGGTCAGTCTGTATTTATTGCATAAATACCTCCTTTCTTTTTCTTTTCTTCTTTATTTTTTTATTTATGTACAAAAAGTGTTAAAAATACAATTTTAACAAATGCATGCAAAATGATAATTTTATGCAATTAATGGGTATTTACAGGTGTTTGACTAAGGAAATGAGGTTAAAATAAAAGAATAAAGGCGATGAATCGTGGATTCATCCTGAAGATTTCAAAGCTCAATCTTTTGAAGACCCTTAATTTAAGCGATCCCAAAATTCTGGGCTTATCCATGCTTTAGTTAGAAGGACTACAACTTCTCTAATTATCATACTCTCTTTTTGTACATATAATATAAGCATATGATATTAGTGTACTGCATTTCATGAGAGTTGAGTTGAGGCATAACTCGAAGTTCCAGTCCCAAAGACTCTCTTCTAGACCTCATCCTCAACACTAGAGAATAAGTCTATTCTTGCTTCAGTAAACCATCTCATTAGTTTGTCAGACTTGAAATGTAGATGGACGGCCAGATGATGGAGGGCATAGGATTGTCTATTTTTTTTCTCCCTCACATTGGAACAAGGGGCCTCTCGAGTGCCTTATTACTCAACACATGTAGATTTTTAGCTTGTTGATCAGTGTCTCCGTCAAGAGAGTTCAGAGTCATCTGCACTTATTTTTTTGGGAGTACACTGAGTGTGTCTCTTTTGAGTATCTAAGATACCTTCGACACCCAGACTTGTATCTCTTATGATGCAGATCCCTTTTATGGTGTTAGCCTGACTCCTTGGTCCTAATTAGCACTTGGTCCAAGTGGATACTTTGAAAATGTTTAGAAGTGCTCGCCATTAGTGGAAGCTCATTTGTAGTTTGACTTTGGAGGATAGAGCTTTTCTTTGACAATTCTTCCTTTTCTTTTCTTTTGTTGGCTAGCTCCACTGCTTTTGCCAAAAGTTGGCGCACACTGATCAACAATTGAAATTAAGTTTCATCACACCCTAGCACATAGGTAATTGTCAAAAGATTAGCACATGAACTTGTTTACATACTGGCTAAAGTTTTGCTGACACTCAGGTTTCTTGAAGCCTTCATTAACTTTATCCCATCCTCTATTATCAATAGATCAGGTCTAAACATGAATCTCTAGTCCTAGTTCCTCAAGTAATAGATCAACTCATCTCATCAATCATACAGTTGTGGAAGTGATTGTGCTAATCATATTTTTTTGAAGGTAGAGATGAAGAGTGAAATATAACGCTCAAATAGTTCAAACTAGGGAAGTATGGATAATTAAGTTTAGAAACCGTAATGACTAAGGTATGTTAACTCGGACTCTTTAGATCACAGAAATCCAGTATCCTCAAAATCCTCAAGACTCTAGTGAATGTGAATGTCTCAGGAATACACCAACTCCTAGGTTAGTGATTTTTGTGTGATTTTTGGCTTCTGCAGATTTTTATGGATTTTAGTTTTTCATCATTTTTTAATCTTTTGAGAGACAATGGCTGACCTAGACTCATATGAATAGAAGTATCTGCTCTCAGCCAATATGGGTGTAAGTATTTGCCATTAGACAGACCCGTGTTACTTGAGGACGGAGCCACATATAGTGTCCTCTAAACCACCCACTCTGTTAAGGGAGACCAAGGTTCCATCACTAAAAGTAGCTACTAAGCCTAGTAATCAAAATCTCATTCAAAGAAAGGTTTGGATTTTTCAATTTTTATGAAGTTTTTGAAAAAACTTTTATTTACACAAAGTTAATCCCTCAAATTTTAAGAAAATATTACAAGATATTTACAAAACTCAGTTCACAAGTTTACTTAAATCTAGCCGAAAAAAGATTTTCCAAAAAGTTTAAAAATATACGAGCTATGGCTAAAATAGATATACAGTAGTATACGGAATACCCCCTATACTTAACATTTGCTATGTCCTCATAGCACAAGTGATATGAAACCATGGCTCGGTCAAATATAGGGTGATATAGCGGAACTGAGGGGGAGGGTCCCCCTATACTTACGTTAAAAATTGACCCAAGTACCAGAAGACATAGAGAGGGAGGGGTGAATGAGTCGGGTCCCCCCTATACTTAGGCTAAAAATAGCCTAAGTAAAGGATCTGAATTGGGGGGTCTATGTTGGGAGAAGCATTTACACTAAGATACAAGGGATGAGGAGGGTATGTTTTTATAGAAGAAGGTGAGAGGGGGTTTTGTGTAATGTGTACATTTAAGGTGTGAGAGGGGGGAGAGAGTGTGATTGAAATGTGCATAGAGGAGGGAGATGGGGGGCGAGTGTATATGTGCAAGTGTGTATGAGGGGGTGGAGGGAGGTAGATCATCTAGTGATCTATTCTTTTTTTACAACATGCAAGCCCTCGAATGAGGACTGTTAAAAAAATGCACATGCAACATTTTTTTACAAGATGCAAATGCAAGCAAACTGATAAAAATCCCTAAATTTCTCCGTCAAATCTTTTGCGGCATTCTCAACGGAAGCTCCTAACTCCACGCCTCTATGGAGATCAAGCGTCCTCGATCTTCATGGATCCTGCCACAAAAGAGGAATGTTAGAAATATATCAAGGAAATTAATCAGCAGAAATTATGCAAAAATAATTCATGAAAAGAAGACCTGTGAATACTGAAAAATATTCAACACAAAAATAAATCAAAATTCAATAAATAAAAAAAGTTAAGTCGTGTCTCCGGCAACGGCGCCATTTGATGAGCTTGAAAATCACCTCTTTAAGAATCGATAATTACTGTATAGGATGAAAAAATTGATCAATCAAAAACCACAATCGTTTGAACGTTGTGGAGAACTTATATTCGGCAAGTCTACCAAGGTCGAACACAGGGACACGAGCTACTATATTTTATCTATCAAATTTTGGCCAATTAAATGCATGTGTGAATAATTCTCAATTCTAAGGTCTTCATGAAGATTATAATGCAATTAAATGATGCATGCATTTTTTAGGTGATTTTCATGCAATTATAAGATGATGTATTAACAATAATGCAATGTTAAATGCAGGTTATGAGTATGCAAAAGATGATAGATAAATATGCCATAGAAAGTTTACATAAATGAGCAACAAAATACGGTTTGAAATTAGAGTCGGATTGAGCACAAAAATATGAGCATTCATCAATTAAAGGCGAAGACATGTAGAGCAAGAACACCATCTAACATAAAAAATCACTTCTTTTAAAAAGGTATCCGATGAGAAAATTAAACATGCCATGAATTAGATGATGAAACAAGGATCAAAATGACAGTAAAATCATGCAAATCAGACCTATGATGCTCAAGTTATGAAGAAAACAATGCAGGGGCATAAATGTAAATAAAATGCTAGAAAGAAAGTGATAAATAATTACAAATAGGTTCCTGGAGGGACCTATTTGTAATAAACAAAACCCGGGCATCTATGCAATTATTCCTAAAGTGTGGGCCCATATTTTTAATTTCCTGAAGTCGGCGAGGCCTATGTATAAATTTCCCAAGGCGTACACGTGAGGCACGTGCCTAGGGACTTAATTGCAATTCTGTGAATATCCAAGGGTGCTCCTACAATTTAACCAGCCATGTACGTGACAAGTACGTGAGGACCAGGTTCGATGGGCATGGTAGGCGCTGGTGTAAGAGGCTCGACTCCCGAGCCTCCAGCCTCGGAGTGGGAGACGTGGCGCAACCTACGCCATTGGATGGCCGTCACGGGGCTCCATTCAACGGCGCATGTGCTTCTCCTCCATTAGGGGAGAGGCAGAGCAGATGGAGCTCCGGGGAGCTCGCTAGAGCTCCATCGGGCTCCCCCGTGCTCGTCAAAAGGTGGAGAAGCTTCCTGATCTCCTAGAAGAAAAGTTGGATCAGAGAGGAATGCACGAGGGTAGCTAGAAGTCACTATCCACGATATAATGCCGGAGATGAAGGTCGAGACCGGCGAGGGCATGATTTTTCTGGCCATTGAAGATTCTTGTACATGCAGGCGTAAGAAGACTAGCCGAAGCAAGTATGCATGAGTGCATGAGTTATGTGAGGTGAGTGGTGGCCATAGGGGCAACAGGAGGTGGTGGCCAAGGTGATCTTCTCCGACAGAGCAGGGGAAGTAGGGGGTGGAAGCAGAGGAGGTTGTGGAAAAGGGGGAAGGGTGAGTGGAGGCGTCGGCGAAGGTGCTGGTGGTAAGGCGAAGATCGAGAAGTGGTCGATGAGTGATGAAAGGTGATGTGTGCCATGCAAAAAATCGGAGAAAGAGGGAAGAAAATAAGGAAAGTGTGCCTGACCAGAGCTAGGAAGTTGGCGGAGGAGGTGGCCTATGGTCGAGCTCCATTGGAGCTCGGGGTCGTCGCACGGCGTGCTCGACCGATGCACGGAGCTCAAGCAGGGCAGAGCCGATGCGATACAGCTGACTCAGCTGAGGGTCAACACCGAGGCAAAAAGTCATCATCGCCTCGTAGATCCGCCCCTCTGCTGTCACCAGAGAGGCCGATGAAGCTGGTCTAATGCCTGGAATGGTGGACGAAGGTTGAAGGTGGCGGAGGGAGTGGTTTTATAAGAGTGTGGTCGGTTGTTGCAGGTGGAGGTCAGGCAGAGTTGTAACATGTGTTTTAATGTCTTAGAGTGATGGAGGGTGCTAGTGAAGGGTGCACGAGGACGGCGGTTGAACGGTCGATGGAGGAGAGGCGTTACTTGAGGGAGAAGGTGGATGACATGCTCTCCAAAATAGGAATGGGGCAGAGGGTAACGGCCGGGGAGAGAGGCAGCTGGAGGAGGACAACGACTGCATACATGCTGGTGAGGGGTGGATATTAGGTCGATGATCTGATCGGGCGGTTGACATTTAAGCATTAATGGATAGCTATGATGGAGAGATGGGCGAGATCCAACGGCCTGGGGAGAAGGGTTGATGTGGAGCGATATAGGTTGTAGGATTAGGATGGACCGAGCGGCTGAGGGTGAGGCGCGAAGGCACGGTCATGATTGAGAGATGGGGTCTTGATCCAAGGGCGACAGAGAAGGGCGATGTGGCGAGTGGAGAGGCTTGGGATGAAGGGAGATCAGATTGGTGGAAATAAATGGGAGACGTGGAGTGAAAATAGTCGTAGGATTGATGAGGTGATCATACGGCTGAGATTAAGGTGGATGGGGATGGTTGAGATCTGATCTGAGATCAGATCAGATGGTTGTGGACGCAATGGAGCTCAACGGTGGAGATGGAGGCAATTGGAGGAGATCCAGCGGCCCAGAATGGTGCTGGGTTGCGGAGAAGAGGCGAGCCACGTGGGCGGCCTTGGGGCACCATGTGGCCCAATCAAAAAAAATCAGAAAATGCAAAAACAAAGAAAAATATAAAAGAATTAGTTAAAAGCAAAATTAGGAAAAAGTTAAAACATGAAAATTAGAGATCTCGATGAGATCTAGAAGTTTCATGTTGGTCAAAATGCCAAAAGATGTCATTTGTACGAAAAGCATTTTCGGATATTTTTAAGGGGTTAAAAACACCGATTTTGGGCTTTTAATATTTTTATGCATTTTTTAGTCTTTTTAAGGGTTAGGAACTTATAGACAATTAATCAACCTAATTTTTGGGGGTTTTTTAATAATAAAAGAATTACAAAATAGATAATAATAATTAAATACAATAATTATACACATTATAATACAAGATAAAATGAATGAATTAATAGTGAATTTTATTGGATTAATTAAGCTAGGGGTCTAATTAGTGAATTTTAGTATGATGAATACGAGAATCATCACCTAGAAATTAATATGACACAATATCATATTAATTTGAATCTTATATTATCAGTATCACAAATATTTCGGAAGACTATACTTATTAATCAACTGGCACACACTATGAGACACATATACCCACATACGCTCTCTCTTTAGTGTACATGTACTCTCTCTAATACATGCATACACACTAACGTATACACACATACACACACTTTAGCACATACATACACAAACTCTCTTTCTCTCTCTCTCTCTCATTCACAAACATAATCGCATACACATAATATTACAAGCATCGTTTAACCATCCCTCATCATCGCACCAGCCACTAGAGCTCCACCTCTTTCCTTCTGTATTGATACTCGCATAAAAAGAGTAAAGAGAGGACAATGGGATTCAAGGACCAATGATTTAACCTACCCAGCTCAATCATGGTCATTGGTGTGCACTACAATCTATATCGTTTGAACTTTGAGAATAGCCAATCACATCCTTCGATCAACGCATCATATCTTCCCATGTAGAGTCTCTCCAGTTCTCAATCAAAATTCCATACGGCTGCCTAAGGAGCACCGTAGGGAACTTGCTAGAGCCCCATGATCACACACCCACTGGTCAATAAGGATCATCCACCTTCGCCTTCATCTCAATGAAGTCAAGAACCGTACAACCGATCATCCTAAGCTACATCGTATCGTCCACCAGCACTACTCCCTCATGTGATCCCCCTCACATGAGAGGAAAACTATATTAGTGCCTCAATTGTTACCATTCACATGTACTCTAGCTTCCTTTAGAGCATCAACAAGTGATATATGGCGAGTGAGGGCATTTTTGCATATCGAGTCCTCGCCCCGGCTTTTGGCATTTACCAGGGAAGGTTTCACATTTCATTTTAAACTTGAATATTAATTGAAAATATTACATTTAGGATCATGGATTCAATGCAAATTATCTAACTAGTCCTAATGATTTCTTTGATGATTTGAGTTGCATTAGAAATCTAGATTGTAGTTTTTTATTGTATCAAAGGTTGATTTTTTTTTATGAACTATGAATTTTGGATGAAATTTAACCCATTTGAGTAATTAAATCAAAATAAATTTAAGGACATGGCTTTATCTTCATTTGTCGATATTGTGTGCTTCTATTAATAGCTCCAACTAACCTTGAAGTTTCATTAAGAGATTAAAATGATAGACTTATAGAACTTCTATAAAGGTTTTAAGTTTTTTAATTTTTTTTGAAGACTCTCTACATCAATTTGATAACTAATCATAATATTTTGCACATCATGCGATGCTCCATTATCTTTGATTTTGAATATTTTTATTGCACTATTTGCATAACTTAAAAAATCAAAAATAGTAAATCGATGCTTTATCTTCTTATATTTTTCTTTTATTTATGTTGTCTTCTAAAAATTCTAAAAATTAGGATAGGTTACTCTTATTTGGATATACAATATATCCAAAGGGTCATTAAGAGTTTTTTAGCTCATGAAATCACAAAACGTGAAAAAGCTTCTACATATCATGAAATATTCACATAAATTCAAAATACAAAAATATAAGGTGATTTTGGTAGCCTATTATGTATATTTTAATAAAATGATAGTTTGTGAACTTTATAAGTGTTTTGATACAAAAGTTCTATTTAACTAGCACCACCTATTTTCCCTTTTTTAAAATTCAAAACTTGTTTTTATTTTGTTCGATTTTGTATCCCACTTTTCTTTTGTTTAAAACTCCCAAAAATGCTTTCGAAGTCCAATAAAGAAAAAAATATATTTTACCTATTTTTAAATTTGTATTTCATTTTTTCTTATTATTAATGTCATTTTCACTCTTTTATATATCATCGCTTATTTTCTTTTTATTTTACTATTTATTTCATAGATTAGAATTAAGAATTTAATATTTGAAAAATTAAAGATTAAACTTTGAAAAACATATAAATGTATTATACATGTATTATTCCACTTATGTAGGTATACGGTACAAGTCCAAAAACACTAATAAAAAATCTACAAAACCTCAAAAATCCAAAAACAAACACATAATGGAGTTTTTTGGGATTGAGTGTGTGACTAGAGTCTAGGTGGCATGTACCCTCCTTGTGTTTGACCTTGATACACTTGCCTCGCCAAACAAAGTATTAAATAAATTTATTTGATTTCACAATCTTTAGGGGCACTACAACTAGCCTATTTTAGCATACCTATAGATTGAGATATTAAATGTTCAAGGAAATTTGTGAGGCTTCCACAAATTAAGACTTAGTACAACTTACTTATATTTGGGTGTAGAGAGATTTGATAGGTATCTCCTTAGGATACAAAACATTAAAGTACTTTCAACAAATCTCTAACTAGGATGTGTAATTACAAGGGTATGAGTATAATTTACATTTGCAAAGCTCCAATGGTGGTAGCTGAGAGGTAGTCTTGTAGCATGTGTAATGACAAATTATCTTTGATTGGGGTATGAGTAATCGCGGATTCATCAATGAGTAACTTTGTAAAGTTGTCCTTATTGAGGATGTGAGTACATTTTATATTTTCAAAGGTTAGGGATACACAAAAGACCGTCGCTTAAAATGGGACAATGTTGACCTGTATTGACACATATCCTAGGACAAGGTTGTCCCTATCTAGGGTTTCAACATAACTTACCTCTACTAGGGATCAAAAACCCTTGAGGGTTTATCCCTTCGCGTTATGATGTTGAATGCCTTCAATAGAGGCTTGCTGTATTTTTCTGATCTTATACAAGGGCTTTTCGACCTTCTTAATGGGGGTAGGCATCTAATGTAGCATCTTCTTATCCTTCCTCAACACTGGGCCAAACTGCCTAAGGTTAAGTATAGTTTTATGGCACACTGCTTGATAGTTGAACATTGCAACACAAGGTTAAGGAGAGGGATTTTAACGATAGGCGGGTGCTCGTCTTGTGAAGAAGATTTCCTCATTCATCATCTCTCATCCATTTCCATCAATTTCTCATTCATCCACTATGCCCATCTCTTCCATGTTGTCTTTTACAAACGAATGGCGACGCCCTTCAAACTATTTACCTTGTGATAAATTCGATTTCCTTCATCCTTTTCGGTCTCCTCTAGATCCTCCGTCATCCTCCACTGCATTCATATATTTATCGCAATCTAAACATCATTTATACTTTTACCCATCTCAACTTTTAATTGTCGATATTTCTAACAAATGACTTTATCAAAACAATTTTTGTATGGAAAAGAATCAATGAAGCCTTTAACAGGTCAAAAAACGACACGTTGAGATACTTTATACGGTGTCAAATGTTTTTGTTTCATATTTAATAGACTGAGAGATGCAATTTCCTTATGTACAGATTTGTCCACCTCAAAAAAAGACGCGCTTTGTGTGAATAGTAATGAAGGGGGCGGATGGTCAATGGCAGCGTTCGGTGTGGAGCCTCACGTGGAGGAGGCGGAGCACGTGGGTGGGAGGGGCTTCACACCTCTGCATGTGCACAGCTCTGGCACGTTTCCCGAATCGTGAGCGTGTGTGAGTACGTACGCCTAAAAGTCAGATCTGAGGCATGGAAGCGTCTCGCAGTCCCAAGGGAAGGCGACCCTTCTCGTGCTTTGTTTTATACTGATCTCTTCATATCGATCCTTCTTCGTACCTCACATCGGAACGAGGCTCTCACCCTTTAAACAATTCCTCAAAGTCAAAACAACGGAGCTCGTGACTCGGCTGCGTACACATGACATGGATGATGGGATGGGGTCTGCAGCTCGGGACATGGCTTTATTTTTTGCATTTCAGTTTAGTATCTAATCCCCTCCCTATGGATGCATGTGTTGTTGGTTATTCGTTTTTCTGAACGTGGATATTGTAGTATATGTAGGATGCTGGAGGACATGGAGTTATAGTCACACATACTGATGAGATTGACACAAACATGTGTATCTATATAGTTATGCGTGTGTAACGGAACGACCTCGCTGATCGAACCGTTGCTGAAAACTTGCATGGTAATCAATGAGTAGAGAAAATAATCATTCTCAAATAAGTCTATTAATTTATAGAGTTCCATTATTACACTCCATCAAATAAATTACAAAATGAACTACGAAATAAAGTAGCATAACAAATGTTCTAGTGGGCATAATGACATCCTTATGTAAATGATCCATCAATGGTCCGTACTGGTTCAACTTCACGAAGACGAATAGTTGTCTTGAATTAGAAGATAAGTCGCAGCTCGTGTTCTCCTGAAAAACAACAACACATGTTATGAGCTAATGCTCAGTATGTGTCGAGTTGGGGTCAAGCCGGCTAGCGCGGAAAAACAAGTCTCCGCTAAATTTAAATCCGTTAGAAATATAACCCCTTACGTGCAATTACTTATCAATACATCTAATCAATTTGCATACTTTACTTGTTGCATATAATATTAACTTATTCTCACATACTTTCATTATGCAACTCATTTTCACATAAACACGTACACGAAAGGTATTCTGTCTGAAAACGTTCGTTGAAGCCATAATTATATATTATTGAAGACGATTTTTCACGGGTCTAAAGTAATCCACACAAGGCGGGATCACAGTGTCGCTGAGGCGACCCGCAAGAAATCGAATCTTCGAACAACTATTAACCCACAACAAGAATCAAACAATGAAAAGCGGTGCGGAGTTAAAATTTATTATAACTCTACAACAAAGATGTGTATAGGTGCAAGTATATGTAGAGGTCGAACACAGAGAGCAGACAGGTAGAACGAGGCAAGTGAATGCACAAGTGTGACTGTGATGTATTTGCCTATAAATGCTATTTTTTGTGGGTTTTTAATTTTATATTTTTTATTTAATTTTTGATTTTATAATTTTATATTTTTATTTTAATTTTCTGATTTTATATTTTCTTTTTGTATTTTATATTTTTATATTTTCTTTTTCAATAATAGAATATATATATAAAGTAAGAAAGAGGAGGATAAGGTATTTATAAAAATAAGTAAAGAGAAGCAAAAATCAGAAAATAAAATATTTTTGGTCTTTTTATATTTTTCTAATGTTTTTGTGATTTTTCTAGATTTTTCCTAATTTTTTTGGTATTTTTAAAGTCAAAAATACGAGAAAACAGTGGACTAGGTTGCTGGTCGAAATTAAAATGAGGAGAAAAAATATCAAACAGTGTCCAAAATTCTTCAAATTAATTTTAATTGAAAGATAATAAATCAAGAAGATATAGAAACTGAAATTGCATTTTTAAGATTTTTTGTAGAATTTTTAAGGTTTTTAGGAAGATTTTTGAGGTTTTATAATTTTTAGGAGTTTTCTTTTGTATTTTTTAGTGATTTTTGGATAGAAGTTAAGACACACTAAAAGACACAAAATCTATTTTTTTGGGATATTGTTAAGGAGATTTTATTTTTTTGTGGATTTTATAATTCAAACAGTAATGAAAATGCTTGCTTTTTTATAAATATTAAAATGCAATAAATGTGCAAAAAATTATGCTGTGAACCTACAATACAACAGGAAAAATTATGCCGTGAACCTACAATACAACAGGAACCTATGGTAATTTTTGTATATTTTTTTAGCATTTAGAGATGCATGAAATAAATAAAGATAGCAAAAAGAAAAAGCATGCTGGCAAGGGTCTTTATGTAAATAAGCAAAAGTTCAGGGGCCTCTACGTAATGTATCCAGAAAATATACAACCAATTAAAATCTTTGCTGGACTAAATATAAATAGCTAAAGTTTCAAGGCCTTACCCGCAAAATTACCAAGTCACGTGCGTTGTACACGCGACCTGGTGAGGGTTTAAATACAATATTACAGATAACCAGGGGCTAATATGCAAAGTTCACAAAATATATAAAGCTACCTATGAAAGTTTAGATGTTGTTCATAAAATACAAAAATTAGCCGGGCAAGAAGTGCAAAATACCCAACCAGGCGGATCCAATGGCAGCAGCTGTGTCACTTAATGCCACGTGTCAGCGCTAGGGGCAATGATACCCCTTCGATTCGATGGCCTGGATTAGAATGTAGATGATGATTGCACGGCGATGGTAGGCCTAGATCCGACGGCCACTGCTCCTCTGGATGATCGGGGGAGATCCGACGGCAACAGATAGATTTGGAAGAACACGCGAGGAACTCGAGCTTGGTGAGTTTGGATTCGTCGAAGCTCGAGCTCCCGTGCATCTGGATCCCCTCCGACGCCTTCTTTATGCTCCAGCAGCGATGGCGAAGCTCCCAGGTGGTGTAGATGGGGCTGTGGGCCGACGAATGGCCTCCGGCGCTCGATGAAGCTCCGGCGACTTGGGGGTTGTTCCTTGTGATCCTTGAGGCACAGAAGCCTCCTTCGGGTCCTACAGGTGAAAAATAAAACACAACAGCACAAGGAGCAGAGGAACCCGATGTTTATTGGTGGATGGGAGGCGTGGAGTGGTGAAGGTGGTCACCAGAGCTCAAGAGCTACGGCTAGGTGTTCGATGATGGGATCTAAGCTAATGATTCAATGAAATCACGAAATAACTGCATGGAATAAAAGCTACCACTAATGTCTAACTAAACAGCAAGAAAAATGAACAAAAATGACCTCGACTTGGCTGTGGCTGAGGAGATAGGACCTCACAGCGGCACGTCGGAGATGAAGGATGGAGACCACTCTACGGCCGACTAATCATGCCACGAGGGAGCTGGAGAGTCTCCTGTCACAAGCCCCCGTCCAAAGCTCGCCAAAGAGAGGGAGAAAAGTGGTCAAAGAGGGTTAAAAATTCGAATGAAGGGGAAGGTGGTGTTTTGAAGTGTTGACGGAGCGGCTCAGAGATCGAGGCATGGTGATCGCATCGAGGGTCCAAAGACCAAGCTAAGATAAGGGCGTGTATCCTTGATATGTGGGCATGAAAAGTCATGGAGACGTCGACACCAAAAGGTGCAAGAAACGTCCTCAAAAAAAGCGAGAAAAACGGACAAAAAACACTTCTGACGCAGCCCAGACGTTGGGCAGAGAGTTGACCAGAGGTCAACTCTTGCCGCCCCCTGGTTGGTCCACGTGGACCAACCAGGAAAAAGACTGGGGAAAAACCTTGGAAATTCAATTAAAAATATCAAATGATTTTATTAATTTTTGGTTATAAAATAAAAAATGTTTATTATTTTATAAATTAATTTATTATGATTTTTAATTATTTTTATGAGGTATAAAAATGCAAGTTCCCATTTATTCGCTATATAGGTATATATATCTATATAATTTAATATTTTATTTTTATTTTGTGATTTTAATTTTATTTATTTTGTTTATTATTTTATATATTTATGAAGTATTTTTATACACTTAAATATATTTTTATTTTATTTTTTTATATATTTTGTTTGCTTAATAAAATAGAGGTATTAATTACATAGGTATGTACACAGGTATTATACCTAGGTATGTTACATACAAGTATTTTATTTTGTATTTTCTTTATATTTTTATTCCAGTTTTAATACACATATTTATTATAAATAATTTTTTACAAAATTATAAAAATATAAAATTATAGAAATAATGAATAAATAATAAAATGAATATTTTAATATGTACAAGTATATAATAGGGGTCCAAAACTCAACTTTCAAACCGTAGCTCTGCCGAATGCGAAACCACCGCCATTAAATAGCTTATTTAAAATTATATACAATTAAAGGTGAGTTTGATGCATTTGGAGCTTTTATTTACGAGATACAGGTCTGGGAATTTGGGATTCTGGAATTGTATTTAGATCATAACTTTTTATCTGTACATTATTTTTTAGTGAAATCAATTTTGTATTTTTCTATATTTAACTATAACTTTCATGTACAAAGTTTCTTTATTTGGAGTATAAAAAGTGGAACCAAAAATATATCCCAAAATGAATAAAGAACGAAATAAAAACAAAGGTATTTTTATTGGTATTCTGGCCCTTATCTCCCCCTACTCTATTCCTTGTCGACTTAGTCATCGAGATGCCTAGGTCTCGGGGTTTCAGGTCATAAAATATTTACAATATTTTATTCTTTTTCTTTCTTTTCTTTATTATATAATTTTAGCTTTAAAAACTGTATTTTATACAATATTTACACAATAATGCATGAATGATAAAATGCATGATTTAACACTATTTTCACGCATTTACTAGGGTTTTTAAGGCCAAAATGATAGAATAAAGATGATGAAACATAGATTCATCATCCCCCCATACTTGCCTTTGCTAGTCCCTAGCAAACACTTATGCAATAAGTGTAGAAAAAGAGAAATAAAGAAAAGAAGAAGAATAAATTGGATTTAGTTTAATTATCAAACTTGTCTTCACAAAATCAAAGTTTGGAGCTTAAGTCGAACCTTTGGAATTTTAGTGCGGTCGGAACCTTAATGAGAACTGAATTTGAAATCCAACAGCCTTCGAGAATCCCAAAACTCTGTTCAAGTCTCCTCAATAGCCAGGTCATAAGTATCTCAACTCATACGCAAACCCTTACGACTATGAATCCGACTCGTCCAGTGTAAGTGATGGTGGCTCTCCCCAACTAGAATGACAAAGAGACTGACTTCTCCAGTATGACAACCCAATGATTCCCCAATCCAATAACTCCTTCCTTGAGGAGCGGGGTATTCCCTTCTAAGTTTAAGTGGCAACCAGCTCAAGAGGAGGGGGTGAAGAGAAGAATGGACGGTAGCCAGTGTAGCTACCTATCCTAGGATGCAAGACCAGTGTAGTCAAGCCATCCAGTTGTAGGCTCACATATTTGACTTTGGAACTTAAGCTTTCTTATTTACTTTACAACATACATACTTTTGTAGGCATTTTATTTTTGTACAGGCTTGTCTCTTCTTCTTTTTTCGAAATACTATTCACAGCATCATTTACATAGGGAGTTTTTCCTCTTGAGCCAGTAGACTATCCCTCTTTTGAAGCTTTATTGCAACACACACTCTCCTGTCTTTAGAATTCCTCATCAATGGACGAGTTGGGGTGCACTTCCCTTCCTATAGGAGGACAAGTGTTTCCACTTGTGTGTGTCTCATACCGGCAAATCCAATCCCCTCACCACTCCAACTGAGTTGAGCCATGTGAAAGGTGCAGGTGTCCAAGTTAGGTCATTATCAACAAGAGTCGTGCGTGTGCTCCGAAATACTCTACTTAGGCAGTCAAGAATCCATTGAACCAAGTCCCGTGATCCTCAAAGAATTAAGTCAACTAGACTTGAAGTACCTCAAACCAGTTCCTATAAGGTTCCTGTTATTAGGTAGATTTTAAGGTCCAATCAAGCTCCAATCTCCGGATTTTACTTAGACTTGTTCGACTTTCAAACTCAATCCAAAAAATGCTCATGCTATGCAAATGATATGCAGAATGCAGAAAATATTTTTGTGATGCAATTTTCAAGATTTTGAACTTTTTATGGATTTTTGAAAAGATGATGCATATGCATTTTTTGTATTTTTCACAAAGATTTTCCAAATGTTTTTGGTATTTTAATTTTGCAAATGTTTTTGGGATTTTTGAAAGTAAAAAGATTTTTGGCTAAAAGCTAGGTTAAAAAATATTTACACGAGAGTGCTTCTTATATATACAAGAAGTGGATTTTAAGAATTTACACGGGTAAGTGGTCAATTATATATATATATAAAGAATTTTAGGTGTGATGTATGTATTCCTCAAACTTATTTGAAAAGGTCTTTTTAAACAATTTTTGAAAACTATAGTCCAAAATATTTTTTACAAACAATTTTACAAACATGTACACACAATTGAAAATCATTTTGCAAAGGTTTTTTCAAACAATATAGATAAATTTTTCAAAAAAAAATTGCAATCATTTTCAAACCATTTGCAAATAGTTTTCCAAATAATTTTATTTCATACAAAGAAAATAAATTGTTCAAAACACACCAGTTTTACAAAGGTTGAAAACATGTAACAAAACGTTTTCCAAATAATTTTCAAGAGATTTTCACAAAGGTTTTCAAACTATTTTTCAAACATTTTGCTAAAAAATATTTTCACATGATTTATTAATCAGTATGTACAAAAAGAATTTGAGGAATAATAGCATCTTTTTATTAAGGTTTTAATGAATTTTTAAAGAATTATTAGCCATAATTATTAGGAAAATACGAAAGAACGAGTTATGGCTAAAGTATATACGTAGTATATACGACCTCCTATACTTAGCTTGAGCTATGTCCTCATAGATCAGAGAGAAAAGAGAAGACATAACTCGTACTGAGTATAGGAAAATCTAAAGAATATATGAATGGAGAAATGAATGAACGAATGAACAAAAGAATGAGAAGTTGATCGTCCCCCCCATATACTTAGGATCAAATAATCGTAAGTATAGCAGACTATACACAAAGCAGGGAGGGTCAACGGTGGGAATGAACAGATCGTACTCAGATTGTCTTCCCCTATACTTAGGGTAAGATATTCCTAAGTATAGACAAGAAGAGGAGACAATGGAGAGGATCAAAGAATTGAGAAACTCGGGGTGCACACCCCCCTATAGTTAGGACAAAGTACGTCCTAAGTACAGAAAACTGTCTACAAGGGGCGGCATCTTTTTGATAGATACAGAAGATAGAAAAGGAAAAGAAGAAAAGAAGAAAAGAAGAAAAGAGTTGAAGACGGAAGAGAAGATATCTGAGGATGAACACATCACTCCCCCTATACTTAGGGTAAAAGAAGCCCTAAGTATAGGCAACAACAGGAGTAATGAAATCGAACGACGAATGAACACTCGGCTCATCCACCCCCTACTTAAGACAAAGTACGTCCTAAGCAAGGCAAACACGAGAATGGGTGGATGAGCAAAACAGGAGATGGACAGAGATGAACAAAAGAGAATATACAATAGAGGTGGATGTACACATGATCAAGATGGTAGAAAGCGAACCTTCTTGCGGGACCGCTGAGGAATAGATCTGGTATGGTGCAGGTCGACATCGGGATCCATAGTGGACGAAAGCCGATCAGGATCGACAGAGTGAAGGTCCTCAGGGACCCTAGGGTGTGAAGGCGCAGACGAGTGAGTGGAAGAAGTGTGGTCGGGTCTGGACTTAGGTGTCTCACTGATATTGAAATGAAATGGGACGAACTCATCACCATCAGAAGTAATGTAATCAATGTCGTCCTACGAGGTCTCGTCTAGGTCAAAACCAAAAGGAACGAACTCATCGGTGGAAGTAGTCGAACTATGTTTGTCCTCTATAATCTCAACCAGATCATCTTTCTCATCAAAAAGGCCCGAATTCTCGAATAAAAGCGATCAAATCAAATTCAACCTTTGTCTCTTTCGAATCTAAATGAACAGGAACGGACTCATCAGTGAAAGTAGTCGAGTCATGTCCGTCCTGTCTGGTCTCTAAATCTGCCCTCCGCTCAATGGTATCGATCGTGTAAATCCCGCGGATGTCATCAACACAACGCCAAGTCCCAGAAGGAAGAGACCGAGGTCCATGCTTTCCGAGTATTCCTCAACAGGGAGGAATTCTCGGGTTTCAGTGGAATCCAATAAACAACAAAATTCTCTGATAGTCTCATCAAGGTCATGGTCCTCAGGGTCAGCCAAGATAGGTGTGGTCACATCAGGTGCAGGTCTCTTGTCAACTGTGGGTGCGGTGATCGACACTTTGCTCATGTCAGCAGGATGGAAGCGAATCTCTCCTGATCCGTAATCAATAACGACCCCCGCAGAGGTGAGGAATGGTCGTCCCAGGATGATTGGAGAGTGCTCCCCAGCGGAGGTCTCCATGGGCAATACGACAAAATCAACATGGTAGCTCGTGCCCTGAATCGAAATGACGGCGTTTTCAAGGATACACTTCGGCCTCTTGATAGATCCATCAACAAATTGAACGATCATCCTGGTCTTCTTGAGAGGCCCTAAGTGAAGAGATTGTACCAACGAGAAGGGTAATATGCTAATAGACGCACCGTCGTCGAGGAGAGTGTGATCACAAGTGAAGTCAGAGATGGTGCAACTAATGAAAGGTGTGGCAGTGTTCCTCTTCCGACGAATAGGACGGTGTGTGATGGTGTGGGCAGTGGCCATGGTCAAGATATGATGCTCAGATCTTCTCCTTCGCTTTCTCTTCTTAGGAAGAGGGGCAGAGAAATCAGTCATGGCCTGCTGAAGTGGGGCACGAATAATCTCATGAATGGTGGCCAGCACTTCTGGTTCAGTCAATAATTTTTTTAAATTTTTGGACCTCCTCCATATGAGGGAGGAAGTCGGAATCAGCATATACACGAGGCATGCCAAGAGCAGTATGTACAGCGGCATCCTCGGGGTTAAAGGTGGGACAGAGTGTGAATGGATGCGTGGTCAAAGGATCTGCCAAAGGTTCCCTCTCCTCACATTCTGAATCAACCAAAGGTCTCTCGAACTCTTTTTGGATTTTTAAATTTTTTTCTCATTTTTTTGTATTTTGGGCGATTGCAAGCTCTCATGATGATCCTCAAATGAATCCAAATCCTCAAAGAATGGAGCTACATTTTGGATCTTATTTATGCTAACCATATCGTTCATCCTCGAAGTCATATGCTCCATCATCTGATTCAAGGTTTCAAGTGTGGATATCATGAAAGATGACTCCAAAATCTCAGGATCGGGTGTGTCGAATGTGGGCGGTGGGGATGGACAAAAATCACATTCCGGATCAGGATACTCAAGGAAAAGCGGTTTATCGAATTGTGAGGGTGACGGTGGTGGAAATGATTGGTGAAGGTCAAAGTCCGAATCTTGAAATAGTGGGTTGGTCGGATATGTACAAAAATCAGGAGTAAAGTCCTCCTGGAAAAAAGGAGGTGGACCGACTGGAGTGAACGAAGGATCCGCAAAGTCCAGATAAAATACGCTCCATAGGTCCATCTCGAAACAAAAGGTAAATGATCGGGAGAGCACGACGGTCAAGTCAAGAGAGTGGGGAAGAAAGCGCAAGTGCGTAGGGATGATCTAGTATACACACAAGCAAACACGAACAAACTCACACAAAACAAACCCTCAATTCACCTACTCAACTCTGTAGAGACCGCAAGAGTGGTCTTTTTTTCTTGTCTATTTTAGAGTTAGGTGAAAAAGTCAAGAAATTGCGCAAACACATAGCGACTGAATGGGATTTGGGCACTAACCTTAGTGTGTGCGCGAGCAATGTAAAACTAAGACAATGAGGGGATTACTCGCCCCAAGATATTTTTTCTTTTTGGTTGATTTAAGGGTCAAGTAATATTAGCAGTACCAATTTTATTGGTTATCACTTTTTTAATTTTTAGTGAGAAATGCACGAGCCTAACGAGGAGTCAATTTTACTTAGCACCTAGGTGATCAAAATCAGAGGTAGAGAGGCGGAAAAGCAATGTAGGCAGCAAATCAATGATGTATGCTAAAGAGAAATGCTCACCTTGCCTCCAGTACTCTACATGCAAAGATGCTCAGCAGAATTGAAACCTATCTATATGCAAATGCAAAAGCCGATGAAATCACCCTAGGATGAGAAGCTGCTATTAGCATGAAGCATAGTTTTAAAATTTGACTAAGTCCAAAACGTAGACTATAGGAGCATGCAAGGGTGATTAGTGTATTTGGACCTAATACTATCGTAAAGCAGATCTTACAACTAAGGGCTCAATCACACAAAAGAAGGAAAATAAAATCGAGAAAACAAAGGAAAAAATGTGATGAAAACCGACAAAAGCCGTGGTGAGCCTCCAAGTGAACAATCACTTGGAAATTGGGCCCGAATGTCTAAGTCCTGAGTACCTGTATTATTACAATAAAGAGTGGTCTCTCTCACACAAAACTTACACAAATAAATACAGGAAGTAAATGTTACAACTAAAGGTGGAGCTCGATCTTCAAAAATTCTCTCTATGTCTCCTTCGGTGCTAGGCTGGCAAATGCCGGCTTCACGTAGGTGCACAGGCGCCTAGGGTGGAGCGCCTCCCTTGATCCGTGGTACCTCGCACAAAGTCAACAAGAGATGAGGTTAGACAGCTCAACAGATATATCAAAAATAAGGAAAATAAAATAAGCAAAAATAAAAGCCGTGAAATAGGCAGACAATCACAAGCACAAGCAAAAAGCCGATCTATGCGATGTTGCTCCCCGGTAATGGCGCCATTTGTTGAAGACGATTTTTCACAGGTCTAAAGTAATCCACACAAGGCGGGATCACAGTGTCGATGAGGCGACCCGCAAGAAATCGAATCTTCGAACAACAATTAGCCCACAACAAGAATCAAACAATGAAAAGCGATGCGGAGTTAAAATTTATTATAACTCTACAATAAAGATGTGTATAGATGCAAGTATGTGTAGAGGTCAAACACAGGGAGCAGACAGGTAGAACGAGGCAAGTGAATGCACAAGTGTGACCATGATGTATTTGCCTATAAATGCTATTTTTGTGGGTTTTTAATTTTATATTTTTATTTAATTTTTGATTTTATAATTTTATATTTTTATTTTAATTTTCTGATTTTATATTTTCTTTTTATATTTTATATTTTTATATTTTCTTTTTCAATATTAGAATATATATATAAAGTAAGAAAGAGGAGGATAAGGTATTTATAAAAATAAGTAAAGAGAAGCAAAAATCAGGAAATAAAATATTTTTGTATTTTTATATTTTTCTCATGTTTTTATGATTTTTCTAGATTTTTCCTAATTTTTTTGGTATTTTTAAAGTCAAAAATACGAGAAAACAGTGGACTAGGTTGCTGGCCGAAATTAAAATGAGGAGGAAAAATATCAAATAGTGTCCAAAATTCCTCAAATTAAATTTAAGCGAAAGATAATAAATCAGAGAAGATACAGAAACTGAAATTATATTTTTAGGATTTTTGTAGAATTTTTAAAGTTTTTAGGAAGATTTTTGAGGTTTTATAATTTTTAGGAGTTTTCTTTTGTATTTTTTAGTGATTTTTGGATAAAAGTTAAGTCGCACTAAAAGACACAAAATATATTTTTGGGGGAATTTTTTAAGGAGTTTTTATATTTTTTATTTTATAATGCAAACAATACTGAAAATGCTTGTTTTTTATTTTTTATAAATATTAAAATACAATAAATGTGCAAAATAAAAATATGCCGTGAACCTACAATGCAACAGGAACCTATGGTAATTTTTGTAGATTTTTTTAGGCATTTAGAGATGCATGAAATAAATAAAGATAGCAAAAAGAAAAAGCATGCTGGTAGGGGCCTTTCTGTAAATAAGCAAAAGTTCAGGGGCCTCTGCGCAATATGTCTAGAAAATATACAACCAATTAAAAACTTTGTTGGTCTAAATATAAATAGCTAAAGTTTCAAACCTTTCCTCGCAAAATTACCAAGTCGTGTACGCTGTGCACGTGACCTGGTGAGGGTTTAAATACAATATTACAGATAACCAAGGGCCAATATGCAAAGTTCACAAAATATATAAAGCTACCTATGAAAGTTTGGATGTTGTTCAAAAAATACAAAAATTTGCCGAGCAAGAAGTGCAAAATACCCAACAAGGCGGATCTGACGGCAGCAGTTGTGTCACTTAATGCCATGTGGCAGCGCTAGGGGCAACGATACCCCTTCGATTCGACGGCCTGGATTAGAACGCAGATGATGATCGGACGACGATGGTAGGCCTAGATCCGACGGCCACTGCTCCTCTGGATGATTGGGTAGATCCGACGGCAACGGATAGATCTGGAAGAACACGCGAGGAACTCGAGCTTGGCAAGTTTGGATTCGCCGAAGCTCGAGCTCCCGTGCACCTGGATCCCCTCCGACACCTTCTTTATGCTCCAGCAGCGATGGCGAAGCTCCCAGGTGGCGTAGATGGGGCCGAGGGTCGACGAATGGCCTCCGACGCTCGATGAAGCTCAGGCGACCTGGGGGATGTTCCTTGGTGATCCTTGAGGCACAGAAGCCTCCTTCGGGTCCTGCAGGTGAAAAATAAAACACAGCAGCACAAGGAGCAGAGGTACCCGGCATTTATTGGTGGATGGGAGGCGTGGAGTGGTGAAGGTGGTCGCCAGAGCTCAAGAGCTCCGGCTAGGTGTTCGATGATGGGATCTGAGCTAATGATTCAACGAAATCACGAAATAACTGCATGGAATAAAAGCTACCACTAATGTCTAACTAAACAGCAAGAAAAATGAACAAAAACGACCTCGACTTGGTCGTGGCTGAGGAGATAGGACCTCACAGCGGCACGCCCGAGATGAAGGATGGAGACCACTCTACGACCGACTAATCATGCCACGAGGGAGCTGGAGAGTCTCCTGTCACAAGCCCCCGTCCAGAGCTCGCCAAAGAGAGGGAGAAAAGTGGTCAAAGAGGGTTAAAAATTCGAATGAAGGGGAAGGTGGTGTTTTGAAGTGTTGACGGAGCGGCTCAGAGATCGAGGCATGGCGATCGCATCGAGGGTCCAAAGACCAAGCTAAGACAAGGGCGTGTATCCTTGATATGTAGGCATGAAAAGTCATGGAGACGTCGACACCAAAAGGTGCAAGAAACGTCCTCAAAAAAGGTGAGAAAAACGGACAAAAAACACTTCTGACGCAGCCCAGACGTTGGGCAGAGAGTTGACCAGAGGTCAACTCTTGCCGCCCCCTGGTTGGTAACCAGGAAAAAGATTGGGGGAAAACCTTGGAAATTCAATTAAAAATATCAAATGATTTTATTAATTTTTGGTTATAAAATAAAAAATGTTTATTATTTTATAAATTAATTTATTATGATTTTTAATTATTTTTATTAGGTTCAAAAATGCAAGTTCCCATTTATACGCTATATAGGTATATATATCTATATAATTTAATATTTTATTTTTATTTTGTGATTTTAATTTTATTTATTTTGTTTATTATTTTATATATTTATGAAGTATTTTTATACACTTAAATATATTTTTTTTATTTTTTTGATATATTTTGTTTGCTTAATAAAATAGAGGTATTAATTACGTAGGTATGTATACATGTATTATACCTAGGTATGTTATATACATGTATTTTATTTTGTGTTTTCTTTATGTTTTTATTCTAGTTTTAATACACATATTTATTATAAATAATTTTTACAAAATTATAAAAATATAAAATTATAGAAATAGTGAATAAATAATAAAATGTCATTTTAATCTGTACAAGTATACAATAGGGGTCCAAAACTCAACTTTCAACCGTAGCTCCACTAAATGCGAAACCACCGCCATTAAATAGCTTATTTAAAATTATATACAATTAAAGGTGAGTTTCATCATTTGGAGCTTTTATTTACGAGATACATGTGTGGGAATTTGGGATCCTGGAATTTTTTTTAGATCATAACTTTTTATCTGTACATTATTTTTAAGTGAAATCAATTTTGTATTTTTCTATATTTAATTATCTACAACTTTCATGTACAAAGTTTATTTATTTAGAGTATAAAAAGTAGAACCAAAAATAGGTCCCAAAATAAATAAAGAATGAAATAAAAACAAAGGTATTTTTATTGGTATGCTGGCCCTTATCTCCTCCTACTCTATTCCTTGTCGATCTAGTCATTGAGATGCCTAGGTCTCGGGGTTTTGGGTCATAATATATATTTACAATATTTTATTCTTTTTCTTTTCTTTTCTTTATTCTATAATTTTGGCTTTAAAAACTGCATTTTATACAATATTTACACAATGATGCATGAATGATAAAATTCATGATTTAACATTATTTTCACGCATTTACTAGGGTTTCTAAGGCCAAAATGATAGAATAAAGATGATGAAACGTAGATTCATCACATATATACCCTTAAAATTTACCATATTTGCATATGCGTCTTAACATTTTCATATTTTCACAAATACCCTCAGAATTTTCCATAGTTGCGCATATGCCCTTTACAATCGTAACACTTGCAGAATGATATCACATAACTATAGTTGCACATATATGCCTTAGCAATTTCAGAAACTGTGCACATACCATTGGTTTGTTTAGTGGTTAAAGTTGTCTTAATTGTTAATCCTTAATGACTTTGGTGGCTTTGCTGGCTTTGGTACCGCTGGCTCAAGCGGTCCATGAACATGACATATACGACAGTATAGCTACAACTGTAGAGGACTTATCTTTCGCCTCAATCGGTTCCTTGAACCGTACGCCCCCAGAAGGCGTTGTCTCTTTTAAGACTACGATAGTTGGACTCTAGAGGTGGCTCCCACCATTAGGCGTAGCACTTAGCTCCGCTTATCGTTATTGTGCCATTACTCAAGTTAAGGAAAAATTCCAATTTCCTTTACTCCCTTTCTCCTTCATACAATAATAGTTCATTTGAACAATTCTGATTCCGACCTTTTATATTTAAGTTCTAAAACATGATATGTTGCAGTATTTTAGGTATAAAATAATCAAGACTTTAATCATACATTATTTAGATATAAGATAAATGCTCATAGCACTGCATTGTATATTATTGTATACCTTGAGACATGAAATTACTATTGGCGGTAATAATTATATACCGTATACTTAGGGACGCATGCTGTAGCACCATATCATTATACCTTTTATCTTTTATCTAAAAGCACCATCTTTATAATATTTGTAACATTGTTATTGGATAGTATTAATGATTTTGACATGAATTTCAAAAATTAGTGTCAACTTATGCTACACATTTAATGCAAGGTCACTTTGTATACATTGTTAATGTTTATCCATCGTTCTCAGCCACATGATTCACGATTATACAACAAATATTTAATTGGAAATTTCTAAATTTGAGATAATTGTTTACAAATAAGTGGGATCATGGTTGTAGCCGTGATTATCTCTTTCTCCCTTGCGTAATTTACATGTATAAAAAGTCAAAATGTAATATGGAGGATGCTTTACAATCAATACATCTCACTCGTGAATCTCATGACATTTCAAAGAATACAGATGAAAGTTTAACCTAATAGGCATGTGCGTTTTTAAAGGCCAAAGCATGCTTCAAGTAATTGACCATGTCACGTGAATACAGTATAAAAAATAATTAAAAATACACTTCGACCTTAAGTACCGATTCACAATTACGTTAATAATCACTCATTATCATCGATGTGACTATACAAAAAATAGAGAATAGCGACAAGATAATGATTTGAAATCGAATTGTCAACCATCCTTAAAGGTTCGACACATACCTCGAGTCCGACGGATTGTATCTACCAGATTGTCACGCCTTCTCCTTGCTCCCGAATCGTCGTTCTCATCCACCAAAACGACGCCAACGTTCTCTACGGCGAGAACGCTTCTCAGGGTGAGATCTCTCTCCCACAACTCTCCCTCTCTTCTCTCTCTCTCTCTCTCTCTCTCTCTCAAAAAAAGCCAATAGCATGTGACGTGAGGGGTGGGGAGTGATGGGATTTTTATTCCTCCCAAAGGGGCAATCAATGGCTAGTAATACCTATTTTTGGAATAATATCCATGTTATTCATTAGGGAAATAAAAAAGGAGTTATGGTCTAGAAAAATCAGCCGTTACAATCTACCCTCCTTAAAAAAAATCGTCCTCGAAATTTCTTAGCAAAGGATCATACCGAAAAGCTGCAGATGTCTCTCCCGCATTTTACTCTCCAGCTCCCAGGTGGCTTCCTTTTTCTGATGATGCTGTCAGAGGACCTTGACCATCGGAACTATACGTCGACGAAGCTGATGGTCTCTACGATTGACTATGCGGACAGGTTTCTCCTCGAAAGTAAGATTGGGATGAATATCAAGAACCTCATGCTCGATAATGTACGAAGGATCGGGAGTGTACTTCCTTAGCATAGATACGTGGAAAACATCGTGTAGCTTTTAATATTGAGGTGGTAATGCAATACGATACGCCACCTCTCCGATTCGTTGTAAAATCTCGAAAGGTCTTATGTATCTAGGAGTAAGCTTCCCTTTCTTGTCGAATCGCAATTCGCCCTTGGTTGGAGAAATATTTAGAAACACATGATCTCCAATTGCAAAACTCAACTCCCTTCTATGACGATCTGCATAAGACTTCTGCCTACTTTTAGCTCCAACAATC
This sequence comes from Ottelia alismoides, assembly GCA_037367405.1. Taxonomy (NCBI): domain Eukaryota; kingdom Viridiplantae; phylum Streptophyta; class Magnoliopsida; order Alismatales; family Hydrocharitaceae; genus Ottelia; species Ottelia alismoides. The sequence continues at coordinate 141,084 of JAZKJV010002166.1, read as the reverse complement.
CCTTTTTGATTGACTCAACCCCTTGCTTACTGATATGGATTAGCTTCGGTCCCAAAATATGCTTCTCACCAACGTCACTCCAACCTGAGGGTGATCTGCATGGTCTCCCATACAATGCTTCACAGGGATCCATCTTGATGCTCGAATGATAAATGTTATTGTATGCAAACTCTACCATTGGAAGATGTCTGTCCCAGCTACCTGAAAAATCTATAGCGTAAGCTCTCAACATGTCTTCAAGCATCTGGATGGTCCTTTCTGATTGGTCGTCAGTCTGCGGATGAAATGAAGTACTAAACTTCAATTGAGTTCCCATGGCTTCTTGAAAACTTTTCCACAACCGAGACGCGAATCTAGTATCTTGATCTGACACAATTGATGTAGGAACGCCATGTAATCTGACGATTTCATTCACGTATAATTCAGCTAGACTGTCTATCGATTGATTCAGGCGGATAGGTAAGAAATGTGTTGATTTGGTCAATCAATCAACTATAAGTCATATGGCATCAAAATGATGTTTCTTGGTCTTGGGTAGACCTGTAATAAAGTCCATCGTTATGTGCTCCCACTTCCATTCAAGTATCTCTAAGGGTTGAACAGGGTCTACTGGTCTCTGATGTTCAATCTTGATCTGCTGGCATACCAAGCATTTAGAAACAAATACTGCAATGCCATTCTTCATCTTCGGACACCAAAAATTTCGTTGCAGATCCTTGTACATTTTTGTTGTACCTGGGTGGATGGTGTACATCGATCTGTAGACTTCGTCGAGAATCTCCTACCTCAATTCGACATCATTTGGAACCCATAATCTGTTTCGGTACCTTATAACTTTATCAATTCCAATTGTGAAATCAGAACCTTCTTTCTTAGATGCCTCTATCATTTTAGGAAGATCAACATCAGTTTTTTGTGTTGCTGTGATCTTCCCAATTACTTTGGGTTGGATTCTAAGGCCTGCAAAAGATATCTTCCTCTCTTCACTTAAGAAAGGTTTCCAGTCTTAAAAATCTTTCATCATCTTCTACTGAAGTTTCAAGCTAGCTATCTTGCCTTCCCACTTTCGACTTAATGCATCAGCAACGACGTTTGCTTTTCCAATATGATAATTAATGGAAAAGTCATAGTCTTTTAGGAACTCCAGCCAGCGTCGATGTCTCAAATTAGGTTCCTTCTGAGAGAAAATATATTTGAGGCTCTTATGATCACTGAGCACCTCAAACTGTTCACCATAAAGGTAATGATGTCAAATTTTAAGAGCAAAGACTATTGCTGCTAACTCCAAATCATGAGTAGGGTAGTTTCTCTCTTGCAATTTTAATTGTCGTGAGGCATAGGCAATGACTTTCTCATTCTGCATAAGGACAGACCCGAGTCCCATTCCTGATGCATCTCTATACATCACAAATCCTCCACTACCTGATGGTAAAGCTAAGATTGGAGTCGTAGTCAATTACTTCTTTAATTCTTGAAAACTTCGGTCACACTCCTCAGACCATACAAAATTCACATCCTTTCGGGTGAGCTTCGTTAATGGTAGCGAGATCCTTGAAAAATTCTGAATGAATCGTCTCCAATCCGAGGAAGTTACGGATCTCAGAAACATTTTTAGGCTGTCTCCAATTCATCACAGCTTCTACCTTAGTTGGATCTACCTCAATGCCATCTTTGGATACCACATGACCAAGTAATGCAACTATATTCAACCAAAAGTCACATTTAGAAAATTTTGCGTAAAGTTGATGTTATTGCAAGGTTTCAAACACAATCTGCAGGTGCACTCGATGCTGCTCCGGATCAGATGAGTATATCAAAATGTCATCTACAAACACGATGAAGAACTTGTCAAGGTATTCTCGAATACCCTATTCATTAGTTCCATAAAGGTTGCAAGTGCATTAGTAAGATCAAATGGCATGACCAAGAATTCATAATGGTCGTATCTCGTTCTGAAAGCGGTCTTTGATATATCCTCCTCTTTTATACGGAGTTTATGGTAACCTCTACGTAAATCGATTTTTGAGAAGATTGTTGCTCCTTACAACTCGTTAAATAAATCGTCGATGCGAGGTAGCGGGTACTTGTTCTTCACTGTTACTTTGTTCGGGCCTCGATAATCAATACAGAGTCAGAGAGATCCATCTTTCTTTTTCACAAAGAAAACAGGTGCTCCCCATGGGGAAACACTGGGACGTAAGAATCCCTTATCTAGTTGTTCTTGTAATTGCTTCTTAAACTCCTCAAGTTCTGCAGGGGCCATTCTGTATGGAGCTTTAGATATCGGTGCCGTTCCCGGAATAATATCAATTGAGAAATCCACCTCTCTATGAGGAGGTAGTCCAGGAAGATCTTATGGAAATACATCGGCAAAATCTCGGACCACATCTAAATCCTCGGGACGTGTCTGTGGCGATTCAGTGCTAATTATACTAGCTAGGTATGCGGTGCAACCTTCGGCTTGCAGTTGGCTTGCTTGCAAAGAAGAGATAACCAATCGTCCGCTCTTACTAGTGCCTCGGACGACTATCTCCTTATTATTTGGTCTGCTCAGGACCACCTTTTTCTCTCTACAATAAACTGCAACATAATTCTCCCATAACCAATCCATGTCCAAGATGACATCGTAGGTTGTGATGGGCAGTAGGATCAAATTAGTAGTGAAAGAGTCTTCTCCTATCATGACCGGTATGTCCTTTAAGTACATACTTGTTACTCTAATATCACCCATTGGTGAAGAAACGATAAGTATGTATGGAAGCTCATCATCTTTAAAGTTCGGTTTTCTTGCAAAATCACTTGAAATAAATGAATGTGTGGCTCCAGAATCAAAAAGAACATGGCATAAATGACTTGCAATGAGAAGGGTACCTTCCACGATTGTGTAATCATCCTCTGCATTCTCGTGTGTAATTGCAAACACCCTTCCCGGTATCTTCTTCTTTTGTTCGAATAGTTTCCTCTGATCCTTGAAGTCCTTCTTGCAGTCTTTAATGGAATGACCCTTTTCTCTACACCTCAAGCATGCTCCTGTCAATTTGTAGCACTCGCTCGGATGTCTTCTGTCACAATGCGGACATACATCCAATACGTATTTCTTGTTGGTTGGAGCGTCATCAGTCCGTGTCTTCTTCACTCTTATCGCAGCAAGACGTCTTTTGTCATTGTAGCTTGGCTTGTGAGGACGCTTCTGAGGGTTTACTTGATGTAACCTCCGATAAGATGCATCAATCTCCACAGCTGCTGCAACCACCTCAGAGAGGGTTGTAAGACCCCTAATGAGCACTTTAATGCTCAATCCAGCATTCAGGCCTTCTACGAACTTCCTAGCTCGTTGCTTTTCAGTTGCACAAATACCTTTTCTGTATTTCTCTAATTCTTGAAATTTTGCAGCATATTCTTCAACTATCATATGTCCTTGTTGAAGATCTATGAACTCTTGGCGTTTAGCATCCCTAGCATGTTCATGGATGTAACGCTCAGAAAAGCACTCCACAAAGTCACTCCAACTGATGGTCGGAGTCTCTGAAAAGTAAATTCTCTTGCATGAAGTCCACCACTCCTTAGCACTACCTCGCAGATGAAAAGTACCAAAAATAACTTTCTTTTCTTCTGGGCGGTCAGTTGCTTCAAAAGCCATCTCCATCTCTCTTAGCCAGTGCTCGACTTTCTCTGGCTCATGCTTACCCTTGAAGGTTGGTGGGTCATGCTGGATGAAGGTTTATAAAGTAAGTCCTCCAGAGCTCGATGGGCAGGTCTGCTGTTGTTGAGCCATCAATGCCATTAGCTCCGGCATCTGCCTCTGCATGTCTACAATAGTCTCCTGACTCGTCTATGACTCGCGGTCTCTGTTGGCTTCGATTGCTCGACGAGGGGCCATCTGAATCAAATCCAACATCGTCAATGAGTTACTGTGTGAGGCTAATTCACTCTAAATGTCTAGATCTATGTCATTATAAATTGTGCATATATTATGCCCAGAGGAACTCTAGCTCTGATACCATTTGTAACGGAACGACCTCGCGGATCAAACCATTACCAGAAACTTGTATGGTAATTAATGAGCAGAGAAAATAGTCATTCTCAAATAAGTCCATTAATTTATAGAGTTCCATTATTACACTACATCAAGTAAATTACAAAATAAACTACGAAATAAAGTAGCATAACAAATGTTCCAGTGGGCATAATGACATCCTTCCGTAAATGATCCATCAATGGTTCGTACATGTTCAACATCAAGAAGACGAATAGTTGCCTTGAATTAGAGGATAAGTCATAGCTCGTGTTCTCCTGAAAAACAATAACACATGTTATGAGCTAACGCTCAGTATGTGTCGAGTTGGGGTCAAGCCGGCTAGCGCGGAAAAACAAGTCTCCCTATGTTAAATTTAAATCCGTTAGAAATATAATCCCTTATGTGCAATTACTTATCAATACATCTAATCAATTTGCATACTTTCCTTGTTGCATATAATACAAACTTATTCTCACATACTTTCATTATGCAACTCATTTTCACATAAACATATACACTAAAGGTATTCCGTCTAAAAACATTCATTGAAGCCATAATTACATATATACCTGATTGACCGTAAATTACAGGGGTATAAATGTCTCACACAAGGCGGAGACAAAGTCGATGTGGCGACCCTCGATAATTCCCGGCTAAATCAACAAATAAACCACAATAACAATCAAACAATGAGAAGCAAAAGTGGAGTTAAAATTTATTATAACTCTACAATAAGTGTGTATAGTGTGCAAGTATGTGTAGAGTGTCGAACTCAGGGAGCAAGAAAGATAGATCGAGGCAAAATGTGCATAAATGTGAATGTGATCAAGTGCCTACAAGTGTGTAATTTTGTGGATTTTTTATTTTAATTTTTTTAAATTTTTGATTTTATATTTTTATAATTTGATTTTTTTTATTTCTGATTTTATATTTTCTTTTTATATTTTATATATTTTTTCTTTTTCAATAAATAGAATATATAGACAAGGTAAGAAAGAGAGGGATAAAGTATTTATAAAAATAGGTAAAAATAAGCAAAATTCAGAAAATAAAATATTTTTATGCCTTTTGTAATTTTCTAATTTTTTGTGATTTTTCTATATTTTTCCTAATTTTTTTGTTATTTTCAAAGTCAAAAATACTGAAAACAGTGGATAAAATAAAATACTGAAACTAAATTGAGGAAGAAATATATCAAACAGGTTCCAAAATTTCTCAAATCAATTTTAAAACAAAGATAATAAAACAAAGAAAATTCAGAGATAAAAATTATATTTTTAGGATTTTGTAGGATTTTTGAAATTTTTATGAAGATTTTTAGAGTTTTCTAATTTTTAAAGGTTTTCTTTTGTATTTTTTATGATTTTTGGATAGAAGTTAAAAGACACTGAAACACACCAAAGGTATTTTTTGGAATTTTTAAAGGGGTTTTAATATTTTTTGGTATTTTCTAATGCAAATAATAGTAAAAATACATATTTTTGAATTTTAAAAATATGGAAATGCAAAACAAAAATATGGCATGGAAGACCAACTAAACAGGAGCTTAACTTGATTTTTTGTTGATTTTTAGAAATTTATAGATGCATGAAATAAATAGCAACAACAAAGAGAAAATACACTTCTAGTAGGGGTATAAATGCAAATATCAGAAGTTCAGGGGCCAACGTGCAATTTTCCAAAAATTTTATAACTAATAAATCAATTTCCAGGACCAAATGCAAATACACAAACCCGCAGGGGCACGCCTGCAAAAATCCCAACCCCCGCACGTGCCCAGCACGCACCTGGGAAGGACCTATGTGTAATTATCAAAAACTGAGGGGCATACTTGCAATTTCTCCAAAAATATTACACTTAATTAAAAAGTTCCTAGACTTAAAAGAAATAGCAAAAACCTTAGGGGGTCCTTTGCAAAATTTCCACCACCCCACGTGCGCAGGTCACGTGAGGTGACGTGGATTGGACCTAAATGTAAATATGAAAAGTCTGGGTGTCCAGATGCAAATATTACAAAATATTTTAAACTGCAAATGAAAGTTTATAAACTAATAAATAAATTGACAAAATGGCGAGGGCTGAAGTGCAAAATACCCACGTCTAAAATCCTCGTGCGCGGTCGGACGGCTAGGAAGCGTCCACTTGTCCACGTGGCGCGCGCACAACGGCCGATGATGGTTCGAAGATCCACGGCCTGGATTAGATCCCCTCGTCTGATCGGATGGTGACTGCTGGCGAGGATCCAACGGCTGACGTACACCTGGAGCTCCAGCGTCGATCTGACGGCGCTTGGGGGGGCGGAGCAAGAACAGGGAAGCAACGCCGACGAGGCAAGCTTCCCCGAGCTCGAGCTCCGTCCTCCGGTGTTCTTTGGGCTCCAAAAACGTCCTGGGATCTCCTGTGGTGGTCCTCTAGCTCCTGGGGACTCAAAAATGCTCCGGCGGTAGCCGGAGCTCGCTGGGGAAGACGGCGGAGCTGGTGGGCTCTAAGACCTCCGGCGAGACTCAAAACGAGCCCCCAGGCTCTCTTCAACACGCTAAGACCTGCAAAAAGGGGTCAGAGGGTCCAGGGCAAAATGCATGGACCCCGCAGAGGTGAAATGAAAGCGTGGAGCGGCGCGAAGGGTACTCGGCCTGAGGTGCACTCCGGCGAGGTGGTCGGTTTGAGTGTTCGATTGGTCAAATCGCGAAAGTAATTAGGGAATATGATCCTAATGCTACGGGGAATACAAAGTGCGAAGAAAATAGAAGAAAAACGTCAACCTCGAAGGGGTTATACCTGAGGTAGGAGGTACCTCGACGGCGAGCTTGCCGGAGGTGGTGGAGCTGCTTCAAGGCCTCTTCGACTCGCATGAAGGTATGGTTACGGAGCTGTCACCTCCAGCAACACGAGGCACGCCAAAGGGAGGAGGGTTGCTAGCCAAAAAGGGTTCAAAGATGGCTCGAAAGTCGGAGGGGCGAATAAGTATTGTTGACGGAGTAGTGCTGGTGCTCCAAAGACCGAGGGAGATCGCTCGAATCAACGCTCCTCGGCCCTAGGAAAACCTAGGGCGTGAAAGATGGATAATCGGGGATCAAAAGTCGTGAAGGAGTCGACACCAAAAGATGCAAGACGGGTCCTTGAAAAGTATGTGAAGATGAGAGAAAACTCAACTCTGACAGGGCTACAGGAAGGGGGTTAGACAGTTGACCCGCCGGTCAACGGTCCAGACCACCTGGTTGGTCCACGTGGACCAACCAGGAAAAACCTCCTGAAAAAGATTAAAAAAATAATTTAAAAATAGAAAACAAAGTTATTTATTTTTTATTATTAAACAAAAAATGTTTATTTTTTATGAAGTATTTTATTATGATTTTTATTTATTTTTATGAGGTATAAAATACAAGTTATCTTTTATAGCCTTTATAGGTATATATATCTATATATTTAATTATTTTATTTTTGTTTTGTGTATTCGATTTATTTATTTTTGTTTATTATTTTATATATTTATAAAGTATTTTTATACACTTAAATACATTTTTATTTTATTTTTCTTATGTATTTTGTACACTTAATAAAATGTAAGTAGTAATTATATAGGTATATGTACAGGTATTATACATATGTGTGTTATATACAAGTATTTTATTTTGTATTCTCTTTAGGTTTTTATTCTGATTTTAATGTACACATATATTATAAATATTATTTACAAAATTATAAAAATAATGAATAAATTATAAATAAAATATTTTAATCTGTACAAGTATACTATAGGGGTCCAAAACTCAACTCTCAAACCATAGCTCCGCCAAATGCGAAACCACCTTCATTAAATAACTTATTTAAAATTATATACAATTAAAAGTGATTTTGATGCATTTCGAGTTTTTATTTGGGAGATACAGGTCTGGAAAGTTGGGATTCTGGAATTTTATTCAGATCATAACTTTTTATCTGTACATTATTTTTTAGTGAAATCAATTTTGTATTTTCCTTTATTTATTTATCTACAACTTTCATGTACAAAGTTTCTTTATTTGAAGTATAAAATGTGGAACCAAAAATAGGTCCCAAAGTGAATAAAGATTGAATGAATTGAAAGGAAGTTTTATTGTATTCTGGCCCTTATCTCCCCCTACTTTATTCCTTGTCGACCTATTCATTGAGATGCCTAGGTCTCGAGATTTCGGGTCATAAAATATTTACAATATTTTATTCTTTTTCTTTTCTTTTCTTTATTCTTTTATTTTGGCTTTAAAAACAGTATTTTATACATTATTTACACACACGTGCATGGATGCTAAGATGCGGGAATTAAAGGTATTTATATGCATTTGCCAGGAGTTTTGAGGCCAAAATGACATAATAAAGATGATGAAATGTGGATTCATCAATACCCTTAAAGTTTACCATATTTGCATATGTTCCTTAACATTTTCATATTTTCACAAATACCCTCAGAATTTTCCATAGTTGCGCTTATGCCCTTTACAATCGTAACACTTGCACAATGATATCACATAGCCATAGTTGCACACATATGCCTTAGCAATTTCAGAAACTGTGCACATACCATTGGTTTGTTTAGTAGTTGAAGTTATCTTAATTGTTAATCCTTAATGGCTTTGGTGGCTTTGCTGGCTTTGGTGGCTTTACCGCTGACAAAGTGGTCCATGAACATGACATATATGACAGTGTAGCTAAATTGTAGAGTACTTATCTTATATATGACAGTGTAGCTAAAACTGTAGAGTACTTATCTTTCGCCTCAATCGGTTCCTTGAACCGTACACCCTCGGAAGGTATTGTCCCTTTTAGGACTACGATAGTTGGACTCTAGAGGTGGCTCCCACCATTAGGCGTAGCCTCCACTTTTCATTATTGTGTCATTACTCGAGCTAAGGAAAAATTCATATTTCCTTTACTCCCTTTCTCCTTCATACAATAATAGTTCATATGAACAATTCTGATTCCGACCTCTTATATTTAAGTTCTAAAACATGATATGTTTTTTGATGCAATATGGAGGATGCTTTACAGTCAATACATCTCACTCATGAATCTCATGAAATTTCAAAGAATACAGATGAAAGTTTAACCTAATAGGCGTGTGCGTTTTTAAAGGCCAAAGCATGCTTCAAGTAATTGATCATGTCACGTGAATACAATACAAAAAAACAATTAAAAAATATACTTCGACCTTAAGTGCCGATTCACAATTATCGTTAACAATCACTCATTATCATCGATGTGAGTATACAAAAAATAGAGAATAGCGACAAGATAATGATTTGAAATCGAATTGTCAATCGTCCTTAAAGGTTCGACACATACCTCGAGTCCGACGGATTGTATCTACCAGATTGTCACGCCTTCTCCTTGCTCCCGAATCGTCGTTCTCCTCCACCAAAACGACGCCAACATTCTCTGCGACAAGAACGCTTCTCACGGTGAGATCTCTCTCCCACAACTCTCCCTCTCTTCTCTCTCTCTCTCTCTCTCAAAAAAAGCCAATAGCAAGTGACTTGAGGGGTGGGGAGTGATGGGATTCTTATTCCTCTCAAAGAAATAATATCCATGTTTGGAATAATATCCATGTTATTCATTAGGGAAATAAAAAAGGAATTATGGGCTGGAAAAATCAGTCGTTACAACGTGTGTTTGCGTATGTATGAATGTAGAGATGTGTGTTTGTGTGTGTATGTGTTTGTACTTATGTACAAATTAGAAGTGTCAATCTAAGTATACTCATTAGGTACCCAACCCAAATTCACGTTATTTAATGACCTAAAATCCGTTCCATTTACTTTTGGACGTGTTTGGGTTTTAAATTAACTATCCATGCGGGTATGATTTTGGGATTGTCTTGTGGGTACCCGAAGCTGCCCCAAATCTGAACAAAAATAAAAATAGATATAGATGTATGTGTTGCAATTTAGTCAAACTTGTCCAATCCATTTCATATCTAAAAAGGTATCGATCTACTTATATAATTAAAAATCCAACTCAACTCTGTCCTCCTCATTCAGTTATTCATTTTCAACTACATTTTTGTATCTTCAATAAATAAAATTCATCAAATAAAAAGAGTTAAATACCTAATATATATATATAAACCTTTAACATTCCCTTCACATTGAACATCTTTGTGCACCACCATTTACATAATTTCCCTCTATTTAATTTATGTGTGAAAATCTTATATGCATTTGTGAATAGCTTATGATTTTTCTATATGTCGAATATGTGGGTACCCATTGGGTGCATGGGTATATGTTGGGGTTATGGATACCTACTAGAAATTAATCGTTTAATAAATGGGTGAGTAGGAGTAATGATATTATAAATGGGTGCGGGTTTGGAAATATTGACACATGTCCCAAAGTCGACCCGCTGACATCCCTATATGTTATGTATATCCGTGGGTATCTAGGTAGAGAGACAACGAGAGAGAGCCTTTCCAATAAGCACAAGATTTATAAGCAAACTAATGAGCGCGTAATGTCCGCCGTCCGTTTTTATCCTTCACCGTCATTTATTACGCAAAAATCACTCCATGTTTGTTAAAATATGGTATTTCGATTGTTCTCATGTTTACATGTTTATAAATAATTAATATAAAACATGTCATTTTAAGAAGATTTGAGTGCATATATGAAACAAAAATATTACAATTAACTAATATGTTTTAAAATATCACAATTAATTAATATGTTTTACAACTTTGTTTTTGTTTATTACAATTTTTTGAGGAAAAAGGGTGTCAAACCGTGAAGGTAGACACCCAAAAAACTTTATATTCACAAGTTACGTACAAGGTTACAAAGACCAAGACCCATAAAGGAGTCTGGCATGCTCCATTTCACTTTCGATACAAAATCTTTCCCCACGAAAAATAGTTCCATTTCGTGCCAACCAAATTGCCCATAGAATAGATGATGCCCTCTGTTTCTCAGTCATTGTGCGAGTTCCAATGGACACCCAGAATTCTATAAACCCTGAGGATGCAACTGTAAGTAGGTTGGCCCCTACCCAAATCTGTCTCGAAGAAGAACAAAGGAAAAACAAGTGATTAGCATCCTCCACCTCCTCTCCACACCGCAAGCAAGAGCCGTTAGCCCCAAAGAGACGGGCCCTTCGAGTACTAGTCATCACTCGCTCTCTCCCAAGCAATCAGAGGAAAACTTTCACCCTTTTCGGAATCTTCCAAGACCAGATTTTCCCTAGTCTTGGTACCGCTATTCCCGGATCAAAGACGACGGAGGCATATGCAACCTTATAGGCTTTCTTCACACTGAAGGCACCATCTGACCATATCCAATGACTAACCTCTGCACCATCCCTCAACACAGGACTAAGATATGGAGAGATCTGGGGAAGCACCGCGCATACTCCACGCCAAAAATTTGAAGGTTTTACCAATCTACTAGGCTGCCACTCCAGAATCTCGGTCACGTCATAAATCTTCCTCATCAACAAACAAAGTGTATCTGATCCGTCACCCCAAATGCGAGTGACCCACTTCGCCAAGAGGGCCCTGTTCATCACCTCAAGGTTTAGGACGCCTAAACCTCCATCGGCCTTAGTATGCGTCACTACCTTCCAAGCAACCAGCGGAGTACCAGCCCAAAAGAATATGCGCATCAAGTTCTCCAACCGACCACGAATCCCCACCGGAAGCAAGCGAGACGATAGAAAAAAGACAGGAATCGCGGAAAGGACTGACCTCAGGAGCACCAAGCGTCCCCCCCTGTGATAAGCAAGAAGCACGCCAGGTCGCAAGTTTGTTCTCGAGTCTCTCTATTAGTGGATTCCAATCCGATTGTCTTAAGTGGCCGTCCACGATAGGCAACCCCAAATAGGTGATTAGGAGAGCCTCCTGTCTTGAGCGCAGGAAAGCCCCACAGGCCTGAGCCTCCCCCTCGGAAAGACCAAAAGGAATAAAAGTTGATTTTTCCTCTCTTAGCTTCAGTCCTGAGACTCTCCCAAACAGGTCTAAAACTGTAGAAATTCCCTCAGCCTCAGGAGCACCACCTTCCACAAACAGGATCGTATCATCAGCATACTGTAATATTGGGATAGACAAGTCATCTAAAGTGAATTCCTGAATGAAATTTCCGTCCACCGCACGAGTAACCATCCTTGACAGCGTGTCTGCCACAATAACAAAAAGAAGAGGAGCTAGTGGGCACCCCTGCCTAACCCCCCTTTGCGGCTGAAAGAAACCCCCCTCCTGTCTTCCATTCACCAGTACGGAACATGAAGTCGTCGTCACACACCTCTTCATCCAAGAGATCCACTCATCTGGGAAGCCACGTGTGGAAAGGGACGCCCATATGAATTTCCAGCTAACGCAATCGTAAGCTTTGGAGAAGTCAATCTTCCAGAGAAAGCCTTTGACCTTCCTTCTCTTCCAATCAGCAACAATCTCCAAAGCCATGATCACACCATCCATCATAAGTCTACCAGGAATAAACGCTGTCTGCGAATCACTGATGATGTCACCCATAACAACCCGAAGCCTATTTGCAAGAACTTTCGCAACAATGAGGTAAATAGCATTAGAGAGGGCAATGGGCCTGAAGTCTTCAATTCGATTCACCACTTCCCTCTTAGGGAGAAGGAAGATTAAAGACCGGTTTAACCGATCAAAACCACGGTTTTCTCCACGCAGCTCCTCCACCACCGCTAGAACATCCTGGCCCACCAAATCCCAGAATTCCCTGAAGAAGAAGATAGGAAACCCATCTGGCCCAGGAGACCCATCTGCATTTAGATCAAAAACCGCCGTGCAGACCTCCTGTAAAGTGAAAGCAGAGATCAACTGAGCCGCATGGATCTATGAAACTCGAGGTACCTCTCTATCATGCCAGCGAACCCCACCGAGGTGGTCTCTCCTACTCATCTCCCTGAAGTGTTCAAGAACTGACGCCCCGATTTCCCTTTCACTTTCAACCCGCACTCCTCTAACCTCCAAAGAATGGATAAAATTTCGTCGTCTCCTTCCATTAGCGATCGCATGAAAGAATCTGGTATTTGCCTCGCCTTCCCTCAACCAGATCTGTCATGAGCGTTGTCTCCACTCAACTTCTCTTTTCTTGTCCTCTTCTAAAAGCACCCTTTGACTAGTTGATCTCGTCAACTTCTCCTCCTCAGAAAGCTCCCTGACATCCTCAATTCTGTCCAGCCTAACCACTTCAGCCTGGGCCAGGTCCCGTCGCTCAGTCCGACGTGATTTGAACTCCCTACGAAAATTCACCAGCATCAGCCTTAGTGCCTTCAACCGAGCTGCCATATCCCTGGAAGCTGACCCAGAAGAACCAATCTCCCTCCAGCACTGAACCACGCGAGCCTTTAGATCCTCCTCCAATAGCCAAGAGCACTCGAATCGAAATAAGCTTCCCAAACGAATGGACTCCCCATTGTCCCAACAGATGGGTGTGTGATCAGAGTGACACCTTGGCAAAGAGCCAGCACCTGCCAGCGGGAACGCCTTTAATAGATCCGTCGAACACAGAAATCTATCCAGCCTAGATCGTGAGGAGGTGTTCCGCCACGTATAGAGGGAGTTAAACGCATCAAAGATCTCCAAAGAGAGCTCCTCAACAAACTCTCTGAACGCAGGTGAACCAGGATCCAACCCACCTCTATCCCGGGGCCGATCCGAAGATAACAGTGTGACATTGAAGTCACCCCCAATAAGCCATGGAAGGTCTTCATATCTCGCACGTATCAAACGAAGTTCCTCCCACAGTCTCGAGCCAGCATGTGCGCCAGAAGGCCCATACACTGCAGAAAAAAGAAAACGGACACCATCGGTCTTGCACACCAGAACCACCGACAACGAATGTTGAGCTTCCATCGAATCCCTAAACTCCAACACGTCACCATTCCAGCCAACCAGGATGCCTCCCGACGCACCGATCGAAGGGACATATCTGAACTCTGTCAACCTAACCCCAGATAGGATCTCCACCGAGGAAGGTCCCACGTCTCAAGCTTTGTCTCTTGTAAGCAAACCACATCTGCTCGCCATTCATCTAGTAAAGCTCCAACAGCTCGTCGTTTCTCTAGCTGCCCCGGGTCTCGTACATTCCACGAGATGATCTTCATTTATCAACAGAGGGGGATTCCCCCGCCAACTCCACCTGGATGCAACGAGCCACCTGCTGATGTAAGCATTCCACCGATATCTTTTCTTCGGCTTGTCCATCTACTGTAGATGCATTAGAGTCCAATAATAACCGCTCCCCCGAGGGATCTGGTTCGGCTCCCGTTGCAACGATTTCAAGAAGCCCCAAACCCTCCTCCACACGGTGCCTCTTCCGCGAAGACACCAAGACCACATCCGAGGAAGGTGGCCTCTGGGGCCTTTCAACTGCATTTCCTCTTCTCCTCTCCCGCTTCCAGGATCGCACCCAGCACCCTCTTGCCACCCTTTCTGAACCCACAAAAGTAAATAGACCCCCCCCCCCCCCGGATGGACGTGCTCCCTCAACTGCATCAACCGCCAGTGCATGTTCGAGTCCCGAATAGCACGAGTAGTCAACTGCAAACACCATGGGGGTTGCATTATCCTCTCTGACTTCATCCCTTGTCCCAGATCCTGAAGAGGTATCAACCATGGTGACCAAAATTATATATATGTTACGTTATATAAATCTAAACTTATTTTTAACAACTATTTTTTAAATTTCTTACAATTCCTTATTGAGCTTTTAAATATTCCTTATTTCTTTCTTACATCTCGTTGTTGAACTTTTTACAATTCTTGCGCAATATATAGAAGGGTATATTTATTCCTTTATTATAATTTTGTTTTTATTTCATAAAACTTCATCTTAGTTTTTTTACTATTTCATATTATTTTTTATAACTATATACTTCTTTATATAACTTCATATGAAAATTTTCAACTTCGTGATTTTGTACAGCTTCATGTTCTTTTTTTACAGCTTGTTTGTTTTTACAACTCCTTATTGACTCTTTACAACTTTGTTATCATGGTTTACACATCCGTGCTATATATTTTACTACATCCTCTTCTCTACAAAGTTATAAAAAATTATATAAAAGTTGAAACTGTTGTGCAGTGGCCCATGTCATTTTCCAGCACACTTTGGAGTGCATCTGTGCAAATGGTCCCTTTGGCACCAATGCAATTCGTGCAACCCTTTTGCTGTGAGGACAAAGATCAACCATACCCATTCTATCCACGTATTGAAGAGGGATGTTGTCCGTTCTTTAGGAAGAGCTAGGGTTTCCATTTTCTCCTCATTTTCTTTCTTCATTTGCTTGGATCAGACCATGAGTTGAAGCCAGAGATCGAGCCAATGAGGCGTCATGTTGAAGCAGCCGACGAGCAAGCTAGGGCAGTCATATTGAGTGATATTTTTCTCCGCCTTCCCCTGATGAATCTTCATTTCATCACCTTTATTCATTCATTTTGTCCTCAAATACCTAGTAAAATACATGTAAATACCATTAACTTGCTTGAAATAACATTCATTATTTAATCTGTAAATACTATACAGATACTGGTATTTAATCCCAAAATAAGAGAATAAAGGAAAAGAAAAGAAAAAAATGAAGTATTGCAAATACTGAATGGTCCTAAACCCCAAGACCAAGTCGATTAGGAATAAAGTAGGGGTAGATAGGGCCAATAAATGCATAGAAATACATACAGAAACCCTAATTTTATTGACTATATATATATATATATCAATATTCATTTATTTTATTTTTATTTTGTATTTTATACACCGCAAATAATAAAATATTAGACATGAAACTTGCACATAAAAATACATAGAAACTTATAAAAGTAATTGCCAAGAAAATAATGCACATTGCAACTGGAACATACAGATGAAAAGTCATATTCACATATCAATATCATCTTCATACAAAGTCAAAACTGACCAAACTCACTTTTATTATTTATAAAATTAAATTATCTATCTAATGAAGGTAGTTTCATTAAAAAATGATTTAAGATACAAAAGTGGGGTTTATAGGGTCTCACTGTATTATATACTTGTATATTTTATTCATTTAATTCATCCATCATATTTTTACGTTTCTTATATTTGTAAATACTTAAAGATATTATTTAAAATATATTGAAAATATAAACACAAAATAAAAGCATTAAAAATACATTAAAATGAATATCACATTAAAATACATAAGTATACTTTACTTATAATGTATATACACATATTTATTTAAGTATGCAAATAAAATCAGAAAAACAAAATAAAAGTGTGTAAATATGTATCTAAATATATTATAAATATATAACATGTGTACATATAATAATAAATTTTAAAATACAAAAAAAAATAAAATACCTAAAATATAGTTCAATATACATATGTATAGACTTTTAAAAATTAACACCTAATAAAAAAGGTTGTAAAAAATAAAAATACCTATAAATAAGTGCATAATATAAGAAACACTTTTCATGTTTTAAATTTTAATAAATAAAATTATTTATTATTTTCAACTAATTTAATAAGGGAATTAACCTCTAAAATTCTCTGATTGGTTCACATAGACCAATTAGGGCTCTTGGACATTTGACATATGGTCATTTGTCCTCTCCTCCCTTTGACGCCTGTCAAAGCTCGCGAGAGGCCCTTCTTCTCCATTTTCTTCCCTTTCCTCCATACATCCTTTCTCCGTGAGCAGTCTCCCAACATGCAGCCTTCACGACCCTAACTCACGCCATATCCTAAGAGTTTACCTACCTCCGCTCCTCTTTACGCTATTTTCTTCCCTTTTTTGCCCTATATGATATCCATAAATAAGATCGATCCAACTTTTTTGCAAGTTTGATTGTTCTTTCTCCCACGTAATCCCAAAGGGAACTACCGTGTTGATGCTATAGTGACAGCGGAGTGCCCAACCCCATTAGCAAGAATAGGTCCACCACCGTCGAGTTAAGCTACTCCGGCGTGGTCTTCTGCTCTAGGTAATCACCCAGTTGAGCTGCTCTTTTCTTGCATTTTTAGGTAGCTTTTCAGCAAGATATCGTAGGGTAGGTTTCAATTCTTGCATTTAATCTTTGCCTTAGTCTAATTTCTTGAAGATAGCATACACTGGAGGTACAGCTCTATCTCTTGCCCATCGTTAAGTCTCACTTTTCCGACCCATCACTCCACTTACATTTCATTCCTCATCCATTTCTCTACAACTTACCTCATACCTCAACCTTGATCTCGCATAGATCAGGGACTTCTAGTACCAGCTCTTCCATAATGTCAGTGACTCGTTGACCCATCCATTTTCCTTGTGTTACAGCTTCATAAGGGGTCGAGGGTGTTCCTCTTGAGCCCTAAAAACTTTTTGAGTAGATACTGGTGTCCTGAATGCCACCAGGACATGAATCAAAGGTAGTCTTGCTTCTCCAGGTCGCCAAGAACCAAGGAATCTTCTAAGTTCCCATCGATGGGACATGGACCCCATTAAGGACTCCTGCTGACATAGAACCTCCCAGGTGGTTGCTGAGTCTCTCAACATCGACGGAGGCGATTTGAGCATGGAGGAATCGAAAATCGAAGGAACTCCTAGGACCTATTCTTGGTAGTTCTTCGTAATGACTCCCACGTCGTTGGATCAGAGATGCAATCCACATCGAATTGGGGTCGTCCATTCGAAGCAAAGCGTTGTGCTCCCTCGATCATGGATTGAACTTAAGTACGCCTATGTGGTGTGCTTAGTGATGAATCTCCATTTCATCACCTTTATTCTTTCAATTTGGCCTTAAATCCTCAGTTAAATGCATATATATATCATTATTTATGAAAATAAGTACTTCATAATTCACACAAAATATTGTATAAAACATTGTATAAATGATGTATTTAATTTCAAAATAAAATAATAAAGGAAAGAAAAGAAAAGGAATGAAGTGTTAAAGGCACTGAGTGACCCTAGATCTTGAGACCCGATCATCAAGATGGCTTGGTTGACAAGGAATAAAGTAGGAGGAGATAGAGAAGATAAATTATACATAAAACACACAAAATCCTATTTTATTTTGCCCAATTATTGCATTTTGGGACCCATTTTATTTTAGGGTTTTTATCAGTTGTGCCCCTCCGAGATATCACAATTTCAGTTATGCCCCTATCTTTTTGATAATATCAGTTGTGCCCCTCACTTATTTCTCCATTATCACTTGTGCCCTTCCGTCATATTGATCGTCAAAAAATTAAAATAATCATGGTTTATTCAAACCATGGTGTGGTTAAGAAGGGTATTATGGTCAGAACAAAATCAGGGGTGGAGGAGGAGCTCAGGATGGACCGCGACGGAGGGAGGGAGAGGCCTAGGGGGCGGGGGCGGCGGGGAGCAGGGGATGAGGCGGAGCAGGTGGCGGTGCGGGGCAGTGGGAGGGGGAGCAGGGGCGACACGGGGAGCACGGGGCGGCCCAGGGGAGCACGGGGCAGCGCGGGAAGCACGGGGTGATGCGAGGAGCATGGGGCGGCGCGGGGTAGGGGGAGGGGGAGCAGCGGGCGGTGCGGGGAGCACGGGGCAGGGGGAGGGCCCAGGGGACAGCACGGGGCAGGGAGAGGGGGAGAAGGGGGCAAGGCAGGTGGCGGCACGGGGCAGGGGGACGGGGAGCAGGGGGCAGCCCAAGGGAGCACGGGGCGGTGCGTGGGAGGGGAGGGGGCGGCCCAGGGTAGCACGGGGTGGCGCAGGGGAGGGGAGGGGCAGTGTAGGGAGAACGGTGCAGGGGGAGGGCCCAGGGGATGGCATGGCGCAGGGGGAGGGGGAGCAGAGGGCGAGGCAGGTGGCGGCACGGGGCAGGGGGAGGGGGAGCAGGGGGCGGTGCTGGGGAGGGGAGGGGACGGCCCAGGGGAGCACGGGGCGGCGTGGGGGAGGGGAGAGGCAGCCAGGGGAGCACGGGGCGATGCGGGGGAGGGGAGGGGGTGGCCCAGGGAAGCACGGGGCGGCCCAGGGGAGGGGAGGGGCGGCCCAGGGGAGCACGGTGCGGCGCGGGGAGGGGAGGGGCGGCCCAGGGGAGCACGGGGCGGCACGGGGAAGGGGAGGGGCAGCCCAGGGGAGCACGGGGCGCCCATGGGAGCAGGGAGTGACGTGGGGGAGGGGAGGGGGTGGCTTAGGGGAGCACGGGGCAGCCCAGGGGAGTAGGAGGCGGTGCGGGGGAGGGGAGGGGGCGGCCCAAGGGAGCAAGGGGCGGCGCGGAGGAGGGGAGGGACGGCCCAGGGGAGAACAGTGTGGTGCGGAGGAGGGGAGGGGGCGGCCCAGGGGAGCACGGGGTGGTGCGGGGAGCACGGGGCGGCACGGGGCAGGGGGAGGGGGAGGGGGAGGCCCAAGAGGAGGAACAGGATGGGGGAAGAGGAGGAAGAAGAAGAGGATGAGGAAGAGGGTGTCAAATGACCATTTAACCCTTTTTAAAATTAATTCCGCTTATGTCCTTAAAGTTAACGTCCGTTTGCACTATGGATGGACGGTCACTAACCTGAGGAGCACAAGTGATAGATTAGCAAGAAGTGAGGGGCACAACTGATATTACCAAAAAGATAGGGGCATAACTGAAATTACGATATCTCGAAGGGGTACAAGTGATAAAAAACCCTTTATTTTATTATTTTTAGAACCCAAATAAAACCCTCAACATGGATATTGTACAAAAAAATCAAATTTGATTTCATTAAAAAATAATGCACAGTGTGTCCGAGACACACAAAATAAAAGGCCGCAAATAAAACTTTGCATACCCGTATCTTCTCCATATTGTAATAAAATTTATTAAACTCACATTTATTATTCATAATATTAAATAAACTATTTAGTGAAGGTGATTTTATTTAATTTGTAGCTAAGATACAAAAGTTCGGTTTTAGGCTCTCGTTGTGCAATTTACCTGAATAAAATAACCCATTTATTCATTCTTTATATTTTATAATTTTGTAAATATTATATATAATACATGTAAATAATTAAAATAAAATAAAACTATTAAAACGTAATAAAATAAATAAGTCTATTATCATACATAGATGAATTATATACGAATATACATATATAATAAACATACATATTTATTTAAGTGTACATGTAACTTCAGAAAATATAATAAAAATATATTTATGTGCATTTAAATAAGTTGTGAATATATAAATTATGCGTATGAAATAATAAAATTTCATAAAATAAAAGCAAAATATACAATATATAAGTAAACATACTTATATTTGTACATGTAAAAAAGCAACACATAATAAATTAACTCGAAACAATAAATAAAAATAATAAATAAAATAATAATAATAATAAAATATTTTTTTATATTTTACCTTTTATTTATTAATCGATAAACTAGTTATTTATATTTATTTATTCTTTTTTATGTTTTGACTTCTAACGGTCCAGTTCGACCAATAGGAGCTCGTCTGTCGTTGACCCTAGGTCAACTCCTCGGACCTTGGCTTTAGCCTATGTCAGACCTAGCTTGTCCCCCTTCTTCTTCATTTTTTTGGCAAAGAACCAAGGCTCGAGGAGCCTCGAGCACTTCACCTTTTTTGTATGCCGTATGATCCATCACTTTGTCATGCTCTGAGATTACCGATATGAACAATCCATCCCCGTGAATCTTGTGATCTTCGTTATCTCTTCAATGGTGTATTAAACCATCTCTAGATCCTTCATTGATTTGCCTCAACCTCATCGGAGCAGACCGTCGCACACGGAGAAGCCCCATCAACCTATAGCCTCTGTCAGATCGAGAGGAGACCACCGGAGTTGCTTAGAATCTAAGATTAAAGTTCGTCGCCGTTGAGTTCTTGCATGTTCTTATTGACTTCCCAACTGCCGTTGGATCTGATGAGTGTGCAGATCTAATCGCAATTGTTGGACCTATTCGAAGCAATGTGCGATGACAGCCACCTGATCCTCCACATGGTGAGCAGCGAACGACCAGATCAACTGGGTTTAAGTGGGTAAAATTGCATATATACTCCTTCGATTTTTTATATTGATTAAAAATTATAGTAGATATTTTATTAGATTTAGAAATTTGTGGAAAAATTGCATTGCATCCCCTATAGTTTCTGAAAATTGTAAGGTTGTCTATTGCTCGCTCAACTCACATGGCCCCCCATGCGAGTTGGATAAATATTGCTTGTACCCCATTGGATTTTATATTTATTAATTAATATATAAAAATCAAGTTGCAATATAAAATTTGTGGTATAAATTCATGTTACCCATGCCTTTTATTAATATGGCATTAATGCCCATGCCAACTTATTTATTTTTATTTTTGGCATTTCTATTTTCTATAAATATCTCATGTAATCCAAAAATTATTCATAAGTAGATGTAAATGTCTGGTGACTTTCTTATTCACTTCACATTTTTTATCATTTCATTTACATTTTATATTTATTGAAAATAAAAAAGAGCACATTTAGTCTCTGTTTGACTTAAAAAATACAATGAATTATAAAACATTTATTAAAATTTTCAAAAAATACTTACTGTTATTAGTATATTTTATCACTCCAGCTTAAAGATCAGCAAAAAAGTATCAAACAGAAAACTAAAAAAATCACAAACTCTTGTTAACACTAAAAAATTAGAAAATATTTCCAAAAACTCCAAAAAAATAGTTTAATGTCCCATATTTTTTATATAGTATTCACTACAAATTAAAATTATTTTTCAGAAATATTGGATCCATTTATAAAATTTTAAATCTAAAAAAATTGGCCTATTTAAATAGTCCCTGATTTGGACTATTTTGAACCTTAAAACACCTAAAAATTTGCAAAAATAAACAAAAAACACAAAAATAGAAGAAAAATATAAAAATACAAAAACAATTTATTTTATAATTTTGTACCTATATAAATTAATAGAATACATTATATTGTATTATATATATAGTTATATATAGTTATAATTATTAATTATTTTAAATACCTTATATATATTTTAAAACCTTTATAAAATAGAAGGGCTATTCTTCTTTGTAATTTCTGATTTTGATATATTTATTATATATTATATAGATATACCCTATATTATACATATTACTGCATATTACACATATATACATATAGTATATTTTAAAAAGAAAAAGAAACTAAAATCACATAAATATAAAAATAAAAATACAAAATACAAAACAAAAAATATAATTTAAAAAATAAAAAAATAAATAATTAAGAAACCCGCAAAAACTTTAAGTAAATATTGTGTAGCTTAATATATATACTACATACATTAATATTTAGAGATAAATAATAATATTCTACACCATCTTGTTCCATGTGTTCGACACCCTACTCATACTTGTCCACTATACACGCTTATTTGTAGGGTTTATAATAAATTTCGACCTCATGTTGCATTTCATTGTTTGATTATTTGTTATGGGTTAATTGTTGAATTTTTCCATCGATCTTTATGTCGGTCACTTAAGCGACTGAGGTCCGTCTTGTGAGACCTCATGATTGCTCCGCTTGGTGCCTTAGGTATTTCAAATGGCATCGTTACTGGGGAGCAACGGAGTGTATGCATTTATTTTGTAGATTTTGCACTATATTTCTCTTTTATTTTCTACTTATTTATTATTGATAATATTATCTGTTTCTAGCCATTTATTTCTTTGTTGACTTTTCTGGAGGGGACCGTGTGGTGATGGTTACTTCTTAAGAGGTGGACGCACTCGAGCATTGTGGAGATTGGCTCATTCCTGTGAATTGGAGAGAGAAGGAGGAGTAAACATAGAGAGAAGGAGAAGAGTAGACCCATAGCATTTTCTTTTCTTTTTGTGAAGAGTGTTTATATTTTTATTTCTGTAAATTAATTTGTAATAATTCTAAACTTTTGAATACTTCCACACTTCACGAGATCCCATGCCTGAATGATTGTTCAAATGGGGGACTCATAAGATTTTTCACATTTTCACCATCTTTATTTTGTTTTGTTACACATGTTTTGAGTCTTTCACTTTTTTATTTATTTTGTGTGATTGAGCCTTAGCATAGGATTGGTTGATTGATAGACTAGGTCCACAGCCCTAATTAATTGCACGTGCCTATAGAATTTCACTTGGACCTAGGCAAATTAATTGTTGATTACTTAGACTTGGAACCGAGCACCGTAAGAGACTCTAAACAGCGCTTGCAGGACTTGTTGTGGCGAGCATCGAAGAGCCTCCAAGACCGGACTTTTGAGTTCCATTTTTTAGTAGTTAGCATTTGTTCTTCACGATAATAGCAACTCATCTTCTAGGATGATTTTATTAGCTTGCATTTGCATATAGTGTAAGTTCTAATTCTTGTCTAACATCCTGCATGAAGAAAACGAGAAGCAAAGTGAGCATCTTCTGACTGAGAACGCATCATTGATTTTCACTTGCATTGTTTTTCCGATCTCTTTCTCTGATTTTGATCACCATAGGATACTAAAAGAACTGAAACCTCGCTAGGACTCATGCATTTAAAAATATTTGAAAAAGTGACAAGAAAAATAAAATTGGGACTGTTAATAGTACTCGACCATAAAATCAAGCGTAAAGGACAAATCATTCTTTTGGGGAGAGTTACCCCTCATTATTCATAGGTATGATCCAGACCGAGAGAGGCATATACACATAAGCAATAGAGTCCCAACTCTGGACTTGTGCCTTAAGTGCTTGGGTCGGCTCTTGGTCCTTGTTATTGCTGGAAGCACTTGCCTATGACTATAGACGAAGTGGTCCCGATGTTCTAGTAGGTGTGCTCTGCCGACTAGAAAACAACCACTCTAGGTGACTGCAAATGTGAGCTTGTAAATATTTTTTTCTCATCTAACTCTAAAATATGACAGGATAAAAGACCAAACTTTCATGTTCTTCATTGTATTGAGTTGGTGAATTTAGGGGTTTTATTTTTATTTATTTGTGTTTGTTTGTGTGCATACTCGATCTTCTATGAGCATTTGTGCCTTTTTCTTGCAAATCATGATTTGTCTATCGTGGTCTCACGATCCCTGTCTTTTGTTTAGGAGACGGCGGGCTGGAGTTATTTTTATCCGTACTTCGTGGATCCTTCTTCTTCTCCAGTCAGTCCACCTTAAATTTACCAAGAGGACTTTTCTTCTGATTTTTATTTTTGTACATACCCTCATCATCTACAGTTTCAAGAATCGGATTTTGATTTTTACCCACTACCACCATCACATTGCTCACCATCTCACCCACCTGATACTGTGATGTTGTAGTCACCTCTTATGGACACCACTCTTGAGTACATGAACCGGGTAGTGGAGCAAATAAACAACAGGATAGATGACCTCAGTAGTATAAATAAGAGCCACACTGCCACTTCATCTTTTGTCATCATGGATTCATGAGAGGACACCCATGTGAGCTTGCAATCGTCCAAAATACAAAAAATGAGAAAAAGTTAAAAATATAAAAAGATAATAATGGGAGATACCTAGTCGGGTCGATTTGTGAGGAGAGGGCACCCATGCCACATCCTATGACCACACAACCATTTACCACAGTTCCCACCTTCTTCACTCCAAGGAAGACATTGTACAAACTGCTCTTAGTCATCCTTGTGTAGATGATGATTCTGATCTCTTTCCTTGTATGGAAGAGATAGAAAATCTTAAAAAAATGGTAACCAGCCCCAAAGTGGTGGCAATTATCCATGACATTATTGATGCCCCACTTCGAAAGTCCATAAACCAAATATCTGCACCCACACAAAAAAAAGAGAAAGCGGTGATGCAGAACTAAGCAAGACATTCTTACCATGGCCACTACCCACACCATCGCACGTCTTCTGTCAATTAGGAAAGGGGACGCGAGTACACCCTTCAAGAGATGTACCATTTTCTAACTATCATTATAATCACACTCTTCTTGACAATGGTGCATCGATTAACATAATACCCTTCTGCTTGCACAGTCACTCAATCTGGGGCCTCTCAAGAAAACTAGGATGATTTATCAATTTGGTGATGTTTCAATAAAGAGGCCAAGGGGTATTCTTGAAAATTTTGTCATTCAGATCCAGGGCATGAGATTTATTGTCGATTTCGTCGTATTGTTCATGGAGACCTTCACCTCTGTGGACCGCTCTCCAATCATCTTGGGATGACCATTTCTTGCCATTGCGAGTGTTGTTATTCAGTATGGATATGAAGAGATACACTTTCGTTTCCATAACGGGAGTGTTTTGATTGAAAAGATCATTGCACCCACCATAGATTAGAGTCCCACAACTGACGAGAGTGTACATGTGTTAGTCGACCCCGAGGACTATGGATTAGATGTTGATATCAGAGAGGTTTACCTTATCATGGATGATATTGAGACCCAAGAATTCCTCTTCAAGGAGGAAGACTCATAAAGCATATACGTTGGAGTTCCCTCTTCTTGTGTGTGGCGATGTGCTGATGAGATCCGCAGCATTTACATCATAGACATCTTAGAGCAGAGGGCAGATTTAGGAGAGACTTCCTAGGCCGAACCTGACCCACTACTTCCACTGACAAGTTCGTTCCTTTTGTTTTGATACTTTCTAGGCCGAACCTGACCACACTACTTCCATTGATGACTTCGAGTCTTTTCACTTTGGGATCACTAAGAATCTTTACCATGTCAATCCAGATGTGGTTGTTTCAGCTGATGACCTCGATAACGACTTGCACCTTGTCAGGTCCATTCCTGAACAATCGCGCAAGAAGGTATGTTTTCTACCTTCTTGATCATTGTATAGCCACTTTGTATAGTCGCTTTCGTTTTCTTCTTTCCATCTATTGTTTCCCTCCTCCATCTCGATCCATGTTTGTCTTGCTTAGGATGTACTTTATCATAACTCCTCTCTTGTTGATATTCATGTCTATACTTAGGGATCTTTTACCCTAATTATAGGGGGAGATAGACCGAGTTGTTGATATGTTCATTCCCACCCTCAACCCTCCATGCATGTTGTATATAGTCCGTTATACTTAGGATTAATTATTCCTAAGTATAGGGGGAAGGTCGGCTTCTCATTCTTTCATTCTTTAGTCATTGTATTATAGGCTCGTCTATACTTAGTACGAGTTATGTCTTCTTTTCTCTTTGATCTATGAGGACATAGCTCAAGCTAGGTATAGGGGGCATATATACGGTGTATATACTTTAGCCATAACTCGTACTTTCGCATTTTTTTAATAATATGGCTAATTAACAAAAGTTAACCATACATCAAAAATCCTTAGTAATTACGGTTAATAAACTGGTTAAAAATGTTTTGCAAAATAGTTAAAAATGGTTGGAAACCTCTTTGGAAAATCTTTTGAAATTGTTAGGAAAATATTTTATAAAATATTTTTAAACCTTTGAAAAAAATATTTTACTTACAAAAATTTCTTTTCTTTATTTGAATAAAATGTTTTGAAAATATATTTGCAAACAGTTTGGAAAATGATTGCAAAAATGCTTTGAAAATCTATACATACTATTTGAAAAATCTTTGCAAAATGATTTTCAAATTTTGTAAATATTTGTCAAATGATTTACATAAGTTTTCAAAATGTTCGTGAAAATCTTTTTAAATTATTTTGAGAATCTTGTACATAATTATAGCAAATAAATATTCTTTACAAACCATGTATATATAAATCGGTAAAAACAACTAACAATCAACTTGTAAATCCCTAGTGAAAATTCTTCACCTCAATTCTTGTAAATATAGATGCACTCACACATAAATATCTGCACATAATTCTTTTCTAACCTTTTTTTTTAAAATCCCTAAAATTTTGTGAAACCCAAAAACCAAAAACTTTTGTAAAATGTTTTCAGAAATTACATGAAAATTTGCAAGACCTTTTCAAAATCCCATAAAAAGTTCAAAACCAGAAAATTGCTTCATAAAAATATTTTCTTTGTTATACATAGCATTTGCATTTTTCGGATTGATAATGATAATTGAACCTATCTAAATAAAATCCGAAGATTGGAGCTTGGTTGGACCTTGATATTTTTAATCACAAGAACCTTATAGGAATTGGGATTGAGACACTTCAGGTCTACTAGACTTAATTCTTTGAGACCACATGACTAGGTTCAGTGTCATCTTGACTGACTAAGTAGAATATTTCAAAACACATGCATGACTCTTCTCGACAGTAACCTAACTTGCACACATGCACCTTACACTTTGCTCAACTCAGTTGAAGTGGTAGAGGGCTGGATTTACCGGCATGAGACAAAAGTGAATGGAAACATAAGAAGTCGCAATTCTATGGTTATTATGCCCCGACCTGATCCAGTAGCAACGAGTAATGACAGAATGTTGTGGGTTGCAATAATACTTCAAAAGAGGGATAGTCTACATACTCAAGAGGGAAAAGTTCTTATGTAAATGTTGTTGTAAATAGTATTAAAAAAGAAAAACAAAAAAACTTCAAAAAATAGACAAGCAAAACTTAAAGAAAAATCTATTCCCATTAGAGTATGCATGTATGTATAGCAAGCCTGAGCTTCAAAGTCAAAGATTCATGTGAGCATGTAGCTGGATGACTTGGCTACACTGGTCAAGCATCCTAAGATAGGTAGTTGCACAGCTACCATCCATTCTCTTCTCCCCCTCCTTTTCTTGAGCTGGTTGTACTTGAACTTAGAAGGGAATACCCCGCTTCTCGAGAAAAGAGTTGTTGGATTGGGGAATTAGGGTCACCATGTTTGAGAAGACTGTCTTTTATCGCTTCAGTCAAGAGGAGCTACATATCACTGACACTATACAAGATAGACTCATAGTCATAAGGGACTATGTATGACATCGACTTGTTCTGACCTGGCTTTTGAGGAGACTTGAGCAGAGATTTATGGTTTTTAGTGGTTGTTGTGTTTCAGGTCTGATTCTCAATAAGGTTCAGAGCAAACCTAAAATTCCAAAGTTCTAAATGAGCTCCAAACTTCGACTTTGTGAAGATAAGCTTAAGAGTTAAAATCAATCCAATTTATTTTTTTTCTTTTCTTTATTTTCTTTTTAAGGCGTAAGTGTTTGCTAGGGACTAGAAAATGCAAGTATAAGGGGGTGATGAATTTCCATTTCATCACCTTTATTCTTTCATTTTGGCCTTAAATCCCTAGCTAAATGCATGTATATAATTTGTGAAAATAAATACTTCATAATTCACACAAAATACTATATAAAAATGTATAAATGATGTATTTAATTCGAAAATAAAAGAATAAAGGAAAGAAAAGAAAGAGAATGAAGTGTCACAAGCAATGAGTGACTCTAGACCCTGAGACTCGGTCATCATGATGACTTGATCGATGAGGAATAAAGTAGGGGAAGATATGGCATAGAAATTGTACATAAAAGATATAAAACCACAACTTATTTTGCCTAATTATTTCATTTTCGGACCCATTTTATTTTTCACCTCAAATAATAAAACTCCCAACATGAATATTGTACATAAAAATACAAAAAAAAATACAAATTTGATTTCACTGAAAAATAATGCATAGTATGTCTGGGACACACAAAATAAAAAATCGTAAATAAAACTTTACAGACTTGTATATTCTCTATATTGTATCAAAATTGACCAAACACCTTTATTGTTGATAAAATTAAATAAGTTATTTAATGAAGGTGATTTCATTCAATTTAGAGTTAAGATGTAAAAGTTAGGTTGCAATTTACCTGAATTAAATAATCCATTAATTCATTCTTTATATTTTCATTCTTTTACATTTTTATAATTTCATAAACATTATTTGTAATAATGTACATAATTAAAATAAATAGGATAATTAAAAATACAATAAAATAAATAAGTCTATTATCATACATAGATGAATTGTATATGAACATACCTATATAATAAACATACATATATATATATATAAGTGCATGTATAACTTCATAAAAACACAAAAAATATATATTTATGTCCATTTAAGTATGTTATGAGTATCTAAATTATGTATATAAAATAATAAAATTTAAAATACAAAATAAAAAATACTATGTATATATGTATATGTAAATATACCTATATTTGTATTTGTACAAGTAAAAAGCAACACATAATAAATTAACTCAGAAAGAAAATAAAATTTGTAATAAAGTACTAAATAAAACAAAATGATTTTTATATTTTAAATTTTATTTAATTGATCAATTTACTATTTTATTTGTGTTTTTTACGTTGTTTTTTCTTATGGCGGTCTAGTTGGACAATAGGAGCTCGTCCACTATTGACCCTAGGTCAACTCCTCAGACCTTGGCTTTATCCCCATGTCAGACATGACATGTCCCCCTTCTTCTCCGATTTTTCGGCAAAGAATAAAGGCTCAAGGAGCCTCGAGCCTTTCACCTTTTTTGTGCATCGTATGAACCATCACCTCGCTATGCTCTGAGATCACTGATACGAACACTCCATCCCTGTGAATCTAATGATCTTTAGAAGCTCTTCACCTTTGTAAAAAACCATCTCCAGATCCTTCTTTGAGCCGCCTTAGCCTCATCGGAGCAGACCGTCGCACACGGAGAAGCCCCAGCAACCTGTAGTCATTGTTGGATCAAGAGGAGACAACCAGAGTCGCATGGAATGAAAGATTAAAGTTCATCGTCGTCTAGTTCTTGTGTGTTCTTGTTGATCGCCCAATTGTCATTGGATATGTTGAGTGTGCCAGACCTAATCGCAACCGTTGGTCCTATTCGAAGCAGTGTGTGACGACAGCCACCCGATCCTCCACATGGCGAGTAGCAAATTACCCGATCAACTGGCTTTAAGTGGGTAAATTTTCATGGGATTTTTACACACATAACCCTGAGTAATTCCGCAATTACAATCATAAACCTGCATGATCATGAATTAAATGAGAAACCTCGGATAGTCACTCCGTCTCACACTCATAAGCCTCTGTTAGTTTAATATGTTTACTCAACTATATGAGTGAGTTAATGTAACCAATCTATGATCTAACAGCTAGGATTAGCCAAAATAAAAAAAACGAAAGGAAAAAAATAAAAGACAAGCTTGCAGGGAGGGTTGCATGCGACAGTCATGATTCTTGTTGGAGGATGCGGTGACTGTGGGAGGGTAGCTTCGTTGCAGGGGGTTCTTTGAGGAGGAGCAGGGGCTTGCTGGCGGAGGCGGGCAGGGGTGCACGACGGGGGGAGGGGGCTTCGTCAGAGCTCGTGGGTGCAGGCGGCGGGGGGAGCTCGGCGGCCTTCAAGAGAGGGGAAGCTCAGTACGGGGGCTTCGAGCAGGGGAAGGATCGACGTGTGCGGGGGCTTTTAGGAGGAGCTTGGCGATTTCGAGCAGGGGAGGAGCTCTGCCTCGTGGGTGGGTGGTGACCTCAAAGCTCGGGCGTTGGGTGGTGAGAGGGTGCTTCGAGAAAGAGAGGAGAAGCTCGGTGGTGGGGGAGGTTGCAGAGGTGGTCGGTCGACGGGGGGTGGGGGCCTGCAGAGGTGGTCAGGGTCGACGGGGGGAGGGGGTTTTTACTTGTCACGTCGATCGGGGGGTGCTCCGAAGGGGATGATCTCGGCAGTGAGATGGGGGAGGGAGGCACCGATAATGGCCTACAGGGGAGGAGGAGGTGGTGCTCGGCAGGGGGAGAGGGGAATGATGGCATGTTTTGCAAATAAGAATGAACGTCGGGGGCAGTTTTGTCTTTTTCAATAGAAATTGTCACATATAATAGGTATCCTAAATGGAACATAACGCAGGTTTATGTCATGTAAGAGTTAAGCATTACCCAGGGTTTCTCATGTAATTCATGATTATGTAGGGTTCTGATTGTATCTACGGAACTACTTAGGGTTATGGGTGTAAAAATTCCAATTTTTATATACCCCCTCCACTTTTTTGTACTTATTATAAGTATTGTAAATTTTTTATTATGTTCGAAACTTTATCGAAAAATTACATTGCAGCCCCTATAGTTTCTAAAATATGCAAGTAGGTCCATTACCAGCTCAGCTCACTTGGCCCCCTATGTGAGTTGGGTAAGTATTTCTTGTACCATTTCAGCTTTTATATTTCAAATTAATATACAAAAATCAAGTTGTTGTACAAAATTTATGGTATAAATGCATGTACCCTCTCCCTTTAATTAATATTGCATAAATGCCTCTACCAACTTATTGATTTTTATTTTTACATTTCTACTTTCTATAAATATCTCTTGTGCTTCAAAAATTGTGAAAAATAAGATGTACAAGCCTGATGACTTGCCTACACGCCACATATTTTATTTAGCATTTCATCTGACATTTTATATTTACTGAAAATAAAAAAACATGTTTAGTCCATGTTTGACTTAAAAATACAAAAAAATATAAAACCTTTATTAAAAATTCCAAAAAAATTACTTACTATTTATTATTTTATTTTATCACTCCAGTCCAAAAATCAAAAAATATCAAAAAACCAAAAAAATCACAAACTCTTGCTAACCTTAAAAAAAAGAAAATGTTTTTTAAAAACTTCAAAAAATAGTTTTCTAAACCATATTTTTATATATACTATTCACTATATGGTAAAATTACTTTTGAGAAATTTTAGACCTATTTAATATTTTTAAATCTCAAAACAATTCGATCAATTTAAATATTCCGTAATTTGGACTATTTTGAACTTTAAAATACCTAAAAATTAACAAAAATGATCAAAAATCACAATAATAGAAGAAATATAAAAAATATAAAACACTTTGTTTTATAATTTTGACTATATATAGCTATGTTTATTAATAGAATACACTATATTGTATTATATGCATATATATTTATATATAATTAATATTATTATTAGTTATTATAAATACTTTAAAATATTTTAAAACCTTCAAAAAATAAAAATGACTATTCTTATTTGTATTTTCTAATTTTATAAATTTATTATGTATACTATATAGATATACCCGATATTATACATTTTACTGCATATTACATATATATATACATATATTATATTGTAAAAATAAAAGGAAATTGAAAATTGGGATAAATATAAAAAGAAAATATAAAAATATAAAACAAAAATTATAACTAAAAATCAAAAATAAATAATTAAAATACCAACAAAAACTTTAAGTAGATATTGTACAACTTAATATATACACTACATACATTAATATTTAGTGATAAATAATAATATTGCTGCACTAGTTTGTTCCCTGTGTTCGACACTCTACTCGTACTTGTCCATTATATACACTTATTTGTAGGATTTATAATAAATTTTGACCTCACATTGAATTTCATTGTTTGATTATTTATTGTGGGTTGATTGTTGAATTTAGCGATCGAGGTCCACCTTGTGAGACCTCACGACCGCTCTGCTTGGTTCCTTGGGTATTTTACTCAAGATCGCTGGATCACACCCTTTAATGGGTAATTTCCAAGGAACCTTCGTCGTTTTTGCATATTCGTTAGATTATTTTATAAATCAGGTGTAGTGTAATTTTAATCGTGCCTTTTTTATTAAGGGAGCTCGCGTGTTATGCCATGTAAGCTGTGGAAACCTTTCATTGGTGCCCTTGAACTCTTGGGATTGGTTCTTAAATTCATAGGATGTTTTATTAAATTAAAAATAGGTCCCTATGTCTGCTACAATTTTATTTCTGGCATTGTATTTTTATCAAATGGTTTCTTTGCTTCAAAAATAGTAGGAAACTTATAGTAGATGCCTAAAACCATGCTTGTTCACGCTTGAATTTTTATTTGGGTTTTAATTGCTTTTTCCCATTTTCAAAAATACAAAAGCGCGCATTTTCCTCATGTCTAATTAGTAAAACCCATAAAAATATAAAACCTCTTCCAAAAATGTCAAAAATATAGGGTTTTTATCAATTGTGATCCTCTGAGATATTGGAATTTTAGTTGTGCCCCTCCCTTTTTTGAAATATCAGTTGTACCCCTACCTTCTTGCGAAATTCACAGTTCTACCCTTTTGTAATATCAGTTATGCCCCTACTTTACCTTAACAGAAGGGCAGAACTGTGATTTTGCAAGAAGGTAGGGCCATAACTGATATTTCGAGGGGCATAACTGAAAGTGCAATATCTTTGAGGGGCACAACTGATAAAAACTCAAAAATGTATTACCCATATTATTTCATATATTAACACATACCTGACAATCCCTAAAATTAAAAAATGATAAAACCCTAAAAAACTTATAAAAATCAGTTAAAATTGTTTAAAAAGTCTAAAAATTATCTTTATATTTCTAATTTTTATATTATATATAATAGTTTTAGGTTAATTTTATCTTAGTTATATTTATTAAACATAAAACTAGTTCAGATATTTATTTTGTGCACTATTTTATATATTTAAATATTTTAAAAATACAAAAAATAGCAAAAGTCCTATAAAAATCATCAAAAGTTGTAAAAAATATTAAAAACACAAAAACATTTTATTTATTGTATTTGAGTATATCTATGTATATTTAAAAATATAAAACCCTATATATACTATATGTTCTATATAATACTTATACAATATATGATATCATTATTATTATTATTGTATATAAAATTATATTTTAAAAAAACAAAAAGAAACTAAAAATTTGCAAAATTAAAAAGAAAATAAAAATACAAAAACTAAAAATATAAAATATATATAATACTTAAAAATTCATAAAAATTCACATATAGTTAAAACCCCACATAAAAATTAGTAAAAGGCTAAAAAGTACAAAAATAATTATTAGTAATTATGAATTATTATACCTATCCTCCATTCTTCTTAGTTATGTGACCCCTACACTTGTGTACTATACACATATTTTGTAGAGTATAATAATTTTCACCTCATATATTTTCAATGTTATAAATTATTCATGGCTGGATTGTTGATATCAGATTAGATTGGGTACCGAGAGTCGTGAGAACGGTCGATACAATGATTGTCAGATCCGGCTTGTCAGGCACCGCAGGCCCTCCAAGACCGAACGTTAGATACCTTGGTTGATAGCTGGCTGATCGATTGGAGTCATTGCCAGGGAGCAACACGTAGGATAGTTGTATAGCTATGGCATTTTCTGTTTTTATTTCTTTTTAAAACAATTATTTATCTATTCTGACAATCTCTTTTGTTGACTTCTTTTACGAGGGACCTCCACTTGAGGAGGACTTTCTTAGGAGGACTTGTGCAACCTCAAGAGGTGGAGATTGACTCTTTCTTCACGAGTTGATATAAGAGAGCATGAAGAAGACAAGGAGAGAGAGAAGAGTATCATAGCAGTACCTTTATTTTTATTTTTTATTGTCATGAGAGAGAGTCATATTATTGTAATAATACTGGTTGAGGCTCTCTGGACACTCAGACTATTATGTGACTATTTTACCAAGTGTTTGTTCACTTGGTATTTGTATGGTTTTTCGTGATTTCTTTACATTCTCTGTTTTATTTCTCCCTAGTTTCCACTTGTTTCTATTTTTTCCAAGATTTGTGCTTTTCATCTTCCTTTTTATTTATTTTATGTGAATGATCCCTTAGTTTTAGGATTGCTTAACTCGGTACATAGGTCCACAACTAATTATATTCAAGTGCCTATAGTCTCTACGCTTGGACCTTAGTTAAATTTAAACTGGTTCTTTACACTAATGGCAATACATGCTTAGCATGATTTCAACCAACTTGCATTTCATGTACTTTAAATTTTAATTCATGTCTTACATCCGACATGGAGAGAGCTGCGAAGCACGATAAGTCTTCTAATTGAGCATCCATCATTCTGGCACAATGGTATATTTTCCATTATAGTATCAATTTGCATTGCTTTTACAACTTCTCCTCTAGTTTAGAGTTAATCAGGACTTAAAGAAATCCAAAAAAATCGTTAGGTATTTGTTTTGAAAAATGCTCAAAAAAAGGAGAAAGTCCAAAAATTAAAACAAGGAGATTAATAATAACACTTTGACCCTAAATAAATTTTGTAGCGGGCTTCATTGCATTGGGTTCATAAAGCTCACATTATTTTCAGGTACACTCCAGATAGAGTGAGGTGCGACCCCTAAGGATTAAAGCCAACAATCTAGTCTGTAGCTGCCTTGATTATCACATGGGCTTAGTGAAGTACTGGTGCTTCTATCGTACATGGATGAGTAGGTCTTTGTCAGCTTACAGATGTAGTCTGAAGTATTGAGCATTGGACATCTCCTCACGGGAGTGTCTGTCTCATCATTCTACATCTGAATAGGACCTTGTCTTCCTGCAGACTCTATTCAAAAGCACTTGATTCACCACTATCGGCTTCCTCTCTTTGTTTCTTTGGCTAAGTAACCAATCCATGACCAATATCAAGGACCTCTAAAAAGTATAGACTACATGTTACAAAGGAAGTAAGAAGTACGAGATACTTTTCTGACAATACTCACTCTTCTATAGGTCTAGCCTCTAAGGACAAGCTACAAGATTGCATGAATAACAATTAAAACTGAAAAGATAAAAGTAATTGAACTCTTACAGCTTCACAGATGTTGCGTTGATGAATACATTATTTTCAGGTATGTTTATATCTAGTTTAAGGCCAAAGATCAGTCATGCACACTTGCACCATTTTTCTATATTTTTGTTTCATTCCTTTTTTGGCTCACTTTGAGCCTTCTTCTTATTTTGTCTCCATTCCCTCTCTCTCTCTCTATGTGCGTGTGTGTGTGCGGGCGTGCGGGCAGGCAGGAAGACGTGGGTGGGTGTGTGTGTGTGTGTGTGCACGTGTGTGTGTGTGTGAGCGTGTGCGTGTGTGCGCGTGCGTGTGGGCGTGTGCATACGTGTGTGCGCGTGGGCACGTGTGCGCGCAGGCACGTGTGTTTGTGTGTGTGTGTGTGTATGTGTGTGTGTACGTGTGTGCGTGTGCATGTGTGTATGTGTGTGTGTGTGCATGTGCGTGTGTATGTGTGTGCGTGTGTTTGTGTGTGCGTGTGCGCGCGCGTGCACGTGCGCGCGTGCGTGCATGTACGTGCGTGTGTGTGCGCACGCGCGGGGGGGGTGTGGGTGGGTGTGTGTGTGTGTGTGTGTGTGTGTGTGTGTGTGTGTGTGTACGTATGCGTGTGTGTGCGTGCATGTTTGTCAACTTGCAGACCTAGTCTGAAGTCTCAAATTAAGTTTAAATTTGAATGACAAATTCAAAACAACTCAAAAAATTTGGGCGTTTGTGGTACTGGTACATGTAGATTTACATGAAATTTGGTGCATACTCCCCAACCTCTATATATATGAGAAAAATGGGGTTGCTCCCTGGAGGCAACCAATGGACTACTCCGACCCCATTTTTTGATAGTTTTTTTTGTTTTTTGGATTATATCACCATGTATTTTCATCTCTGTATCCCTATGTTATGTAATTACAAATTCATTAGAAATGGTGACTCATATACACTCCATCTGAAATAGGTCGATTACAACAATTCGAAACCATTAAGATTCAACGATCTACATGAGGGTACATGAGTCTCTATTTTTGACAAAATTGGAATGACATGATATAGAGATATAGTGATGAAAATACATTGCGGTATTTTCCAAAAAAAACAAAAAATGCTGAAAATGAGTCGGGAGCAGCCCCGTTTTCTCTTTCTCTTCCTCTGTGTGTGTGCGTGCGCGCGTGTATGTATGTATGTATGCATGCATGCATGCATGTATCTGTGTATGTATGTTTATATGTACATGTGTGTGTGGAAAAATGAGTTTGCTCCTTCGAAGCTTACATCTTACATGCTCCCATCTCTTTGTGTATGTTCTTTTGAAATCCTTTTAATGAAATCTAGGGGTATTTAGATCACAATATCTCACTGTAGTGTCTTTCTAAATTCAACTTAAGTCGAGGCTTTTAACTCGTCCATCAAAACTACCAAATTTTAATGATCTTAAAATGGCCAAAATTGAACCCTTAGAAATCGACATATTAGGAATGTCTCTTTTACATTAAATTTGAAACACATATTCCAATTATATTCTAAGTAAATCCCTTAAGGTTTCATTTAAAAAAAGATGTGGGAGCATATTGATGTATGCTCCAATTTTCTAATGAGATCTAAGCTCATTACGATTGTAATGAGCACCCTCATATTTACATGTCTTTACAACCCTTTTGAGAAAAAAAACATTTATGGGTTTACAAATGTTATATTTTATTATTTCCATTAACAATCATTTTCATATAGAACAACCCTTAAATAATACAAAATTATTGGAACGTTATTTGTATTAAAGATTTTTTTCTAATTTTAAAACTGATGACTCCATATTTATTTATTTATTTTAATATATGTATAAGTAGGATTATAATTTTAAATATATGTTTAGATGGGACTATAATTATCAAATTTAAGTTCCCCCAAGTCAAAAATGATGGCTTATCCCCAAGGAACAAGTATAGTGAGGACTTCACCACATTGATATGTTTAATCTATTTTTCAAGGAAAAGGTGGGTGGGGGGGAGAGAAAGTCATAAAAACGAGTGAGGATGACTATGATTTAGGGTATGTGCAAAAATAGCTATAGCTCTCTTTCCCATGGTACCATTTACAAAGTTCTTTCATCCATCTCCTCTCCCTTAAAAAGGCATGGCATTTCCTCCTTTTCACTAGCTTTTGTCTCTTCTAGGAACCTATCCTTTCCTCCTTTATTGCGTCATGTGCACCCATCCCACATGGATGGGTTGATACACTTTTATTTTCTTACCCATGCATCTTTTTGAAGGATACATAACAATAATTTGAAACTATTTATTATATGAGATAGGGAAGCTACTCCATTGAGTAGCCAACCTTAGTTACTGTCATTTTTTTATTTTTTTGAAAACTACCGTCATGGATTTGCATAATTATATCCCTTTAATATGTCATTCAAATTCCGTAAGAAACAGATACTCATATACCCTCCATTTAGAACAGATCGATTACAGGAATTCTAAGACTATTAAAATTACTTGTTCTAGATGGAGGCCATAGGAATCACTATTTATGACGAAATTCGAATGACATATTAGATGGATATAGTGATGAAAATACATTGTGATATTTTTAAAAAATAAAAAAATCTGCAAAAAAAAATAAGCATGGAGTAGTTACGGTTGGCTACTCCATGGGGTAACTTCCCATTCCTCTTATTATATATAAGTACCCATGAATTTGCAAGCACACAAAAACAGCTTTAAAAAGCAACTCCAACCCGTTTTGGTAGTTGAGGAACCAGTCTCCTTAAAGTGTCCTTTTGATCAAGTGCAAACTATCCAAAATGATACCATTTAGGTATATTCTCCAATCACATGATCCTCTTCATATTTAAACACACACTCCGTCTCTACCATTTGTATGTGTACTGGTATCTCTCCATTTAAAATGTCACTTTTAACAAAAGCACTTAGGATTTATTCTTTGATGTTATACCACTAACATAAAAATCATTTCTCCTCACATACTAAACACAAAAGGAACTATGGAAGTTGTTCCTCTTGATCTGTTTCTCCAAGCATGCTTACTCCTTCTTACCTGCTTTCCCATCCTTTTTTTAGAGATAAAAAAAGTAAGATGAAGAGAGAGATAAGGAACGAGGGTGGTTAATTTTCGATATTTGTTTTTTTGCTAAATTTATTTCAATAGGATAGAGGTGATCAACACATTAGTTTTCTTTGAATATGCGACAAGTATAGTTATAGCAGAGTAACTTACAGTTGTTGTGAAGTAAGTAATATGAATGAGCAATTAAGAAAGCCCCTAAATAAAGTTCATTATCCCTCGAGATAACCAACAAGGTAGAACAAGGAGAGTTTATTCATTTTACCTGTAGAGGACTAGGAGTTCGGGACATGGCATGCATGAATAAAGCTTTGTTAGCAAAGTGGGTAATGCGCATATGGGACCCCTCTATGGACCTGGTATCAAGGTTACTAAGGAAGATCTACAGAGTCTCAAACAGCTTAGAGGCAAGGTTTCTTCGATTTGAGTCCTCCCTCTAGAAAGGGGTACGAGAGATTTTAGCTGATATTTCAGTTAGATTAGCGCCGAAGTTGGGAGATGGAGAAAGTTTCAGATTCTGGAGGGATAACTGGCTGGGGGATGGCCCATTGGAGCTACTTTTCCCGAGACTTTTTACCCTGACGACGTTGAAGGAGGCCACCATGAAGGAGCTGGCACTTGCTGGGGAGTGGAGACTGGATTTCAGTGATGGTCTTTCGGCTAGAAGACAGGAGGATTTAGAAAGATTAAGGGACATGGTTCACTACCCAGATAATTTTACACAGACCAGAGATCATTTTACTTGGACGGGCTCTAAATTTTCTGTCAAGATGCTATACAGAGATCTGAGAAATGCTGGTGAAGATCAAGATCAGGACATGTGCAAGGATGTGAAGATAATCTGGGCGAGCAAAATCCCAAATAGGATAAAGGTTTTCCTTTGATGCTTGAGGAGGGACAGGCTTCTAGACAAAGACAGAAGAACGAGGATTCTGGGTATCCAGGATGCTTCTTGTGACAGGTGCGGAGATCAGCTAGAGACCTCGGAGCATCTTTTCTTCTCATGTCAGTACTCGCAGAAGGTGTGGAGAGAAATGGCCATCCCATGGGTAGACACGAGTGGCCTAATGAAGTTTTGGGAAGGAATTAGAAAGATAGGAGGCGGCTCAACTGATGATGTTGCAAGACCTTTTGGCGTGCTTTGGGCGATCTGGCTGGCAAGAAATGACCTTTTTAACAATCAGTGATTTTATTCAGAGAATGTTGTTTCTCATTGTAAGGCTCTCTTAAGCTTTTGGGAGTCAAAATAGTTCCCTTTGTACCCCATCATTTTATTAGTATATTAACTTGGCGGTGACTCCCATCCTGGGAGATCACCCTATTTCACATAAAAAAAACTTATCATAGGATTGTCTAACAAGCAATAATGTAAAAAGAAAGAGAAAATAAACACAAGAGCTGCTAGTGAAATGCCCGATCTCAAATGGAAATGGAAAAAGAGTCGTGGACCAACTAGAAGAAGACTGCATGATCACATCAACAGTAAATCACATGTGAGGGAGAGAGCAAAACCATTATCCTCCTCCTGTACCCATCCAACTGTGCAAGTGCTTCTACAGGAAAGCTAACCATCTCCTACAACTGCCTACAAATGCCTCCATGGACTTGGTGGCAGAGGAACATCTCAGAATTAATATAGCTCCACGCAGCAGCAGCTACTTCTGGCCCCAACTAATTACACTCTACAATTTACAGTAGAGCTGTAGGTGCATCCTCAATTAATTAATTAATTAATATCAGAAGTAGATGGGGAGAGAGGCTTTTGAGCAGGGGGGAGGGGAGGTAGACGTAGTTATGACAGGAGCAGAGAAGCATCTCTTTGAAACCCGGTGGCGGGATTCGAGGGTCAACCAGCATGTGCCTGTGCTGCGCCTCTGTCCCCTCCCTCTCCCTCCATCGCATGTTGCATGTACTGTCCGCATATGATATGCCCATGACGCCAAGTCCTGTGGGATTACGAAGGGTGGAGGGAAAGGAACAGCATCTCACTTCCACCCCTTTCTTTTACTACTTTGTCGTTGGTTTCATTTCTTTATGCCCACTGTTCACCCTCGTTTACGTCTGTACTTGAAAAGGACTCCCTACATTGCTGCCCAGAGACTTCTGTGTCTAATTCTTTTGGAAACCTGACATACGTTTCTGATTAATTATTCAACAACTTGGTTGTTGCGGTTAATAGACGTATCGGCCCATAATGGCATGATTCTTAAGTTGGTATTATTGCTTCAGTAACTTTGTACTGCATGTAAAGAGAGGACATTATTACAAGAAAAGGTCCTTTCATGCTGACTAAGAATGATGGGCAGAGATTCACAATTCCTTTTTTTTTGCAGGAGACACAAGGATTGTAAGAATGAATCCTACATTAGCTTTTCGTTATTATTGTTAATCTCCATAGAGGGGATTTGCCACGATCTTCCAGAATGCAAGTGGAATAGCCATTGGGATCAATGTTGTGGAGCATTGGCTGTTAGGGGTTATAATTTTCTTGCTGGAATTAAGGCAGATGGCTACAGTGGCTTCATTGTCCTGAAAGAAAGCAACATCTACTAAGGACAAAATATCAGTTGATTTTTGCATGGGAGCAGTATTGGGATAAGGAAATGCGACTATAATGGTCATGGGTTGGTGGGGGCGTGCATGTCGTTTTGGGTGGTATTGATGGTGGACAATTGTTTGTTGATCTTATGGAGTGGATTTGATGGAATCTGGCAGGACTTCTTTGTGTGTCTTCGAGACAAAAATCTAGATCGTTTGTGATTTGGTGCAGTAAAGTCATATGTTGAGAGAAAACCACCGAACCGAGTAGCACGGATCGTCTGGTGTACCAAGGGTTGCAGCAGACTCTGCTGCACCCTTTCTGGCCGCTCGATCGTGATCGAGTGGCCTCAAAGGATGCAGCAGAGTCTGCTGCAACCCTCGGTACAGCAGACAATCCGCATCCCGAACCGAGGGTCACCCACCTAAAAAACCCCATAAATGAAAGGGGCCTTAGTCTTTTTAGATTCTGATTGGCTAGAGTTCATCGTGTCAGGGAAGCTAGTAGATCCTGGAGTTTTAAAGTGAGATATCGATAATCCTTGTAATTTGAAGAATAGAAGAATTAAAATAAATTATATTCTTTCTTATAATTTTAACATTGGTGATATAGCAACGAATTATCTATCAATTGATTATAATTTAGCAATGATTCTAAAATTTGTTTTTAATCAACACTCTTGTTTATGCAATTTGTTGTCTACAATATAGCAACAAATACAGCATTCACCGTCAATTTTAAGAAAGGTTTTTGCTCATATACCTAAGAAATGTTCTTGCTCATATACCTATATATACTATTGTGATTACATTTAAACTACTACATAATATGTAATTGCGCC
Source organism: Ottelia alismoides (assembly GCA_037367405.1). NCBI lineage: Eukaryota > Viridiplantae > Streptophyta > Magnoliopsida > Alismatales > Hydrocharitaceae > Ottelia > Ottelia alismoides. The sequence goes on along the minus strand of JAZKJV010002166.1, from coordinate 99,172 downwards.
CATGCCGTTTATAATCACTAACCATTGCAGGGCATGCCCTTGTGTTACCTTATGTTAATTCTTAACCGTTAGAAGTAATGGGATCAGGTAAAGTTGAAAATTTTCCCCTTTAATAAATCGTATTTGTGAAATTATTCCACTCCTCCCTCAACCAAACTCCCAACCCCCTCCCCCGGGTCTCCCCCTCCTCCGATGCCACCATCTCCTTCTCCCACCATCCTAAATCCACATATATTCTTGTCTAATCTCTAGCACCAAATCAACCCATTGATCTTGACGGCCGCATTCAACGACATCGGTTGAATGCGGCCTTTATTTAGGCATGAACCCAACAAGTTGACTGAGCCAGTTTTCCTCGATAAGGGTCTAGGGACCTACGTCGATGAAGTTACCCCCCCCCCCCCCAATCTCCCCCACTTAATCTGTTTCTGTCACTACCACCACCTCTCTCCCATGTCACCCCCCACCCACATACCCACCATCTCCTCCCAACCACCCTGCCCTCCTCCCATCTCCCCCTCTCCACCACCATCAACCTCCTCACATGCCCTCTTCGTCTTCACACCATCAGATGTTGTCTCTCTGACTTTACCATCATTTGTATCCTTGATGAATATCCAGTTCATCATATTTATTCTTTCATTTTGACCTTAAATCCCTAGCTAAATGCATGTATATAGCATTTTGAACAAAATAATAGTCAATAATTGATCTGGATACACTATATAAAATATTGTATTTAATACCAAAATAAAAGAATAAAGGGAAGAAAAGAAGAAAAAATGAAATGTCAAAGACACTGAGTGACCCTAGACCCCGAGACCCAGTCATCGTGATAATTTAGTCGACAAGGAATAAAGTAGAGGAGATGGGGAAGAGAAACTGTACAAATAATACAGCTAAACCCCTAATTTTCATTCATCAATAAAGATATTTTGAGATCCATTTTATTCTTTATTATTTATACCTCAAATCAATAAACACTCAACATGAATATTATACATAAAATTACAAAGAAAAATACAAAATTGATTTCACTCGAAAATAATGCGCAGTGTGCCCGAGACACACAGAATAAAAAGGCGCAAAGAAAATTTTACAGACATGTATCTTGTCCATACATATCCAAAATTGACCAACACATCTTTATTATTCATAAAATTAAATTATTTATTTAATAAATTTGGTTTCATTTAATTTACAGTTAACATGCAAAAGTTGATTTTCGAACCCTCATTGTGCAATATACATAAATATAATATTCAATATATTTATTATTTAAATTTTTCACTTTCTCATATTTTTACATATATGTAAATATTACACAAAACACATTTCAATAATAAATATAAAATAAAATTATTAAAAATATACTAAAATAAATAAAGTTATAAATTTATATAGGTAAACTATACATATATAATGCATATACATAATTATTTAAGTAAATAAATAAAATAAGAAAAATACATTAAAAATGTAAATGTATAACTAAATAAGTTATAAATATATAAAATACATGTATATATTAACAAAATATTAAAAACAAGGTAAAAATAAAATACTATAAATATAGGTATATATACTGGTATATATACATGTAAATATTAATACATAATAAATTAACTTGTAAAAATAAATAAAAATCATAATAAAGTACTACGTAAAATAAAAATCCATTTTTGATGTTTTAAATTAAAAATAATAAAGTCATTTATTAATTTATATTGAATTAATTAGGGAATTCTTCCCACGAATTTTCTGGTTGGTCCACGTGGACCATCCAGAGCTCTTCCCCTGTTGACCCCCGGTCAACTGGCCCTCTTGGAGTCTCTGACTTGTCAAAGATTGTGGCCTACCATCTTCTTCCCTTTTTCTCGCTCGATCAATCACCCTTTCTTCTTCGATTTACCGATTGAACCCTAATCCAGACCTAATCCTTTGATCCAGTGTACATAACCTTGACAGATCAGAAACCCTATGTCAATAAGCCTCCTCCTCCATATTTATAAATAAAGGTCCTCCATATCCTTTCCAATTTTGATCCCTCTTAGCCACTAGAACCCTCATATCATTACACCCCTAGGTAGAGATTGGCGACAGCGTCCTCCCCAACCGATCTGTAGCACGCGCGAGGTGGTGGAGGTGGTGATCCCCCTCGCCGGAGCTCCTCCGACGAAGGATCTCAGCTCCATGTTCTTGAGCAGGTCTGAGCTGCTAGGTAGCATTTCTTTATTGCATTTCCTTCCAGTACTCTAGATGTAGCCTTAGTTTCAATAATTTGCGTTAGTTCCATTTAATTTTAAGAACTAAAATCACTGGAGCACTAGGCTTTAACCCCAAAATTCATCATGATCCGACTGTTTCCGCCCGCCATTTTGCCTCATCTTCGAACCCCTACGCCTTCTCCATATTTTCCCTTCATTTTCATCTCGGATCCTGTAAGGATTTGAGCCATCGAGGTCCATCTCCTCGCCTTTATCGGACCTCTTCATCCTCATCACTCCAGTGCTATCCAGTTTCATCTTTGGAGTCGAGGAAGACCCCCTCGAGCTCCACTTCATTTTTGTGCAGGAGCCTGCTCAAAGAATCCACTTGAACCAGACATCCAAGCTCTTAACAAAGCTCTAGGTGGATCGGACCTCTAGGACCCCTCCGATGGGCCTAGATACCCTTGAATGATCCTGCCAGTGCGGAAGGGCATCGGGTTGAAAAGGAGACTGTCGATGAGGCGTTTGGTGGTCGATATGGATGAGCATTGGGCTGGGCCGAGGTCGGCCCAGCCCAAAGCCCGGCCTGCATAGCCTGGCCCAGCCCGAACCCGAATTATTTATGGGCCAGGCTTGGGACAAAGATAGGCCCATTTAATAATTTGGTCGGGCTCGGGCTTAGCCCGGCCCAGCTCGTTAGGCATGTTAGCCCAGCCCACATAGAAGCCTAGATATAGGCCCGTTAGCCGGATAGCATAGCCTGCTTACAAGCCTAGATATACGCCCGAACAACCCCCTGGCGGATCTTAGCCAGGGAGTTTTGGACACTTAGGCGCTAGGGCACCCTCGCAAATCGCAATCCTGACTCCCGAACCCCACCCCTCCCCTGCTCCTTCCTTCCTCCCAAGTGTGTTTGCTCGCTCAGCCTCCCCCCGCACACCTGTGGTTTCCTCCTGCTCAGCCCTTGGCCCCTCGCTCCCCCCCCCCCCCCGTTGCAACTGCCCGCGTCAAGCGCCTCGCCTCCCCCCGCACACCTACGGGCCTGCGACTGCCCGCTCAGCCCTCGCCTCCCATCCGCACACCTGCGGCTTCCCACGTTAAGCACACCCCCCCCCCCCGCACAATTGTGGTTGCCCGCTTAGCCCTCGAGAGCACCTCCTCGCCTCACGCGCCTCTCAGTCCTCGCTGCTCAGCCCTCGCCGCCCTATTTGCACTATTTGCACTGTAAGGAAACTCTCAACTCAAGCTTTAAGTTGATTAAAGTATGTGTTATTTAACATTCATTAACATGCAAGATCTAGTGGAAGAGAATCCTCCAATGACACAATCGGGGGAACCTTCAGAACTTAATGAGGTTGTGACTAAAAAGAAATGTGGAAGAGAGTTAAAATCATGGGTTTGGAAGCATGTCACAAAAATCAAGATGGTAAATGGACGAGAGATGTGCAAGTGTAAAGTTATCTTGCGGGGAAAAACTGTGGGTTGTCGATGTGGGCATGCTGTCTTTTTGGGCTTGATATAGTTGAATCATTTATTTGCATCTTCGAATGACAAATTGCACCTTTTTTAAAGATTGAGTTGTATTTGTAGGCATTAGCCTTGTAGGTACCCAACAGAAAGGAGTAGGAAGATCAAGATGTTTAATTCTCAACGTATCTATTTTTCAGGTCATTCTTATGATATATTCAAATTAATCCATCTCGGTAATACACATATTGATTGGAAGATTGTTTCTTCATTGTAGAAATTCGATTTGACATATGTGTCTAGACTTTGATCTCTCACTTTGATATATACATATGGATTAATGAGGGAGTTGATGAAGGATTAATCCACTTGAGCCTTGAGGTACATTTTTCAATCTTTTTGTTTACTATTGATGCATGCCAGCAGCCTTGTTGATTGGTTCTACTTTATTATTTGGACATGTTTATATAATATCTCTATGAAACTCTTTCCATTAGATACTGTAGAATCATATATATGACCGAATCCATGCAAAACATTAGGATAACTAAATAATAAAAACCTAAATAATTAATAAATACTTCATAATGAATATTACAATAAAAATAATCAAATGAGGGTGCGCCAAGTATATGGGCCCGTCAGGTCTAGACTCATAAGTTTTGGGTCAGTACAAGCCAAATTGATTTTTGAGACATTATGGGCCGGCCCGGCCCAAGCCCGATCCACAACAATTGGGCTGGGCTTGGGCTTGGGCCTTCAAAAAAATTAGTGGGCCTAGGCCCGACCCAAAGCCCACAACCATAAATGGGCCTGGGCCTGGGCCCTGTAGGGCTCGGCCCAGGCCCGGCCCATGCTCATCCCTAGTGGTCGAACATGGGAGCACTTGAAGATCGAAGCTCGCCAGCCCCATGTTCTTGGGGTGTTCTTCGTGACATCCCAAGAGCCATAGGATCTCGACCGAGCTCTAGTTTGTATCAGAGTCATTCAATCAAGCAGCGAATCGACGCCCCCCTCTGCCGTCAAATCAAGCCACGTGGCGCTTCGTGTGCCCTACGATTGTGTGATTTGAGGGGTAAATATTTAAGTAATCCTTCTATTTTTTATCTTTACTAATTAGTCCTCTAAATATTAAGTTAGTTTAAAAATGTGTGAAAATTGCAAGTGGACCCTTACGCTTATTGAATATTGCATTTAGGCTCGTGCCAGCTCACCTCACGTGGCAACCCACGTGAGGTGGGCAATTTACAAGGAACCTATAATTTATATTTAGTACCTAAAATTGTAATTAAGTGCAAACTTTTGGGTATTTTTGGATAAAGCTCCCTGACTTTATTTATTATTACAAACATATCCTCTCTAGTATTGTATTTATTTTGTTGCATTTATATTTTTATTAAATAGCTCCCGTGCTTGTAAAATCTTGGAAAATCATAGTAAATGTTTCTTTTGATGCTTGTTAAAGCCATATTTTTATTCTAGCATTTTACTTGCATTTTTCAGCTATTAAAAATCATTAAAGAGATATTTAGTCTCTATCTAGCTTTACAAATACAAAAAATTATAAAACCACTTTTAAAAATTCCAAAAAATGTATATTATATACTACTATATAATATAACTCCAGATCAGAAATTACAAATATAAAAAGAAAACCTTAAAATTGAAAAACCCTTCTAACCCTATAAAAATTTGCAAAAAATCTATAAAATCCAAAAAATAATTTTTTGATGTATAGTTTTTTTATATCATATAGTATATATTAGAAATAGTTTTGGGCATTTTAAACTTATGTTCTATTCTTAAAGCCCAAAATAATCTGGTTTACTGTTATATTCCTTGTTTTCTTATATTTAATCAATTAAAAATACCTAAAAATTAGTAAAAATTATGAGAAACGTCATAAAAATATAGAAAAATTAGAAAAACAAAAAATGTTTTATTTTACAAATTTTGAGTGCATATAGTTATATTTATAAATATAAGACTGCATATAGACTATTTAGTCTATATATACTTATATACTTATTATTAATATTATTATTTATAAATACTTATAAATATATTTAAACCTTAAAAAATAAAAAACATTGTTCTTATTTGTATTTCCGATATTTATTTATATTTATTATATATATCATATATAGTATTTAATTTATACATCTTAATATTATAGATATACATACTTATTATATCCTAAAAAATAAAAGGAAATTAAAGATCAGAAACATCTAAAAAGAAAATAAAATTTCAAAATTCAAAAACATAAATATATAATTAAACATCCATAAAAATTAAACATAATAAAAACCCAAATTCAACAGGCTAAAAAGTACAAAAAATAGTTGTTTATATTTAGACAGTAATTATACTATATCTCCATTGCTCTATGTAGTTCGACACTCTACACTTACACACTATACACATATTTTGTAGAGTTAAAATAAAAATAAATTTTGACTCACACGTTTGCATTGATTATTCATACATTACGGGTTGATTGTTTGCTTGATTTGGTTGTTCATGAGCTGAATGCCGAGAGAGGGCCAATACAACGATTGTCGGATACGACTTGTCAGATATGACTTGTCAGACACCGATGGCTCCTCCAAGACCGAACGTTAGGCTCCTCTGAATAACTCGTCAACAAAATGGCACCGTTGTCGGAGTACGACGTAGGATAGGATTTTTGCATATATTAGCCATTTTCATTTTATGTCTTTTATCTCTTTTATTTAAATAAGTATTTATTTGATTCTGACCAGTTTTTCTATTGAATTCTTTATGAGAGACCGCATGGTGAAGGCGACTTCTAAGAAGGTTGGTGCACCCGAGCTACGTTGAGATCAGCCTTTTCTTTGTAGGTTGATTGGAGAAAGCATGGAAGAGAGACAGAGAGAGAATAAAGAGCTACTAGCTTAGCTTACTTTCTTCTTTTTTATTTTGTGAGTGAGAGACATTTTATTTTTTGCATAATTAATTTGTAATAATACGGGTACCTCAGACATTTGGACTATTTTACCAAGTGATAGTTCACTTGAGGGATCACCGCAGTTTTCTGTATTTTCATCGCTTTCTACACTTTTATTCTCCCTATTTCCAATTGTTTTTATTTGATTTTCATGTTTTGAGTTTTTCACCTTTATTTCCTTTGTTTTATGCAAATGAGCCCTTAGATTTTAGGACTTGCTTGATCGGTTAATTTAGGTCCAAATCCCTAATATATGTGTGCCCCTATAGTCTCTGATATGTTTGGATCTAGATCAAATTCAATATGTTCTTCACGATAGTAGCAATTCTTGTTTAGGGTGATTTCATAAATTTTGCATTTGCATATAGTGTAGATTTAAATTCCTTGTCTTGCAACCCGCATAGAGAAAGTTGGGAAGCATTGTAAGTCTCTTAAATGAGCAGGCATCATTAGACAAAAGGATGAGATTTCCATCCTTGTGTCCACTTGCACGGTTTTTCTGTCTTCTCTCCCAGTTTCTATCACTTAAGATTTAAAGAAAATGCAAAAAAAATCGTTAGGCGTATTAGTTTGAAAATTACTCAAAAAAGTGAAAACTCAAAAGATTAAAATAAGGGGACTATTTAATAACTTTAACTAAAATTAAAACTTGTAACGAACAGTCATTGTTTGGGGTTCATAAAGCCCATATTATTTTCAGGTGCATGCCAGACTGAGTGAGGCATGACCCATAAGGATTAGAGCGTAAAACGAAGACTGAATACTGCCTTGTTATTGACTGGATTCATAAAATGTTGGCGCTTCTATCATACGTGGGCAAGTAGGGACTTGTCGACGACGGTGTTCTCACCTTGTGTTAGACATCCGACCTGGTCTAAAGTATTGAGCTTAGGTCGCGCCTTCATGGGTTCGTCTGTATCATCATCCTGCTCCAAGTACCTCATTTTGGGGGAAGTATTGGTTTTGCCTATTGGCTTCCTCCTCTATTCTTTGGCTGAATAGTGGATCCAAACCCAATAGTAAGGATTCTCTTAAAAAAGTGCAGGCTACATATTACAAAGGAAGTAAAAAGTACGAGATACTTTTCTAGTAGTACTCACTCTCCTATAGGGTTAGCCTCTAAGGACTTGTTATAAGATTGCATATAAAACAAAAAAATTGAAAAGATAAAAATAGTCTAACTCTTATGGCTTCACATGGTGTGAGTTGGTGAACCCATTTAGTCTGGTGTTTGTTTGAATCAGAATTGACAAAGATCCAATCCTGTGTACTTGTGCCTTTTTTTCATTTTATTTATTTTCATTCTTCTTGCCCTGCTCATTTTGAGCCTTCCATTATTTTTCTCTTCATCTATTGTTCATCATCGCATTCCATTCCTCATCTACTTTGTGTCTATTCATGATGTCGTCTCATGGATGGTTTAGTTCGACCCTACCAACAACCACATTGATTTAATGAACTCGACATTTTCAATAATTCGAGTCAATTCTCGAGAACCCGATTCGGATCTTGCAAACTAATCTCCAGACTCCTCGGCTTCTTCCTTTATTCAAATAAATTAGGATCACTCTTGTCCCGCCATTGGCCCATTGAGGATGGATATCAATTTTAGTTCATATCAAATGCTCTATTCACACACATCTAGACTTGACCTTAATTTCAGATCATCCATTCCACCTGGTGTCAAAGATTTTCAGACTGATCGGGATACATTCTATTGTGTAGAACCAACACTAGACCTCATTCAAATATATTCCTCCGAGACTGAATTAGAGACAACCCCTTAAGGGAAGGGGAAGGGACAGAATCAGCCAGATCAGGGATAACCAGATCAGAACATCGTGAATGCATAGTTGCTCGCTTCCATCCAGGCCATCCAATAGCAGCTCACCGATCGGGCTCTAGCCCAGGTCACCTTTCAGGAAATGCTAAATGATCGGAGGAGAGAATGAGAGAACAAAGGAGGAGGAGGATGAAATGAAGATGAACAACGAGATGGACCGTGTGGAGGGTCGGAAGGTGAGGGAAGAGGAGAGGCTCCAAAGCCTACTCTAAAGGAGACCTACAACCCTGGCACTGGCCAAATGACCGAATGGATTCTGATTCTGTAGGTCCATGCACATTTTGAGCTTAAGCCTCAACTCCTTGCTCTTCTTCCTGCGTTCCACGGGAACACTACGGAAGAACCCTACATTCATCTTCAGAGGTTGCTCGTATCTGTGGTACCATGCACTACTCTAACATTCTTTTAGGTGTAGTCAAGATGATAGCTTTTCCCTTCAGCTTTCAAGACAAGGTCCTTTATTGGGTCAACCATCTGGGAAAGGTTGTAATGACCTGGGAGGAGCTCAAGTCTACATTCCTGTACAAGTTCTACCCTCTCGGTCAGCTCAATCAGATGCGAGCACGAATCAGCAGCTTCTCCCAAAGCCCACACGAGACAATACAGGAAGCATGGGAGAGATTCAGGGACCTGCAAGAGAAATGTCCCCACCGTGATATCCCTTAAACCAATTTGGTCCAACATTTCTTTGAAGGATTGAATACTGGGAGTCAGAGGCTTGTCGATGCCTCTTGTGGGGGATCAAATTTTATTAAGGATGAAGATGTGGTACAGTAGATTTTCGAGGAAATGACTGAAGGAGAGGTTGCAATGTCTTCATAACGCACATAACAGAAGCCATCGCAGATCCTCCACAAATAAATTCACATGGCGACAGCTCAAGAAGTGGACAAGGACGAGAGCTCCGATCTCAACATCATCGGGAGCCACCTGTCCAAGGTCAATATTATTGAGAAGTGATCACATGACCTTGAGAAGTTGTCCGTGATCGAACAGAGGACTAAGCATCTGAACAAAGTTGAATCAAATTTCCAAGCAACTGGAGCTGCTAGTCACAACTCTCGCTGAGCCGAAGGAGCCACAATCGTCACAGCCTTCTCAGCCGAATTCAGGGAAACCTCAAATCCAGATCATATATTACGTGCAGTCTCCTGAGTAAACTCCACCATCGTCGCAGTAGTAGCTTGTTGTGTACGAGCCCCGGTCCCCTTCTTATGATCCATATTTTCCACCACCATCACAGATCCAAGAGGTCAATGTCATATAGAACAATGGCACGCAACTGGCCTGTCCAGGTGGACACAAGTAGGGCTAGTCGTCGGCTATAAGGTCATACCACCAACCTTCAGTAGAAGGCTTGTACAGCACCAGCCCCTACAGAACCAGTCTACACCCCATCAAATCAACTAGAGACAGAATCAGAATTATCAACAGCCCGTGTACCGCCAGTACCAGCTTCATCATCAATACTCAGCCGCTCACCAGTATCAGCATCATCCTCCTCCTCAATTTCATCAACAAGAGCATCTTTCTCACTCCAATTCTCAGTATTCCCATCAGCAGCCTCAGTCGTATCACTCTCAGCATGGTCAGCACGTTGAATCATCTGAGGCGGCTCCTGTGAAACCAGCTCTGGATTGCCTGGCCCAACTCGTCAAAGGCCTCGCAAAGATGACCCAACTCGTCAAAGACTCCTATTCCAGCGCAGGTTGAGGCCAACCCCAATAATTTCAAGCATAAAGAGCATTGACTCTTAGAAGCAGGAGGATATTGCAGCCGTCTGTAGCCACCAAGAGGGAGAATAAAGCAACTTCTGGTGAGTCATCTTTTGCATCAACCCGCCCAACAGCAGAGCTGGGTGATGAATAAGATGGTGGAGGAGGGGATCATCGGCCAACCACCACCCTCAAGAGGAAAACTTACATAAAATCAGCAAAATAAAATTTTCCAAAAAGAAGAAAAGAGCCGAAGCCAAGAAGGACCAGCCTAGGAGGAGCCAAAACTAGCAGCACTTCCAGCACAATCCAACGAAGCTTAAGCTCATGCAGATATGTTTTTGCATGCTTTGCATGGTGGCCTCTCTTTTTGCCACTCATATGTGCCTAATGATGTAACTAAGAACTCTGAACTTCCTTCTGTGAATATTCCATTTCCTGAAGAATTGAAAAATACCAAAAAATTAAAAATTTGAAAAATGCATTATCCGACCCTGGCATTATTGAAATTATTGAAAATCTTATTTTGAAAATGTCATTGATGAAGGCCATGAAATACATGTCAACTATCAAGAAAGGGTTAAAATAGGCATGTACCTCCAAGCGTCGATCCTGCATGAACAGATGCAATCGAGGAGAGAAACACACTCTAACCATGGCCACAGTGAATGCAATCAGTGACCTCCCTCGGAAACAGAAAGACAATGGAGCACCAAACATCAGATGATAGATCGAGTTTTCGAGCGAACTCTGCTTGATAGTGGTTCATCAATCAACCTCATGCTCTCCTCATTGCTTAAAGAATTTGGGCTTGGACAGCTTAAGACTACACGAATGATCCTGCATTTTGCATATTGATCTATTAACCAGCCCAGAGGCAAGTTGGAGGACGTTATCGTGACTGTGCAACACATGAGGTTCCTAGTAGACTTTGTGGTCTTGGACATAAATTCTCCTGCACCATTGCTCCAGACTCCAATTATTCTAGGTCGATTGTTCCTCAGAATAACCGAGGCGGTCGTTGACTACGGGTGTGGGAAGATTACATTTCGCTCCTGCAACGTTCGAGTCACAACAGACATGATCGTCGAGCCGAAAGTCGCATCTAATGGAGGCAAATCAGAATCAGATGTAGAAGACTGTGATATTATTGATGTCAGCGATCAGCATCTTTCTCTGAATGACATTGTCACACAGGAAATCTTCTCTTCTGAGGAGGATCTTGACAGCACAGTTAACACATGCTTCCTTACAGACTGGGAGATCGATTCAGAATCACTGATTAGCATATTTCAAGAGGATTCAAGCCAAATCAAACACGAAAAATTCATTGCAGACATGTTCGGTACATTCATATCAGATCCATCAGTGACATAGGTGAGCAACACCTTATTGAGTCAAGCATATCATCCACCAACTAGCATTGTTTCATAAGTGTCTGAGAAGCCAGCTCAAATACTACTAGAATTAAAGCAGCTTTCGGGAGGCCTCAAGTATGCTTTCCTTGCTAGTGAAGAAAATAAATATATGGTCATCATCAGCAACAAGCTGAGCTCGGACCAGAATCTGATTGCTTGAGGTTCTAGAGAAAAACTACAAGGCTCTTGGTTGGAATGTTTTAGACCTCCGCGGGATCAATCCAGCCTTGTGTTTACACCACATTTATCTGGAAGATTATGCCAATCCATGACGAGAGTTTCAAAGAAGAATGAACCCTAATATGCGGGATGTCATCATGAAAGAAATCACGAACTGGTGTGAGGTAGAGTATATCCCATCTCTGATTCCGAATGGGTGTGTCCCTTGCACTTAGTTCCAAAGAAACCAAGGATCATTGTGCTTACCCATAAAAAAGGAGAGGAGATCTCTACTGGGATACCAACATCATGGCATGTGTGTGTTGATTACTGATGCCTGAATTCAGCGACAAAGAAGGACCATTTCCCTCTATCATTTATTGACCAAGTCTTGGAAAGATTGGCCACAATGAGTTCTTTTTCTTTCTTGATGGGTACTCCAAGTACAACCAAGTGGCATTCGCCCCTGAGGACTAAGATAAAACGACATTCACTTGTCCGTTCAGCACCTATGCTTTTAAAAGAATGTTCGTTGGTCTATGTAATGCACCTGCCACATTCCAGAGATGCATGCTTGATGTTTTTGACGATATGGTTGACAGGGATATCTTCTTGTCATGAAGGATCACTCCAGAACTTGATTCAAAGGGTCAAAAGTGCCTCATGAGGGATTGAAATTTGGATCGAAGATCTTGGTTTCATTTTATAGTCGTGTGAAGAGGGATAGTTAAGCTAGGGTGTTTGAGTGGTCGAATGATCTTTAGACTTTACAAAAGGCTTGGTGTGATAGACTTTGCTTCCTAGAATAGATTTACCAAGAAATCGAAAGCAAAAGAGCAGAGGTTGGATTAGAGAAATTCGGCAAAGATGGGTGATGTGTCGCTTTGACAGGAGCCGCCCAAGGGAAAGGACAGTTGATATCAGGTCAACTGTCATTAAGCCCTAATCGGGACATGTAAGCTCACAAGAAGACAAAATAAAAAGGAAATTCATATAAATTCAAAAGGAAATAATAAATAATTTTATTAATTAAAACCCACAATATAAAAAATATTTCTTATTTTATGTATTATTATATGGGTATTTTTTATTTTTACAACCTTACGTATTAGATGTTAATTTTTACAAGTGTTTACATAGGTATATTTACATATATTCTAGATATTTTATTTTTTTTTGTATTTTTAAATTTTACTATTATATGTATGTATTTTATATACGCATAATATACTTAAATACATATTTACGTATTTTGTTTTATTTATTATTTTATTTACATAAATAATATGAGTATGCATATTGTAGGTATAGTATACCTATATTTTTCTGTTATTTATTTTAATACATTCTTAATAATTTTATTTTATGTTTATAGTTCTAACATATTTTAAATAATATTTACACTTATTTAAAAATATAGGAAAAGTAAAAATATAAAGAATAAATTAAATTAATAAAATATATAGGTATATAGTATAATGGGACCCTAGAAAGACGATTTTTACATCTTAACTCCATTTTAAATGGAATCACCTTAATTAAATAGCTAATTTCATTTTAAATACAGTGGGGGTGAGTTCGATGAATTTTGAGCTTGTATGGAGAAGGTATAGGTCTGTGAAATCCAATTTTTAGCTTTTTCATCTGTGTGTCCCAATTGTTCTATGCATTATTTTTGTGTGCAATTATTTTTATATTTTTTATATATTTTTTTGTACAATTTTCATGTTGATCATTTTATTAATTGATACGTATAAAATAAAGATTAAAATGAAAGAAAATGGGAATTTTAAAGAATGAAATTAGGGTTTTGTATACAGTATTTGACCCTTATCTCTCCCTACTTTATTCTATGTCGACCCAGTCAATATTGACTTGATCTCGAGATTTAAGTCCATTCAGTATCTTTAGTACTTCATTTATTTTTATTTTTATTTTCTTTATTCTTTTATTTTGTATTTAAATACAAATAAGTAGACACTATTTATAGACAAATAATGAATGGTAATTGGTATTAGTTGTATTTACATGTGTTTTAATAGGAATTTAGATGCAAAATACAAGAATAAAGGTAGATAAATGGCTATTCGTCAGGCATGCAGTATGTAGGTTTGTTAGAAGATCATCCGTATGATAGGTCAAACCTAGGTGGTACACGATTGTCCAGATATGTTGAATGTGTGTAATAAATTATTTGCAAGGTGCGGTATTTGGCTGCCATTCGACGGATTGACTGACTGAAGAAGTGGTCGTGCCTTGTGGAGGCATGGTTGGTTTAATAGCACTTGGGTCACGCTAAAATGTATTTAAATTCGTTAGTATATATGATTAAAGGTTAGCGTATGGTTTAAACTTCCAGATCCTCGAGGATGGTGTGTTTCTTTATTTGTCAGGGTGAGGGTTTGGAAGCCAGAATAAGGAAATAAAAGAAAAGAATCAAGCTAGTATTAGAGGATTGGTTGAGGTCATGTACGATGACATAAGTTCATTAGATCGATGCAACCTCCAATCTTGAAGTGTACACAACTTCGAAGTCCATAAGAAATGAGTTAAATCACCTGGACTAGTCTTCGACGTGGAATAGAAGGAATAGGACTTAATCTAATGAGAAGAAATGAAACTTTCTGGTATAATAAGTCTTGCTAAACTACTACACTAATTATTTACTTTTCTCTTCTTTATTACTTAGCATTGTCTAATCATTACCCTATGCTTTCTGGAAACCCAACAGGAATTGATGAGCCATCGCCCGAACTTTTAGCAGCCAGCCAATAGTAGATGTTTCTATTCTAAGTAGTTAAAGTTCTTTTGTGTCCTTTTCTTTCAACTTGGTGTACATGTAAAAGAATATAGTGGGACAGTTTGCTACATAAGCGTCATTCTGTGAATGGAAAATTGTAAGATGCTTTATCTATAGAAATTTTATTATAGTATCTTTCTGAATGTTAGTTGTTATTATTGAATAAAGTTATTGATGAGTAACGAGATCTAGTAAAGGGTAGGATCCGAAGATCTAGAAATTGGAGCATGACATCAACCCAGCCCAAAGCTCGCTCCTCTTAACCCGACCCAATTCCAAAATTAAAATAGGTCAGGTATGTCCAAAACATAGGGCCATATGATTTTTTGGGACAGGTCCTGGTCCGATACTCTAATATAATATACAATGCTAAAAAACTGACATAAAACATGTATTGAATGATACAGGTCGAACTGTGTTTTTTTGGAAAATCTTGTGGATAATTTATTCTTCTTCGATTTTAAAGTGCTTGTCTAATGCTAAATACTATGTTAAACTTATAGTTAATGAGACCTTTTCAATAATAAACTACAAATATAAAATATAATAATTTCCTAAACCCCTATAAGATATTATACGAGAATATCGGAACCTAACACTTTCAAATAACATATTAAAAGTGTATCTTATTGAATGAGGAACTTGAGAAATCATCACATGTTGTTATTAGATATGTGTATGAGATTTAGGTCGATCTGACCCAAGCGTGACTCATTAATTTGGGGTCGGGCTTTAGCTTGAACTGAACTTTGAAAGATTTTATGAGTCTCGACTAGACCCAAAAACCATAAATGGTGCATGGCCCGCAAAGGCTCGGCCCGATGCTCATACCCACTAGTTGACCTTAAAACCACTCACTACTTCTAACTGAGATTCTCCCACTCCATGAGTCATAACGTGTCTTCACTACACCTCACAGATTCTTAATGATTGACTAATGGACTAACACGTCCCTCCCCTCTCTGCTCACCACTTATTGATGGTCTCTCACCTATGTGTGCTCCCTACATCCTCGAGCATATGTTTTAAGCAAAATAGTCTGACGGCAACCTCACTTCACTCCAGTTTTCTTGTGGTCCTACTACATCCATGTTTTCCCCGCTACCTACTTGAAAAGACATATACCTTAGTTGTGGTGACATGGTATAAAGTGGGTTTTTAATGCCAACAGCTACTTTACTTCCTTCATACCGCAATTAATAGCGCATATCATGCAATCTCTTCCATTTCTCACTAAGTAGCATACAAGATCCCTTATTCGATCAGGACGAGGGAATGAAAAAAAGAGCCCCTCCCCTCCCAGTATGCATAGTAGCCTTGTCATTGGTATTAGGACCTTCCTTGACATAGATAGAGGTTGGACATTGAAATAAAGGAAATGAGCACAATGATGGATGATTGATCTGATACAAGTGTGTCAACTTCATGTGTTATATGTGTATGGCTTTTCGTTATTGATATAAAACGATATGATATATTTCACCTACGATGTGATAATATATAAAGCGAAGCATCAACCATAGTACTAAAACCAATATCGGAATGAGGAAGAAAAATACATGATGTAAGTCATTTATTCCTTACATGAGAGGTTGGTTGAATGTTGAATTCCTAATTCCCGTGATTATATGGTATCACAAGGAGAATTGTGAGGAATATGCATCGTACACAATGAGAGAAATCTGATAATAAGGCTAGAAGTTTAATGCTAACACATATGGAATTGAATCTGATAAGGATCTTCGAGACTTGTATGTCAACATACAAACTCTTAACCTCGGTAAACGACAAGTACTATTCTAAATTGGAAGCGTGCGTCAAGACAACTCGTGTAAAACGAAGGGATTTGAAAGCATCCAATAACATAGCAAGATGATCGTGATAGTTAATGACCAATGGTAGTCAAATGTGTGATTGCGGAAAGGATGCAGATTGCGACAAATTTTGGAAGCCTTCTGCTTGCCCCCGAGGAGAACTCCAATGGATAAGTAGAAAATACCCACATGATTCGTTTTAAGGTTGTGATAAATTTGACCACTTCAAGGTCAATTGCATGTACAAGAAGTCAGAAATTATAAAGGTCACAATAAAAAAAGAAAGAAGAGTGATTGTCATGGATTGTAACTCTATGAACAAGAATATTAGCAATTAGTGGATTGACTCTAGAGCAACCCATCACATTGTCAAGACAACGGAGGAGTTAGTGCAAGTAGATGAAGAAAGGTGAACAACGAACATTCATGGAGAACATCTACTTGGATATTGAATGTGTTTGAACATATATACTTGACTAGGGAAATAGTATCAAGATGTACAATGTGTTCCAGGTATATGTCAGAACCACATATTTATTTCAGTTTTGCACAAAAAGGATTTTAAAATTCGTTTTTATTATAAGTGTGTTAATTGAAAGAATGAGGTCTATGCCATGCAAAAGTTTGTACTTAGTTATAACCTCTTATGTCTTCATGTGATAAATTTAAGTAAATCATTGAGTGCTTTTTAAGTATTATTTGGTATTTATCGGACTATAATTTGTGGCACGACTGAGACATTTAGAAAAATCAATGATGAATCAAATAATCAAAGCATTCTATTGCTTGAGATTACGAATGCAAGTACATTTTCCGATATGCATTATTTGATTGGTAAAATGACGAGAAAACATTTTTCAACAAGTGGTTTATCAAGTGAGTCGTTGGATTTGATCCATTCAAATATATGCGGACTGATAAGTGCCAATGCATATAGAATTGAGGAAATTATAACAATTGATGATTGCTCGAAATTCTCCAACGTATATATCTTAGGAAAAAGGTAGAGACTTTTAAAACTTTCAAGAGATACAAGACAGAAGTGGAGAAAAAATGAAATAACCACTTAGATACTCATGTGTAATAGAGTTGGAGAATATACCTCAAACGAGCTTAAAAAATAATACATTCAAGAAAGTATTTGTATGCAAACTATGAGGCATTATGCATTATAACAAAATGGTATAGCTGAAATAAAAGAGTAGAGCACTGATGAATGCAATAGTATGTGTGATGTCATACTCAAGACTCCCAATGAAATATTCTGGAGAAGCAGCAAAAAATGGAGATGTCTTGCACGTCTCACTACCGAGTCAACTTATGGATAAGGTAAACTTCAAAATATTAAAGTACAAATTTATTAGATGTTGTGAGCATTTTAAAGGATATAGGTTCCATGAGTCTAAGGATCTTATCGAAAGCCATGATGAAACCTTTCTTAAAAATCATGAAGAGAATGAGCATTAAATAGAGAAATTGAATAATCTAATTGTCTTATAAAATTAAGAAGATTACTCGGAGGTAAAATAGGAATTAGTTGATGATATTGATCATCCATATATAGAAAATGAACCTACTAATAATGATGATCCTTTAGAAGAAGTATATGAACTCAAACAACCCACAAGTATAATAAAAAATAAGAGGCCCAAAACTATGGATGGAAGATTATTTCTATGGATGTGAAGCATTGTGTTACACCTAAATGAGGATATAGCAGATTATACATATCACATATCCTTTAACAAAGAAACAACTTCGAGTAAGTCAGAATAATGGATGACTGCCACGAGGGATGGTTGGACTTTGTTGAGTGAAATGATGTAGGGGAGCTATGTGATTTGCCAGAAGTTGGGAAATCCATAGGTGCGAATATTCAAGAAAAAGTATTAAGTTGATGTTATTGTTGATAAATATAAAGCAATATTAGTTGCAAGGTTTATACTTAAAAGGATGGAATAGACTTCCAAGAAACCTTCTCTCTAATTGCTAAGTTTGTGTTGATATAGATAATCTTAGCTATAATTACATTTATGATTTAAACTTATTACAAATGGATGTGAAGACGGCCTTTCTTATATATTCAACAACCTAAAGGTTTTTAGGTAAAATATCAGGAGAAAAAGGTTTGTGAATTAAGAAAATTGTTATATTGCTTGAAACATCTTTGCAGCAATGGTATCTCAAATTCCATGAGAAAATTATCCAATTTGATTTTATTGCAAGCATGGGATCAAATTTTTACGAAATTCGATCGAATTGGTTTTGGTGGTCACCGAAATTCGATCGAAATGGTCGATGTCGACTGAAATTTGGGGTCCCCTATTCAAAAACTTATCGAAATTTCGGTCGAATTTCGACCGAAATTTAGTCAAAATTTCATTTTGATCACTCGCCGAAATGGTGACCAAAATCGAAATTTGAGGCCTTAGTTGCAAGTAAATAGGATAATTGTGTATATGGCATGCAGAGTAGGAGCAAGTTTGTGATCATCATCATTGCATGTGGATGACATTCTACTCACGGGTAATGACATAAGAATACTCAATAAAAAGAGAAATTAAGCAATGAATTTGAGATAAAGGACATGGGCAAAGAATCTTAAATTTTAAGAATTCAAATAATAAGAGATGGAGATTCAAGGATATTGGTTCTTAGTCGAAAAAAAATACTTGCATACTATCCTAAAGAGATTTAGAATGTAGAATAACACTCCATCTTCCATACCGCTCGTGATTGAAAAGAGCTCAGTAAGAGTCAATGTCATGAAATGTGAAATAATATGTGGATTTCTATATATATACGATGGAAAGTTTGTTGTATGCAATCATATGCACATGACTTGATTTGGCTTATCCAATAAGCCTAATTAGTAGACATCAAAATAATCTTAGACCGTTACAATTAGAAGTTGTAAAGAGGATTCTACTATATCCGAAAGGAACTATATATCTAAAATTGGTATATCTAGATGGATTGCTTAAGTTAATAGGATACACCATTGCTGATTTCAGATGATGCAAATAATAAGAAATCTACATGTCATTTTCATGTTTGATGGTGCAACAATTTCATGAGGTAGCAAGAAAAAGGATGTGCATCTAGACATTCGCAAGAAGAATAAATTGTCTATTGCATGACCACCACTCATGTTGTTTAGACTAAATATTTCTTGAAAACTTAAACCTTGAATTGGTCAAATGATCAATTGAATTGTACTTTGATAATCGAGTCAGTGATAAACTTGACCGATAATGAGCTTAATATTTAATAAAGGAAAGCATATTAAGATTCAATATCACTATATACAAGATATAGCGACAAAATAAGAAATTACGAACACCTACATACCTACAAGTAACATTTTAGTTGATTATCTAATCAAAGTAATAACAACAATAATATATATTAATTAACATTGTGGTTTAATAGAACTCAGGAATATGAGACAAGTAACAATGATTTGTGATAATAATTCTCATTGAACATACTATCAAGCGCACATTACATGAATAGTGAAGTTTAAAAGTTTTGTCAAGTGGAAGATGTTGAAAGGTTCTGCTGAAATAGAAATGACACGTGGTGAAGTATGTTGCACTAGGATCGGAGTCTTTAGGGAGATTGCAACTAACATAACGAGAAGGGAAAGGTCAAACATATGGAGGGGTGCATGCCATATCTAAACCTCCCATCGAGAGGGGGAGAATATCATCATTCTGAACCTCGTTAACGAGAACCCTTTCCCACCCACCTCTTCTCATCTCTTGATCTTTTGAGTGTGAGGGTGAGACATACCTTGCCATCCAAAATCTATTTACAATAAACTCTATTTTACAATATATGAGTGTACACACAAATCTATAGACTAAAATTTACAGGAAACTTTGTTTTCTTTATATATATAAGGTTGATCCGGTGAGAGTCAGAAATTGTGAAAGCATGAAAGGAATAATTTCGGATCACTAGATTCTGTCATCTCTCTTCATTGATTGCAGGAGGAGAGAGAAGAGCAAAATCTAGTGATCCAGATTCATTGCTCTCATGCTCTCACAGTTTTTTGTTCTCACAAGATCAGCCCTATATATATAGAGAGGATTGATCCTATGAGAGCCAAAATATGTGAGAGCATGAGAGCACTGATTCTGGACCACTAAATTATGTCATCTCTCCTCATTGATTGCAGAGGGGGTGAGAAGAGCAGAATTTAATGGTCCAGGTTCACTGCTCTCATGCTCTTACAGATTTTGCGTCTCACAAGATCAACCCTATATATAGAGAGGGTTGATCCAGTGAGAGCATGAGCGGTGATTCTGGAACACTAGATTCAACCAGGAGAGAAAAGACAGAATCTAGTGATCTAGAATCACTGCTCTCATGCTCTCACAGGGTCACTCATATATATATATATAGGGGTTGGGGAAGCTGCACCCGGGGGTGGAACTAACTAGCTGCACCCGGCCCTTTTTTTCATTGGTTTTTTGTGTTTTTGAAATGAAACTTAGGGGGATTTAAATCATCACATATCACCATGATATCATACCAATTTCAACTAAATTCGACACTTCTATCATCTTCATCAAGACTATCATATTTTAACGATCTCAGTATTATTGAAATTGACCCTATCTAGATGGGCATGTTAGGAATGTTTGTTTTGTATGAAATTTGAAACACATATTCCACTCAATAAACTAAGTAAATCCCCATAGGTTTTCTTCAAAAAAAATCAAAAACCAACGAGAAAAATATCCGGGTGTAGCTAGTTAGCTGCACCACCCGGTGTAGCTTCCCTTTTCCCATATATATATAGGGAAAAGGGAGTATGCACCGGCTGGTGCAGCTAACTAGCTACACCCGACCATTTTTCTTATTGGTTTTTTATTTTTTTTTTGAAAAAACTTATGGAGATTTACTTAGTTTATTGACAAGAATACGTGTTTCAAATTTCATGCAAAATAAACACTCCTAGCATGCCCATCTAGATATGGTCAATTTCAATAATTCTGAAATCGTTAAAATGTCATAACCTTGATGGAGATGATAGAAATATCGAATTTAGTTGAAATTGGCATGATATCATGGTGATATATGGTGATTTAAATCCCCCTAGGTTTCATTTCAAAAACGTAAAAAACCAATGAATAAAAGGGTCGGGTGCAGCTAGTTAGCTACACCCCCGGGTGCAGCCTCCCCAGCCCCTATATATATATATATATATATATATATATACATACATACATACATACATACATACATACATGGTATTATTTCGAAAAAATAAAAAAGGGGGGAGACTGCCTTGTGTAACAGCCAACTTGGATGTTACTCAAAACAGCCTCCCCAGCCTTTTGTGTGTGTGTGTGTATGTATACATACATACATACATATTAATACCTCTGAAGCCTAACATCTTGACCTCCTTGGACCAACAAGGTACATAAGAATGTCATGCAGGTTGACTAAGTACAAGCAATGCAAGTAAGGTGGCACTTCCCCACACAAGACCATGTTCCAAAATCCTTGCTCAAGGGTAAAACTTTTGCGTTCTTCTCATGAAAGAGTTTCATTTAACTACATAGAAGGCATACAATCAAAATAGTGCTCATACATCGCAACCTCTTAGTTAGTTGATTCTTAAGAAGCTGCTTATTATTACATTATTAATCTAAATATATTATATTGAATTCTTCATGATAAAAATATAATTTTCTGTATTATGAGGTATAAGCTAAATTGTCAGCTAGAGTAGTTAAAAGCTTTATGGCTGCTATAAGATTAGTGAGGACTTATGAGCTATTGTCTAATAATTTATTAGGATTTCTAAATCTCATTTCCAGCTACAATCTAGAAGCAAGAATTGCCTGTTTTAAATCAGAATTCATGTTGAATATAAGGATTAGTTGAATAAATTGATCTTGAGCGTTGATAAGAAAGAACTGAAGTTTGATCCCCGTGGTACGGGTTAGTCATTTTACTCAATAAAAGAAGGCAAAATTATTAGTGATGGAAGAATATTAGGGCACAAATTTTTATAGCAAAAAAATAGGATCATAAGTTTATTAGCAGAAAGGGCACATGTGCAATATTTTCTTTAATATATAAATGTAGTTGTATATTTATTTTTAATATATGTAACATACTTTTATAACTTCGTTCACGGTACATAATAATTGTTCGGAAATATGGTAAAAAATCTAATACATGTATATTTAAGCTAATTTATAGACTATTTCTACTATTATCTTTATCATATCCGTATTCATTTTATATTTGTATCTATTTTTAAGGATATGATAACACAATTTTTATATTCATTAATTTTTGTATCTATACATGTATTCATAGTTTAAAATGTATACGGATATGGTAACATGTGTTTGTATGACCATTTGCATCCCTACATGCCTCGAGATGGTTATCCTGATTTAAAACTCGGATGGCCAACAAAGGCCTCTCAACGTAGAAGGCAAAACCTCCACCAAGCTTATAGAAAACCTTTCTCCCATAATCACATGGAAATATTATCCATAGACCTACCACATTACCACCATCCTTGAGAGCAGGACGTCTAACCTCATTTCGCATAAATCCATTTTTTTATTTTTAATTGATCTTAGCATAGTTATAGCTTAAAGTGAAGTCTGAGATGAATTTTAAAAAAAGCTTCAACTATACATCGACGTCCATTAAAGGCCTCATTTTTCAAATGTAACAAAGATGAACCTGAACTTTCAAACTTTACGGTTTAACATCGGCATATGAGTGGTGGAATCCTGCATGCTTTGTATATGAGAAAAAAAATAAGATCATGCCCCTCTTGTTTACATTTGAAAAATGAGACCTTCAATTGGAAATCGAAAAATGAGACTTTCAATTGGAAATCGATGCTTAGTTAAGACTTTTAATAAATTTATGCTAAAGTCTAGACATCCAGATTGGCATAGTTTAGACCTTTTTTTTGTAATTTATGCTAAAGTCTAGACATCCATATTTGACATATTGTGATAGTGATCCCCGCTACAGCTATATTTATATGATAAATAATACAGGGAAATCAAATCATAAACAATTGGAGCTAATACCCCCAAAGAATTTGAACGGTTGTGGAAAAAGAACAAATGAAAATGCATTCAATAATTGTATATTAACGACTCCAGATTCAACATACTGAGTACATATATATTTCAAATATTTTCTCAACCAATATAAATGGCATGCAAAATTAGAATGTGGGAGATTCCTGGATAAATATGCTTGACCAGTTGACTACCGGTCTTAGTCTTAAAAAGTCTTCAGTCGTTATTGACAATAAAGAGTATGCAACAACTTAAGGAATGAAATTATTCACCGTACTCACCGGTATGGGTTATTGTATGATGATTGATATACTTGGTACAATATTAGATCTCTGCTTCAGTGATCGAGCTATGATGCAACAATCTTCTCAAATTGGAAGTCTGCCAATCCTTTCTCCATTCTCCAAAAGAAAAAGAGGATGTGCCTTGTGTAATTGGAAGAGCTCCAGCCACATATAGTTGTAAAAGTTCCAACTTGTTAATTACAAAAGGCAAGATACTGATCTAACCCTTGTCAAAACTTATTACAGACCAGAGCTTGCTCGAGAGTAGACAAAATTCATTAACAGAGGATGAATGCTCCCTATTTGCGACCTCCAACGTGGAAAGCACCATCGAGGACCCTCTAGATAGAGTTTATCATCTGCCAACAAGGTGAGTCGATATCCCAAGTAGCTACTACCCAAGGTGTGCCTGATTTCCACATCCCAAACTCTTCTAGATCTCAAAAACTTAGTCCTGCTTTTATCCATTCATACTACAAACATGTCAACATTTCCCAACTATGTAAAATCGGCATTTGCCTTTCTCATCTTAAATGTCGAGATTCTATATACTATGACAACAAAGAGACACCTAACAATAACATCACCTCTTGCTTTTGCATACAACATTACATGGTCTCATAGCGGAAGATATCGCAATCTATAAAGAGCAGTAGAACACCATGCATAGAAAGAATGAGCCCATGGGATCCTTGCTTGCTACCCTCGGCATCCTCGCCATTACTGCTACCTGACCACATTGAAAGCATCGCAAGTTCTTTCTCAGTCCCATTGGCTTGAAAAGCCTAGTGGGTTCCCTCTTCGTGACAGCATTCTTGTTTTTTGAAGAAAATGGCCAGTTACATGAGGTTATTAACCATCCAACTCCTAGAAAATGGTTTGTCGTAAGGATCGTGAATGTGTCCCAAGAAGCTAAAAGATTTTAGTAACACGGCACCATAGAAAGATTTTAGTATAGCACCACATTCTTTAAGTGTTATCTCAGTAATGTTTCAGGCCTAGACCCAAGCCTTTGTCGGTGAAGACTGGTCTTGTAAACTTGTCGAGTTTGAGTCCAATTAGATCCGTTGACAACCACCCAAAGCTTAAGATCAAGTTGTAAAGTAGTAATAACTACCACACTTGTAATCCACTCTCATACTTTGTGAGTATTAGATGTGGAACTATTCTTGGATGTTATAACCTTATATTCGCAATATTCTCGTTGCATATGACCCTTGTCTATTCCCAGTAATAATGATGGTTGCAACTTGCAAGCTCCAGGTAGGTTTTTCCTTCTATCTTTTTGTAAGGTGCTCCACCTCTCAGGCAGTATCTTAACTATCATAGAGAACATGCTCTAATACCATTTGTAATGTCTCAAATGTAGACATGAACCATTATCGGAGAAGACTAGCCTTGACAACTTATTGAGTTCGCGTCAAGTGGACATGTCACAACCAACCAAAATGCTTAAGATCAAACTGTCAATTAGTAATCCACGCCACCTATTGTCACACTTTCTTGAGTATTAGATGTTTGACTATTTTTAGTTCTATCTTTCTCTCTCACACAAGTTGTGAGATTGTGCTGCAACCAA
Organism: Ottelia alismoides; assembly: GCA_037367405.1. Taxonomy (NCBI): domain Eukaryota; kingdom Viridiplantae; phylum Streptophyta; class Magnoliopsida; order Alismatales; family Hydrocharitaceae; genus Ottelia; species Ottelia alismoides. Next base: position 73,836 of record JAZKJV010002166.1, on the reverse strand, counting down.
AATACCCCCCCCCCCCCCCCGTCATTAATAATTTTCCTATGCATCCTTCATTTACGGATGCTAAAAATCCTCCTGAGAGGAATACGGAGCATTCCATGTGATCCTAACATTAAAACAGCATCTAACGAACTCACTTAAAGTGGAAAAATGTTTGACTGTTGTATGAAACTATTATTAGATCTCACAATACTACCATACATGAGTATGGCATTCGTTGCCTTTCTGCTTGAAATAAAGTTAACACATGCACTTTTTTGGTTTAAATCTACCCTTTTTTGACCTATATGGCTACACCAATTTAGAGTTAATAGAAACATAGTTAATTAAGTATTGTTTATATTAATTTTATGTACTAACCTATGTACATAACCAACGTGGAAAAGAAGCTTCACGTCGCATCAAAGTTGCAAAAGTCCACATTAAGGAGATTCGGTCAGAAGCATTAAATAAAAAAATAAACAATATTTGGGTAACAAACCAGAAATATTTGACTTTTTAGTATCTTAAATAAAAATATATGTAATACATATATTTGTATATATGGAGGATTCAACCATTACTTGACATGATTAAGGCACCAAATAAATTTCAAATATTACACATCACACTTTTAATTTACTTTTAAAAAATCTACAAAATAGAAAACTATACTAGAATACGTGTTTGTCATTAGTTGGTTATTCAGCCAGACTATTTGGCCATGCTCATTCGTAATCGAATTGATTAGAGTTACTCTATTCAATCACACCACCGAACAATGGTCGAACTGACTAATCAGACTTAGTCGAACGACTATTGCAAGCTTGAGTCACTTAACTTTGATAAGCAGAGATAATCAAGGACTGGACTATTTCATTACCATGATGCCTCTATTTTATCATCTAAACAGAAATGGGAAGGTTTTTCCTCGACGTCAGTTGCCTTACCATCTAGTAAGGCACATCCACATACTTACCCCCGAAACCTAGAGAACTACTAGACAGAACACCACAATATCAGTCTATGCCTAAGTCCATGCCCTTTCTACAACTTGTGGTTGGATATGGCATATTTTTTAGGTTTTGGACAGATGATTGAACGAGGAGTGTGCTTTGTGATAAATTCCCTCATCTCTTTGCCTTGGCAAGAAATAAGGAGGCTAAGGTGGCCGACTGCTGGGCTGGACCGGGCATTGATGTAATGTGGACGCCGTTGTTCTTTTGTGGCCTTTCAGAGCAAAAGCTGAGGGAGTTTACGCAGCCTCTGGAGACTCTAAAAATAAAGAATGGCCCCTCGACAGGGGCTCGGGATCACTGGACTTCAGAGAGGAAGATTTTCCTATTAAAAAGGCCCAGCAATGCTTTGGCAAGAACAAGGATATGACCTTTAGCTAGAGATTGTCGAGTGATCTGGAGAGTGCAAACTCCATTGCAAATGAATATATTGTGGTTGCTCATGAGAGGGAGACTGATGACTAGAAGTTTCAGGGCATGGTATATTCTTGATATAGAAGTCGCCCAATTTACCGGGAGAAGGAAGAATACTTCTCGCATCTCAACTTTTGTTGCAAGTATGCTACAGATATTCAGAGGGCATGGTTGGATATTTCTAGCCGGGGTGAATTTTGATGAAGTTTGGGGTTGCAACCTAGCGCTCCAAACTGAAGCGAGAGAGAGAGAGAGAGGGGAGTTGTCCGCTCCGATGTCATCTAGACTATCTGGCTAGCCATAAATGCTATAGCTTTCCATAGTATGTGTTATGGTGCAGAAAATGTACGCATGGTAGTTTCCTTTTCAAGTCATAGTCTATGTACTTGTAATGTTTGTTAGTGTGTGATTGATGAAGTTTTTATCAAGATGAACACCTACCATGGGTGGCCATTCTTCTTTCAAAAAAAATTGGTTAACAAAAAATTGGAGTGATGAAAATTTAACGAAACCTAAAATCAAGCAATCTTACCCTACATCTTCATCACGATGTCAATTTTCTCATAGCACAACAACTAGCACATCTCTCGGTTCCTCCCATATATGTCTCACACAATCTATCATCTTTCAGTTGTAAAAAGTCAAGTTCGAAACCTTTCTTCCTATACACATAGTCCTTGTGAAGCCCATCCATCCTCAGCATTTGGTTACCAGGACAGGGAACATTATGCTCATGCTCCTTCTCTATGCTACCATCCAACCTGACCAAAACATGAGCCCATGTTAATTGGATGGGTCAGCCGTGGATCGACCAGGATATAAAAATTGCAGGCAACAGCCCATCCCATGACCCATCAAATTAAATGTGCATCGGGCCATGCCAGTAAAGCGCTTATGTAGGCAACTACTAGTGGAACGAAGACATATTTAACCGAGTTAGCTCATGGAGGGAAGGTTAGGTTCTATCAAGATTGGCCCCCTGTCGATCCACCACCGTAATCAGTTGCAAATTGGAAGGATGTTAGGCTGATTTTCTGGGTTGAGGGTGTATGGCGGCCGATAGAAGAGGTTATCTGATAGGATTTGTCGTGATGGTTAATGAGGCATGGGGGAGGAGGCAAAGTCACATACGGGATTTCAACATAACGCTCTCCTTCTATGACATGTCAGAAAGATGATCAAAAGGCGACAGCGATGGTTTCGAAGAGGTGGTTAATGAGTTGGGCTTGGTGATCTACCAATGAAACCTAGTGTCATCATGATAACATGTCTAATTAATCTATCTTCAAGAGGTTAGCATTGTCTTCCTAACCCTAATGAATATATGATGTAAATAACACTCAAATTACATCAAAACATGTAGTGGCATACTTTTATAGATAAATAGTGTACCTTAAATGGGATCAAATACAATAATTCCAAAAAAAACAAAGCATAACTTACATAAAAATTAGCAACAATCTCAAAGTACCCAATACCTATAAACTATCAACAACAAACAGAATGCAAAGAAAAGAGAAAAACATTCATTAGGTAAATATGTGTTTGTATCACTCACATATGCATACAATATATACACACACACATTTGTATATATAGAATACATACAAATCTTATGTCGATAGTTACATATATAGTATATGTATAACAATTGCACTCGCACAAGGGATTTGCATATTTCACGTTGCCTTGGAGGACAAGTTGAAAAGGCGATCAAGAGGAGTAGTGATGGTTTCGAATAGGTAGTGAATGAGTAAGACTTGGCGATCTATCGATTAAACCTAGTTCCATGATCCATCTTGATAACATGTCTAATTCATTATCTTCAAGAGGTAAACATGGCCTTCCTAACCCTGATAAATCTACAATGTCAATAAACGGTCAAATTACATTGAAACATGTAATAGCATACTTTTATAGCTAAATAGTGTATCTTATAAAGGTACATGAAGGCTTAAGTACAAAATTTCCTAAAAATTACAAAACACGATATAATACAATTAGCAAAAAAGACAAGCTTTTCAAAACAAAATACAAAAAAAATAAAAGAACAAAAAGACACATTACATACAAGTATGTGTTTGTATCAATTACATATAAATACAAAATATATACAATTGAGTATACAGAATACATACAAAACTTATGTATGGAGCTACATATTGTGTATGTAACATTGCACTTGCACAAGGGATTTAGTCCTTACACATTTCACAATGTATATATAGTCGTTTTACATGTACGCACTATAGTATTTTATTCAAAAGGCATATATAGGCCCTTACACTTTGCCATTTGTTCGCAATTGTTGTTCTTATTGTACGCAATAGGATACTAACACTTGGCTAATTCTGGCTAAGTGTTATGTTCTTCCCCTATTCTTACTATGTTATTTGTGTGTGCGTGAGCGTCTGTTTTATGGAACTTAATTTATCTACATGTTCTTTTCTTCTATTGTATAAAACGCTCTCTTGTTTTGAGGTTGAGCTCTTATGGGAGTCGAGGGACAGGTCAACAATGTAGCACCAGATCCAACCAAATAATGTTCGCTTGTATATGGTGTTTTAACTTTATTTTTAAGCCCCTTAGTTTTCTTATTCATGCCCTTTGTTGGAGTATTCGTTGTATGCGCCATATGAGTTGTAGAGGGTAAATGGATCCTGGAGAAGATCCATTTACCTAACCCAGTTGTTTAGTCCCACATTGTCTAGTGGTGGGACTTGGAGGCTCTGGAGAGGCTATATAAGGAGCCCCAGACCTCCTGTAACAATTGAGAAAAAGCAATGCATAACATGCCCCTTTGAGGGCTTCTCCCGTGGTTTCATCCCGCTCCTCACGGAGTAGGGTTCCACGTAAATCCCGCTGTTCTTCGTGTTATTTATCTTTTCCATGTTTTCGCTTCCGCTTCCGATTTTCTAATATGGTATCAGAGCGGGTCGATTCTCGAGGGTTTTTATTATATTCATTTTTATTTGAGAATCAAGATTTAGATCTAAGGTTCTTGTTGGAACCCTAATTTCGCGAAGATTGAAGAAGCGAGTTGTTTTCCTCGATTTCGTTTGAAGATTATTCTTGTACTCAAGAATGGGTTCTGTTTAAACCCTAGAGGTTCCTGTTCAAGTTGAATCAGCGATCTCGCCTCCAGATTCCAGCCGCATGCAGCGGCACAGTTCCCAGCCGCACACGGCTCCAGGCGATTTCTTCTCCTCCATCGTGCAAGCCTTGCGCACGAAGCCCCTGCACCAAAACAGTAACTCATGGGGAGACGCGACCCTCCGACGATCTACAGGAAGCCCTAGCACTCACAGGTCTCCTCCAGATCCGCGGCAACCCTCGTGGGAATAGGTTCCCAGGCGGGGAACCTAGAGGCGGCGCCAACACTCGATCAACTCCAAGCGTTATGGCTGGCGATGCATGCCCCAGACGCGAAGGCGACTCCAGGCCCTCCCTGCGACGCAACCCTAGGCAGCGGGCCCTCCTCTCCTTGGCATCTCTAACGAAGGCGGTCCACATTTCTCCCTCACACACAGCAGCATTCCCGCGTGCATATCGATGAGCACCACGTGCGGTGCTCCAGCCCTTCCAGTGCGCGATCCAGCCCCTCCAGGCGGTGCCCAATCCTTCAGTCGGCAACATAACCAAAACCCCTTGCATCCCGCGCACGCACAACAAGCATGGAAGGACATATCGATATCGGTATTGATGTCGGTACCATGTCGATACCGATATATCGCCGACATCGGACCGAGATTGTGCATTTTTGGCATGTCGATACCCGATATCGACCATATCGGCGATATATCGATGACCTGTCGATACCAATATATCGCCGATATATCGCCGATATATCAATATGGTCGTCCATGGCAACTAGGGGTGTAAACGGACCGAACCTGAGCGAACCTATGTTTTTTAGGTTCGGTTCGTTTATTTAATCGAGCCTAAACTTGTGTTCAGGTTCGGTTCGTTTATTTTCGAACCGAATCCGAATCGAACCTCTTTTTAAACGAATCGAACCTAAGCGAATATCGAACTTAAGAATTCTCTAATAAGAGGGAGTGAAACGAATGGAAATATATATGTGTATTTACAGTTAGAATAAATATTCATTTAGTTTTTTTCTTTATCTAACTCATCTTCATCTTTTGAAAAAATTAGATTAATAAGGCTTCGTCTCTTTGAAAAAAGTATAATTATAATATATTTTATATCTATTCAGATGGGGATAAGGAATAAGAATAATGCGGAGATATTCGATAAGTAATGTTTGTACTTGTTCTGTTGATTTGAAGATAAAGATGGGAAAAGTACTAGACCATAGATGATAGATGTTGTAAACACGATGTGACTATTTATTTTTGGATAGTTTATACCGAGATAAAACCTAATTATCCTGTAAACATCTAGTTATCTCCAGACAAATTCACTTACCATGGGATAAAAATCACTCATCTCAAAATAAGTCCACTTCTACGGATAAGGATTTATAAATATGTATATGTGTATGTTTATCGAACTTTTAACGAATCGACCTGAGCAAACCTATGATTTTTAGGTTCGGTTCGTTTATTTAATCGAGCATAAACGTGTGTTAAGGTTCGATTTGTTTATTTCCAAACCGAATCTGAATCGAACTTTTAGCGAGCTGAACCTGAGCGAATATCGAACTTGAAAATTTTCTTACACCCCTAATGGCAACAGGCGCATCTCCTCCAGTATGCGCCATCCCAGCCGCAACCTCACGTGAACTCGCGCGAACCTCTACAGTGGCTCCAGGGCATTGCCAGACGGCGCAATCGCGCACCCCGATCTCCACTCGAACCCCAGGTGCTCCCGAAGCTCCAAGGTGGATACTCCTCGTCGACCCGACGACCCAGGTCACGTGCTCCCGCAGCGGTGCAGACCCACATCCCAGGCGGCGGCTGTGCAAAAGAAAAGGCCCCATCATGGGCGCAATCGATGGGTTCCGAAAAGGGAACCAAGGGTTTGATGCCCTCGAGCCCTAGTGGGCTTCTGTTATATATTAAAAAAAAGGTTGTGATTACTTGGGCGGCATTAAGAAAAAAGGGTCGGCCGGTTAAAAAAATGTAAAGCCCGGGGGGGCTGAAAAAAAGAGAGAGATTTCAAAAAAAAGAGGATGCGTACAAAAATAAGAGCCGTACGCAATTATTTAAAAAAATGCAAAAGCCGAAAAAAAATGTTGTCACGGCTTATTAAAAAAAGGGAGGGGAGTTATTCTGAAAAAGCCCAGATGGGTTGATGCATTATTTTGTTAAAAAAAAGAAAGAAAAAGAAAAGGCGCGTACATCTCAAAAGCCGTACGCAAATTGAAAAAAAAAAGATGAAAAGCCGGAAAAAAATGTCAACGGCTTAAAAAAATGTTTTAAAAAATGACGGCTTAAAAAAAGAGAATGAAAAGCCGCATGAAATTCTTTGAGTATGTTTTATTTTCTCCCCATTTATCTTGTCTTCTCCCAACTGTCGATGTCTTCATTCCGATCAGTATGGGAGAAAGGGGGAGTATATATGTATAGTCACAGGTCTTGTGTTCCAGATTCAGAAGCCATATGCAGATATCCAGACCAGCCATTCGTTCAAACTCTACAGCAGATTATTCAGACTCGACGATTGTCTTCCGAGTCTTCAGTTTCAGACACGCACAAGGATGCGGTCTTATTTCAGATGAGCACGTGTTTGCCATCATTGTCATTGTCCCCATCATTATTCTTGTTGTTGTCAGGCCAGAGTCTTCATGTGAGCCATAGGGACTCCAAAGCAGAGGACCATTCCCTATGCCATTGAGGGCAAGGGTTTTCATGTGGTATCATAGGTACTCCAGAGTAGAGTATCATTCTCTGAGCCAGATGGGAGAGACCCAGTTCTCCGACGAGGAGACTCCATGCGTAGTTTCAGACTCGATGGTCAGATTCCGAGTCTTCAGTTGACTCACACTCCAGCCCGTTCGTCCTCCCCACCTGCACGACATGAGAAGCAACGTCCTCGACTGCAGCAGAGTACACGTTGAGTTGATATTGTCCGTAGTGTACTGTAGCATTGAGTTGAGTTTATTTCTGTTTGTCCAAGCTGAGCATTGCATGCTCCAGCTTGAGGGGGAGTGTTGGAGTATTCGTTGTATGCACCATATGAGTTGTAGAGGGTAAATGGATCCTGGAGAAGATCCATTTACCCCACCCAGTTGTTTAGTCCCACATTGTCCAGTGGTGGGACTTGGAGGCTCTGGAGAGGCTATATAAGGAGCCCCAGACCTCCTGTAACCATTGAGAAAAAGCAATGCATAACATGCCCCTTTGAGGTCTTCTCCCGTGGTTTCATCCCGCTCCTCACGGAGTAGAGTTCCACGTAAATCCCGTCGTTCTTCGTGTTATTTATCTTTTCCATGTTTTCGCTTCCGCTTTCGATTTTCTAACACCCTTCTTATAGTATAGACTTATATAGTGTTATATGTAATATATTGTAGTTATCTTTTATATTAATATTACTACTACCATGGTTTTAAAAAAACGTGAGGCAGATCGAGGCGGTTTTCCCTTGACAAGGCGAGGCGTAAGCCTCAAGGCGGTCGAGGTGTGAGCCTCAATTTATATAGGAAAATATACATGAAATACAATTAAGCATAATTATGTATATGATCATAAATTTAGATATTCCCCAACATATTCACCATATATGCTATGAACATGAGAATATATAATATTTTTTGCATGATTTACTTCGAATCCTAATTTGTATTGTCATCTATATGCAATGCAAAGCTTATTATGACCTCCATTAATGTTGGCAAGGTAAAGTTCTTGTTGATACGCAATACTTCCCTTTATGTGCAAGGGTGAAGCAAAATTATGTGACTAACATATATTATTAATATACACAATATACAATGTGTTTATGTTATTTTATATGTATTATATGACGAACATATATATTGATAATGCCTTAAATCCTAAGCATCCGATTTGCTAAAACCAGTTGAAGAACCGTTATATGCACCCCCTGTCGCATCAAACCCGAAACAAATTATTTATATGGCTAACACAATTTATTAAATATAGAATAAATAAATCTGAGTATATAACCAATTAAATTATTAAAAACTAATATTATAGTTAGGATATCATAAAAATATTTAAAAAAGGGGTACCTGCACAATGCAGCTGAGGCAGCATCTCAGGACTGCCTCAGCGCCTCGGTGCATTGAGGACCGCCTCAATGCCTCGAGGCGCACGCCTCACCTGGGCTGCTTGAGGCAGGTGCCTCGAGGCTGTTTTCTTGGAAAACCGCCTCGAGGCATGTTTTTTAAAACCATGACTACTACTACTATTGCTATTTTTCTTGTTTATTTCTCCCTAAAAATATTAAAAACCTCATGATTGGGGTGGATTGGGCCCAAGCTCAACATCCTGAGTCAAGGGGCCATGCTTGTGAGAAGATCCATTCTAGACTCACATCCAACCCACGCTTAAGGCTTCACACTGCCGAGGCCGACTGATAAGCATGTCGTATTGTTTTGTGCTTAGAGCTCCATTGCGACACGTGTGGTTGTAGAGAGACCTAAATAGTCATTTGAGTTCAACTCCACCCCCTCCTCTACATTAAAAAGGGAGGATCCCTACTTTGGATCGCTCAATGTAAGTCTAAGGTCCATAGTCATTCACTTTGACCTATTTTCATTCATCAAAAGCCTCGCCCTTCGTCCTCCATTGTTTTTTATGGCATCTGTCCTCCATTGTTTAAGATTAGTAGCTCAATCGAAAGGGCTTAGAATGCCCTCTCAATTGAGCCTAGAATCACCTTAAGTGGAGGTCAATAGCTCCGTCAATTTCCATCTCCAAAAACATTAAAGATCGTCAATTTTTGCCTTTGATTTCAAACTTGAGATTTGGATACAATAGAGACTTCTAATCGCACCATGATTGAGTGGCCCCATGCCACCCATTATCAGCTCCCCGAAGCATCATGCATTTGTTTTCGCCTTGGTTCGTTTTAGGTGGTGAGCTCACCTTGCTTCAAAGCAAGGTTCAGGAAAGCGGTATGCGTATGCGTTCGGTCAGGTCACTGAATAGCGATTAAGCGGTATGCGGGGGCATATGCGGGGTATATGCGGTTCTACGCGGTTTTCTAATTTTTTATTTAAAAATAAATAAATATATGCAAAAGTGACTACAACTGAACAAAAATTATGTATAATTGTGTTCCAACAGAAGTTCTAAGAAAATGACTTTCATATATAGCTCAAAACAGTCTCTATCAACCGATCATTACCGATCATTACCGGTAATGATCGAGAATGATCGGGATGATCGGTATTGATCGATATTGATCGAGAATGATCGGTGGGCCTCTACCGATCATTACCGGTAATGATCAAGGATGATCGATAATGATCGGTGGGACTCTACCGATCATTACCGGTAATGATCGAGAATGATCGGGATGATCGGTATTGATCGATATTGATCGAGAATGATCGGTGGGCCTCTACCGATCATTACCGGTAATGATCAAGGATGATCGATAATGATCGGTGGCGCTTCTACCGATCATTGCCGGTAATGATCGAGAATGATCGGGATGCCTCTACCGAGAATGATCGACGTTGATCGATGATGATCGGGAATGATCAGGGAGCCTCCACCGATCACTACCGGAAATGATCGGGGATGCTCGGGAATGAAGGCAACTGAACGCCATGCGGCGCTTGGTCCGCATATGCGGCCGCACATCCCGCATATGCGGGCCGCATATGCGCCAGACCCGCATAACACGGGGCTTCAGCAATGCGGTGCGCCTTAAGGCCCGCACACGCATATGCAGCCGCATATGCGGCCGCACAGACCGATTTCGTGAACCCTGCTTCAAAGCGAGGCTCGATCACCCCATGTGTCACTACTTTTGACCCAAGGCGTTATGCTTGAGTTTAAAGCAACATTTTGCTCTCTCTTCTGTTGTTTCTCATGTTATGTCTGACATGGGTGCACCTATAACGCATGCTCGTCCCCCTTCCTATGTTCCACTTGCAACTACCACAACACACATTGTTGCACTGCATGCATACCACACCCTTTTCTGCCCACACCTACCACCACAAGACTCGCGCACTCTTCACACTCACCTTTAACGTGAAGAGTAATTAGATGAACTCAGGCACCCTCCCACATGAGAACCACATCCCCTCACCTACATGCATAAAACCATCAAACCCTAACATCTATCTCCTATAAAAACACCATTATAACGAAACTTTTGCCTTATCTAATTTTTTAGGGTTTGTTTGGTTGCTGGGTTGGGCCCGTTGGGGTGGGTTGGGGTAACTTGATTGGAATAGTAGCTGTTTGGGATGGTTTTGAGGGTTGGAGAAGGTTGGAATAAAGAATGTGATGTGATGTCACTATGATTTGTGATAGAATTCCATTCCATGAAAAGAGGGAGGTAAACCGGGTTACCCCGGGGTAACCCGGGGGTAACCCGGTTACCAAACGAGCCCTTAGTGTGTATTCTCTCTCATGCAGGTCAACAAATGATTCGTTTGTCACAGCACCACCCGTGAATACCTCCCCAAGCTTTTGAGCTTGGATGCAAAGCGCCGCCTTGAAGGACAACCATATCCCATGATCGGGATCTTCTTTTGCAATACACAAGTTGTGAGCTCCACATCACGTGGAGCGATAGTACTCCAACTGATTTGAAGTACTGTGTTCCTCATTGCGTACCAGGAAACCGCAAACCTGTGATGGTCAACTACATCCATGTCAGCTGCCCTCCATCTAAAAGGAGCTCCACCTTCACATCTTCTCCATTGAGGCATCCCTTCACTTCAACTCTACAAAGAAGAGAAGTCCCACTGACCACTTTGGCGATTGACTTGCTTTCTCCTCCAATGACAACCGATCATGCCATCTAAGCCAACCGATAGCTAACAACAAGGGTCACGAATCCTCGACATTGGTGTGCCTCGATTACCTTTCCTATGGTCAGAGCAATGTCGCCAAAGTGGTTGTTGCACCACATGTGCCTGCTCCAGCATCTAGTGGTAAGAGAAAGAACCCTTCTTGGCCATTTTACATCTGTTGTCCTAGTGGTAAGCCACATGGCTTTTATTTGTTTGTACTTTTCGAACTCAAGGGTTATTCTTGTAATTTCTTCCTTTTTAATATAGTAGTGACGCTTTTAATTCATTTTACATTTTCTTAGCATAAAACAGTTGTAAGCCTTTTGAAATGCATATTTTGTCCACGTTATTCCAAGCTGATATACTCAAAGAAGAGCACATTGTCTGATACCCTAACAGATAAAGATACTTATTTTGATACTATGAAGACTGTACATGCATGCTGATGTCACAACACAGCAAGAATAATCTTCTTTGTTGTTTTACACTCTTTGATCTTCCATCCACCACTTGATAGAAATGTTTATAATTCATGAAATAAAGGGTGGCCCAGGCCCCTATATCCAGGTATATTGGTAAAAAAGGTCATCTTTCACGCAAGATTAATTTTGTTAAAATCCATTAGTTGTACTGCAAGTTAAAATTCTTTTAAGCATTTCAATGTTCATAGATATTTGGACACTATACAGCTTGTTTGATCCTGGAAATTTTACCACTGTTTGAGCAGTAATCACACATGGAATGTTGACTGTGAGTTTGCTTGAATTTTTAGGACAAGATCTAGTAACGAAACACACACCTAGGTCTGTTCACATTTAAAAATCCCTAAATAGTAAAATTGCTCTGAAATTGTCAAAAATCAACTGTAGGTTATTTCCTGCCTGAACAATCTAGCATAAAAGCAACTGATTCCAGCAAGTTTTATGATGGTTAGGATTTTCCTTCGTTGATTTGGTTGTTAACTATTTTAGAAATCTATACAACCCATAAAATATGATGGTTAGGTTATCTTGTCTAGAGGCGGGCGTTTAGTGTTTGTTAAAGCGGTTCTCTCTGCTCTTCTTTTATTTTCATGCCATCCCGCCTACTCCGCGTTGGTGGTAGGAATAGGTTAAAGAAGATCATGCAGATATTTCTATGGGGCAAATCTGGCCAGGTTGGTTCTGGAGTTCATCTGGCATATTGGGAGACTGTAACTTTGTCAAAGGCGGATGGTGGTCTTGGGATCAAGCACTTGGACTCTATAAACAAGGTGCTCCTATTGAAATGGGTTAGTAGAATTTGGGGTATAGATGAAGACATTTGTTGCAAATGCATTCGAAGCATCTACAGTATTGGGGACCCAGTCAGCACGTCCCAACGTCCACATTTTCACTCATCTGCCTTCTGAAAAGGTATCACCACGGTGCTGCATCACTTTCAAGAGCTTTTTTGGCATGTACTTGGTAATGGCAACTCATTTGCTTTTTGGAAAGACAACTGGACAGGAGAGGGAGTTTTTACCATCAAATTTCCTTGGCTCTTTGCGTTCGCTGCCAACCATGATGTACGAGTGTCGGATTATTGGATTGACGGCAACTGAATGCCTTCTTTCTTATATGACTTTTCCGATCAGCGCTTAGAAGACCTCCTTCTGTTGGAATCCCTGATACAGATAGGTAAACCGGCTGATGGGTGAGATCACTAGCTATGGAATGATAATTCTTTTTCGGTGAAAAAGGCTTACAGAGCTATTTCCAGGCCACTTCCTCCAAGGACAGATGCTTTGGTTCATGACTACAACTTCATTTAGGAGCTTCAATAGCCATGTAGAATTGGTTTCTTTATGTGGTTGTTAAGGAGAAGACGTATTATGACCAGAGACCGTTGTGTGAGACTCTTTATGAACATTTCCAATAGATGCCCCCTTTGTGAAATACAGATTGAGACGGTGGAATATCTTTTCTTCCACTGTATGAAGATTTCTCCAATACAGGAAGATATTGGTATGAGCTGGCTAAACCTTCAGAATCTGGATATGTTCTGGGAATCTATGTTTCAAGCAAAACATCGAGCTAAAGAGGACCTCCTTCGCCCGATAGCTACGATATGGGCTATTTGGTTAGCCAGAAATGGTGCACTCTTTTCTTTACAACGTTTCTATTGTGAAAATGTAATTTCCATTCTAGGTCTCTTCTCGAGTTCTGGCTTCTGTAAGTCTTTCTGTAATTTTTCTCCTTTTTGCAATATATGTGGGGTGGTCATCTTAGCGTGTTTCCCCTTTTTTAGACTCAAAAATATAGATATTACATGGAAAAAATCATTCCCAATTTATAGCATTTTTTCTTGATTTTTGGCTATTAGTTTTGCAATTGTTTATTTATTTATTTTTAAAATTGAAAAAACTTAAAGAAATATATAATATTAAGAAAAAGAAAGTAGAAAATAGAACAATTGCACAAAATCATTTATCTTTGTGGTGCATCGTCGTCTTAGTTTGCATGTGTCCATGAAGTTCAATCTATACTTTCCACTATACACCGTCTATTGTAAATTTAATATCGAGATATGTCTAAGTTATAAGTTACAACTAGTCAAAAAAAAGTTATAAGTTACAACAACCTGGCCTCAAAAAAAACAAGTTCCCTATAAAACAAGTCACAACAAGCCTAATTGCATTGAATTAACAAAACCTGGTAATTCATATCAACTACCCAGTAGGTTTACATGAAGAAACTCGATCATGAGGTCAAATTTTAACAGGTTCTTGGCTCTTGTGGTGCTTAAGAAGGATTTTACGACTTCCTCACCACGTCTAGAGCTAGATCATTCTCAGATCGTACACATTTGGTGTGGCCATCCAACGAGGAAGTGAGGCATGTATCTTAGCATCTTATTTCAAGTTCGAATGAGTTTGGCCGAAGGAGTCAGGGATAAAGTAAATAGTAGAGGAACACTGACAAGGTGCTTCTTGCAGACATGATAACGAGGATGATGGTACATGAGGTCTTTGATGGGAAATGGAGATAAGGAATGACCATCTAAATGAGATCAGGGAAAACAATACGAAGAAAAAGGTGCACTAAAGGAAAAGGTCGTAGCAACTCGAGGTAGAACATGTCAATACTAAATTCTTCAATTTAAGAGTGTTGAGAAGAGAAACAAATGAGATATTTATTCCATAGAGCTAGAGTCTCTTATATAGAGAGAAAACCTTAGAGAGTAAAAGGGTTACTGAACCCGAAGGATCATGGGGGGTTACAGAACTCGACGGGTCACATATGATTACGAAACTCGAAGGGTTACGGGGGTTACGGAACTCGAAGGTTTACAAACGTAAATGTAAATATAATAACTCTAACACTCGCCCTCAGGCTGGAGCTGAGAAAGCTGCGGCTTGTAACAAAAAGAAAAAGTATACACCACATCTTCACTCCGATGCATCATAACAACATATGTCCGTTGCTAGTAGAAGACATCGCTCGAGGACGAGTTTGGGGCTTTCAGGTCACCGGAACGTATCTCTGTCATGCTTGTAGAATCGCTGCGATATCATGTCACCGGAACGTATCTCTGTCGTGCATGCAGGTCACCGGAACATATCTCTGTCGTGCATGCAGGTCACCGAAATGTATCTTTGTCGTGCCTAGAAAAGAATCGTTGTAGAAGAAGTCCAACGCGGAATAGTAGTCGGGCCGTAAAAGAAGAAGTATACGCCCTGACGAAGAAGTTGATGCTCGGTGAAGACGGATGATTCGAGTAGTAGTTTGTAGTGTCGATATGTCAGTCGTTGTAGGACATCAAACGTCCTGAAGAATCATCTCTGACTCTCCCTTTCTCCCATACTTGATAGAAGAAAGAGTATGGAACATCAAGTTGAGAGAAACAAAAAGTTGGGAGAAACAAGTCGTGGTGAAGCAGTGGCTATTGTAAGGGAAGGGGGAGCTCCAGGCGGTGTTGACGACGCAGAAGGTGCGTCTGGAGCTGCTGGAGCCTCGGGCGGTACTTTAGGTGCTACTGGAGGTGGCAACTGGTGCTAGTGGGAACTCGGACTGCCTGGCACAGGACCCCTTCTCTCATCTAGGGGTCCCGCACAAGGAGAGAGGTCTAGTGGTGGCGACGGGTTTAGGGTATTAGGCTCTGGTCTAGGACCGTCGCTCTGATACCATGTTGAGAAGAGGAACAAATGAGATATTTATTCCATAGAGCTAGGGTCTCTTATATAGAGAGAAAACCTTAGAGAGTAAAAGGGTTACTGAAGCCGAAGGGTTACAGAGAGTTACAGAACTCGAAGAGTCACATATGATTATGAAACACGAAGGGTCACGGGGGTTACGGAACTCGAAGGGTTACAAACATAAATGTAAATATAATAACTCTAACAAAGAGCATTTGATGGATAAAATAGCATTAAGCGATTGAGGGTGGAGAAGAATGTGGTAGCAGAGCAGCAAGAAGTCTGACTGACCTTGGCACGACACTTCATGGGTTCATGACGAGGTGGGTCTGGCGAAGTTTTATAATGAGGTGAATAACCCAACAGGTTGTCAGTGGAGTAGGAACTTGTGAAATCAATTTTAAAGGATGAGTTCAAGGTTGATGTGGCAACCATGAAGCACAATGGGTCGCCGAGTCTGGTCGGCTACCTTATCTCCTAAAAATAATTTTACGACATTGTGGAGAAGATGCAATGCACTCATGCACGTGGTTGGGAAGTTTTAGGCAGGCAACTCCAGGTTTGAGAGCCTCAATAAGTTCTTCCTCTTGTTGAAATCTAAAAGGGGTTCTTCAAAGATGTAGTAAACTGCAAACCAATTAGAACCCCTCTAATGGTCTGGTGGTAGAAGCAGTGT
This sequence comes from Ottelia alismoides, assembly GCA_037367405.1. NCBI lineage: Eukaryota > Viridiplantae > Streptophyta > Magnoliopsida > Alismatales > Hydrocharitaceae > Ottelia > Ottelia alismoides. The sequence goes on along the minus strand of JAZKJV010002166.1, from coordinate 57,691 downwards.
CTCCTACTTCAAAAGGACCAGGATTCGAATCCCCCACCCCAAACCTCCCTTCAACGAGTAAAAAAAACTACAAACCAATCGTATTGTCCACTACCATATATTTGGCCATTGCCAAGACCCTGGCTCTAAGACTAAGGAGAATTTTGTGAGCCTTAGATAGTCCAGTTAAATCTGTTTTCATTTCAGGGATATCTCTGTTATGCTAGACAATTTCATGATGACAATAAAGACAGTCTCATTTTAAGACAGAGTAGCATGAAGGGCTTCATGTGGACAATTGATTCTTTTTTAATGGAAAAGAGGGTGAGATCTCGAGAAGGGAATCACTGCAGTTGTGTTATAAATATAAATATAAGAAGAGGATTACATCACCTGGAAGACCAAAAGTTATGCAACGCCTTACAATGTGCAACAGCATTTTCCGAATAAAATCGTGGGTTCCTAAAAAGCATATCATTGCGTCCATTCCAAAGCGCCCGGTGGACTGCTGCGCGAAGGAGCAATCGTCAGTAGAGGCACCCCCAACTCTCCTAACCGATGTCTAGAACAACTCCGAACCAACCACTCGTAGCCAAGGAATGCCGACCACCAACCACACTTGTAGTGAATATGGGCAACTAAAAAAGAGGTGGTCCAGATCCTCGTTGTCGGTACCACACCTATCACAAGAAACATTGGGCAGTTCGAACAACTTCCCCTCTTGGTCTTGTCGCTCACCATGCCTCTTCTGAGGCACCAAAGGAATACTTTCACATGGCATGGAATCTTGCTGCTCCAGATGATCCGCACGTCACGGCGAAAATCTTCGTTAATCGCATCCCTCGAGCTACGGAACGCGACGTAGGCTTTTTTAGTCGAGAACCTCCCCCCATCCCAGACAAAATAATTTCTTCCCTGCTCGAAGCCCCTGGGGGGACGGAAGTTCTGACAGCATCTCTATGAGCTCCTCCAGACGCCGGTCCATTAGATTTGACACAAACTCAGACATCCAGGTCTCAGTACATCCCGCCATTAAGACCGTACACATCTGTGATGATGCCAATGCGAAAAGTCTTGGAAAGTGCGTGGCGAGAGCACCATCTCCACTCCAGTCGTCCGGCCAGAATCGGAAGGTGTTCCCACTACCCACTACATGCCTCAACTTAGGCCTCAAATCTAGCATCACCTTCCTGATCCCCTCTCAAATAGGGGATGTAAAACAGATTCCTCCAGCCTCCATGGAGCCCCTCACCCCATAGATTTCCCGGAGAAGCCTACACACCAAACTCTGAGAATCGCCCCAAATATGAATCACCCACTTCGCCAGCAAAGCCTTGTTCATACATTCGACATCCCGAATGCCTAACTCCTCCCCCCCTTCGATATCATGTGGACAATTGATATTATGAAGGCATACGATACTCTCTATATTACTTGTTCCTTTAGACTACGTAGATCTATGATGAATAAATGTATAATGAGTATGTCCTTTTTCATCCTAGCAAATAGGCAGTCAAAGAAGGGGTAGGTGTAGTTGGAGAGAGGGATGAAAGTTGAAACAAGGGTACCTCCCGAGTCCTGACTCCTACGTTGTTTGTTTTGATGACAAATGTCTTGGCTTCAATGATGTCTGGAATGGTGGCAAGGTGAGATTCGGGTTCTGTAGCTTTATTATGCATATGATACGATACCTTAGTCCAAGTGCCTTAGTCACAATCATGAAGAGTCAACCCTCATTGAGGTTTTTAGTGAAGCGTTAGGCTTAAGAGTTAATGATCAAAAGTCTACTTTTGTTGTCTTCACCATAGACAATTAGGAGGCTACCTGAGTGTTGGAGGACATTGCGAAATGAGCACGTTCATTTGTCAAATACTTACTTCTGTTTATCCTTGGTGAGCCCATCCAGTAAATCAGTGGACTAGGGTTCAGTGGTGGAGAGGCTGGAGCAAAAGCTCAAGGATTTGAGGTTGAAGCTACTTTTTAAGGATGGTTATCTCATCGTGTTGGGTTCAATGCTTACAACCATTTCTTTATTCTTGTAGACATATAAAGAACACGGAAGAGGAATCAGAACAAGAACACAAAAATATGAAAAGTAGAACGCTCAGAATTTTAAGTAAAATCCTACTCCATGAGGAGCAAGATGAAACCACCGGAGAATGCCTCTAGGGCTGGATTGTCTATTGCAATCTCTCAATGAGTATAAGGGGTGTGGGATTCCTTGTATAGTCCCAAAGGAAGACCGAGTCCCACAAATAGTAGACGTGGGACTAAACATGAGTGGGGATAATTGGATCTTGAAGAGATCTAATTACCCTTCTATTGCATATTCCAACAATCCCCCCTCAAGTTGCGGCTTCGAGTTGGCACTGAGAAAGTTGCAGCTTGCAACAAAAGAAAATATACACAACTCATCTTCATACAATACATCTGAGAGAGACGGGAATAGATACCCGCTCGAAGTAGTCGTTGCTAATAGACAATCTCGCACGAGGACGGGTCAGCAACAATCAGATCTGTGCATGTAGAAGAGCTGTTGAGATAACCAGGTTGTGCCTGAAGTAGAATCGTTGTAGAAGAAGTCCAGTGTGGAATAGAAGTCGGGAAAGACATCTGATGAAGTAGTCGATGCTCGATGAAGACGGCCGATAGCAGTAGTAGTTTGGAGTGTCGGTCTATCAGCCATGGACAGGCAGTAGAAGTCTGAGATGATCCCAGGTAGAGAAGTCCATGCTGATGTTGGGGACAGATACCCAACGATCAGGAATAAACACTCGATGCAATGGCCGTCCTCAATGCAGATCTCGAAGTAGTGGAGTGTTAGACACCTCTTGTCGGGCCTCTCCTATACTTGGACCCAAGATGGCTTCTCCCTTTTTCAGGGGGACCTGTAGTTGGTTCTCTTGTATAGGGGATCAGATGATCTGAGAAAGACTGATGCAGAGATTGCTTTGTTGAGGAGCCATGAGTAGATAATGATGGACGTAAATAGAAATCCTATAGATATGTTTTGCCAGTGCCATGCTCTCGCCCCCCCCCCCTTTCTTCCATATTTGATCGAATAAGAACATATATGAACAAGTTGGGAGAATAAACGTGCATTTTTCTTCTTCTTTTTGCCTTTTTTATGCTCTTTTTTTGCCCAAATCGTTCATTTTTTGGTAGCCATTTCTTTTTTTTGTTCGGTTCTTCCCCTCTCTCTCTTTTTTTTCAAATCAAGTTTTTTTCAATCAAGACTTCATTTTTTTAAAACTAACATCCCACAAGCCTCATCTCAACCCTCCTTTTTTCTTGGGCCCCTTTTTTTAAAATTGAAATATGCCAGTTCGAGATACTTCAGCAGCTCCTTTTGGGCAATGGAACAAAATGCCTACTAGGACTCCATGTCGACGGAACCCTATTCACAGCATCCCCAATGAGGTCTTCTTATGAGATCAACGCCACCTTCGGCATAGAGTCCCCTCCTGCGCTTGGAGATGGTATTAGGAGGCTGTGAGGAGTGCTTGACAGCCATGATGAGGCCTCTGGAGATTCGGGCGGCATTGACTGGAGGATACAGCACCATCGCCATGAGGTTAGGGGTAGCATGAACTTGTTGCTTCTTTGTGGTGCGCCAAAGGTGGAGATGCGGATGGAGATGCTACCTGACGGAGTTCCACGTGGAGCAAGTTGAGGTTGCGAGGAGGTCGCAGTAGCCTAAAGCAAGAAAATTTGAGAAGCAGTTGCGCGTCTAGAGCTTTTTTGCCCACCTAGTGCTAGGCTCAAAGGGAGTCATCAGATCTTTGTGAAGAAGCATGGAGATGTGGCGGAGTCGGGGTTTCTTCGTGCTTGGAGAAGATGTCATTGGAGCGATCAAATTGGAGTTGTGATGAGTGTTTTCGAAGAAACCCTAGAAGTCGCCAAATCGTAGTAGGGTTCCAGAAACCCAACCCTAATGCTCCCAGATTTTTGTAGGGGGGCCATTACATGGCATCGAGAGAAGAATGGTCGGAGATGCATAGGACAAACCGGTCTCTCGACTAGAGATGGAATGTGTAGGTTGAATCTAGGGTTCCATGAAAGGAACCCTTGTAGTCATTTACTGGAGAAGATGGAACCATGTTGTGCCAGAACTCGAACAAACTTAAAGAACTCATTGTTCATCGCAGTAGCCACTGTTGTAAAAGTCGATCGACTAATCGAATCAGGGGGTGGGGGGTAGCCGACTCCACTAGGCCTAGTCGGTCAACCCAACTAATCAGGCTGACTACTTTGTCAACTTTTACATAGAGATTTTTTATTTTAATTTTTTTGCTTTTTCAAAAGCAAACTTATTCTAATACGCTTAATGTTATATTTAAAGTCAATTTACTTTTTTGTTTCATTATGTTGGTGTAGAAAATATATAAATCTATGCAAATATATAAGAATATATGTATAAAAAATGATTTATATATTTTAAATAATTCAAAAATTCAAAACCGATTAGTGACCGATTAAATCCGATTGTCGATTAATCCTTAGTCAGTGACCCCGTCGACCGAGTGCCAACTATTGATTTCTGCAACCTTGGCAATAGCATATCTTCAAAAAAAATTCATAACAACGGCCTAATGCGAATCTTCAAAATTACACAAACAAATAAAAAATTCTCAAAGATGGTCCCACGATTTACTTGCTCTGATACCATGTTGAAATATAAAGAACGTGGCAGCGCAATCAGAACAATAACATAAAAATATGAAAAGTAGAATGCATGGGATTTTACGTGGAACCCTACTCTGTGAGGAGCGGAATAAAACCACAGGAGAAGCCCTCTAGGATAGGATTGTCTATTGCAATCTCTCAATGGGGACAGAAGGTATGAAGCTCCTTATATAGTCCCACAGACATACCGAGTCCCAGATGTGGGACTAAACATGAGTAGGGATAATTTGATCTTGAAGAGATCTAATTAACCCTCCACTACATACTCCAACAATTCTACATGTTGGTCTTCAAACTGTCGACAAAGGTGGAGTAGCAACTCAATGGCAATAAAAGGAGGTTTCTATGGAAGGGGACAAAGCACTGTTTGGGGCATCTACATGGCCTGGTGAGAGATGTATAGTACTAGGAAGGTGGATCGGCACTTTGGAGCCCAAGTGATAAAGCACAAAAGCCGCTCATCAATTTAATGAGGCCTTTTTTTGCTTCTTGTACTTTAATTCGTCTATTCAACAAACCCAACGTTGTAAAAGGCCCCAATATAAAAGGCCTTATCCAACTTTATCTCTTGTTTTTTATTCACAACTTGTTGTTTGTCTTTTCTTAGAATTTGGCCTATATAAAGGCCCCATTCCCTCATGTAATCGACAGTGAATGAAATGGGTACATTTGGAGTTAAGTCCAGGCCTTTTTCCCTCCACCCTTGTGCATCTCAAAGCCTTCTCCTCTAAAGCCCCGCGCAGCTCCCCCATTCTCTCATCTTTCTCCTCTGAGAGCCCCAAGTCTTCGCCAATGTCCTTGATGTTCACATATTTCTTATTTGCATTAGCTTCAGTGGTTTATTCCTTTTGATTTGAGTCGTGTCTAGTTGGTACATGAATTTAATTACATGCAGTTCATTTATTTTCTGTTGACTCCAGTTCCATGTCTAATGTCTGAATCTCGATATTAACTCGCTGTAGCTGCTTGTCTGCACATTCTAGTATCCGTTACCCTTTGATTTTGGGTTAATTTGGACTTACGAGTCAACCATTCAACTCTCCATGTTTTGTTGCTCCTATTGTTCAACTATTTAAATCGTAGTTCTGTTGTTCCCATGATATTTCACTTATTTAATTCGAAGGTCTGCTACTTCTTTTAGCTAACAGAGGCACGGTATCTTCGGTATTTTCGAATGGAACCATTGTTTATTTATTTTTTCTCATCCTTGTTCCTATGGCAACAGAAAAAAAGAGAGAGCTTTATTTATTTAATCGACACTACAAGACAATGGAATTCCAAGACAATTAATATTTATATCCAATAAGGTCTTGAGCTGCATAACTTTTTTTATTAGTTTATCTTATCTCCGTTCAGAACCACAACTTTAGTAAATTATTATGTTCCTACTTTAGTTATTTTAATTTTTCTTGGTTCTTGGCTGGCACCAGAACCTTACTCTACATTGATTTATTTATTCCCATCTCTTGCCATCTTCCATATTTAATTTAATCTTGATGTCAAAGTTGTAATAGCTAATATTGATCTTGTGATCGTATCCAACCTTAGCTCTCCTCATCAGTTTGGGACCTGCCAAACCCTTTTCCATTTCCATTTTCACGAACTATCATTCTACCCGAATTATTCAAATCATCCCCGTACGTGAATCTCTCCGACCCAAAAATACGTGATTCGTAGAACTGCCATTCTACGAATCGCTCCGATACCCTTGATGCAAATCGTATTTTTGGGTTGGAGAGATTCGCGTACGGGGGTGATTTGAATAGTTCGGGTAGAATGGTAGTTCACGAAAATGGAAATGGAAAGGGTTTGGCAGGTCCCCAACTGATGAGGAGAGCTAAGGTTGGATATGATCACAAGCCCTATATTGGTTATTTCAACTTTGACATCAAGATTAAATTAAATAAGGAAGAGGACAAGAGAAGGGAATAAATAAATCAAAGTAGGGTAAGGTTATGTTGCTGGCCAAGAACCAAGATAAAGTAAAATAACTAAAGTAGGAACAGGATAATTTAATATCTAAATAAAAAGGCAAGTTGTAATTCTGAACCGAGATAAGATAAACTAATAAAAAAAGGTTATGCGGCTCATGACCTTGGTGGATATAAATATTAACTGTCCTGGAATTTCATTACCATGTAGTATCGATTAAATAAATAAAGTTCTCTTTTTTATGGTGTCCTGGGAACAAGGATGAAAATAATTAAATAAACAATTGGTCCCAGGCTCTCCGAAGTTAACAGGAGTAGCAGAATTCTGAATTAAATAAGTGAAATATCATGGGAACAACAGAACTATGATTTAAATAGTTAAACAGCAGAACATGGAGAGTTGAATTGTTGGCTCGTAAGTCGAAATTAACCCAAAACCGAAGGGTAAAGGATATTGGAATGTGCAGACAAGCAGTTGTAGCGAGTTAATATCGAGATTCATATATTAGACATGAAACTGGAGTCAACAAAAAAACTGCATGTAATTAAATTCACGTACCAGTGAGACACGACTCAAAACAAAAGGAGTAAACAACTAAAGCTAATGCAAATCAAAGATATGTGGACAACAGAGACATCGGCGAAGACTTGGGGCCCTTATAGGAGAAAGATATGAGAATGGGGGAGGTTGGGAAGGAGGAGGACAGAGGCACGCCAACTGTGTGGGGTTTCGGAGGAGAAGGCGCTGAGATGCGCAAGGAAGGAGGGAAAGAGGGGTGGACTTAACTCCAAATGTATTCACTTCATTCACTGCCGATTGCATGAGGGAATGGGGCCTTTATATAGGTCAAACTCTAAGGGTGTGTTTGGTCTGTGGGTTATATGGGAGAGGGTAACCTTTTTTGTGTGTTTTGATGTTTGGTTGGTGGGTTTGTGTGATGTGATTGTATTGAAATTTAAAAAAGTGGGTAGTTATTGTGATGTGATTGTATGAAAAAGTGGATAGTTGTTGTGATGTGATTGTATTGAAGTTTGGAATAGTGAGTAGAAGTTGAGCATTTTATAAATTTTAGATGATATGATGGTATAATATTTTTTTGATGGAGCGAGAGTGGGCCCCATAAGAGGGGTAGAGAAATGGGTTTGGGGGTGTAACCCCCCAAAGTGGGGGGTAGCATCCCAAACGAACGCCCCCTAAGAAAAGACAAGCAACAAGTTGTGAATAAAAAACAAGATATAAAGTTGGATAAGGCCTTTTATGTTGGGCCTTTTACAACGTTAGGCTTGTTGAATAGGGAAATTAAAGTACTAGAAACAAAAGAAGCCTCATGAAATTGACGAGCGGCTTTTCTGTTGCATCACCAAGGCAATTCATTGAGGCTAAATAATAAATGAGTTTTAAAGTGGGAAAGGGAAGTAAGTTGTGTAGTAAGTCGTTGTAAACTTGTTATATTAGGTACCGCTAGCTAAAGATAAGAGCTTGATTATCGAGGAGGTTTTTGGTATTCTAGAGGGCTCGTAAACTTACTACCCATTGTGGGGCTACTTTTAGAGAGAAGGCTTGGGAATGGTGAGGTCTTCATATTGCAACTGGACGAGTGCTTGGGGAGGGGTGTTGACAGAGGTTTTCCGAGGTTGTTTGCAGTTGTGGATGACATGCATGTGGTGGTGCCCAAGTGTTGGGACAGTCAAGAAAATTTACCTTTAGACATGGTTCCTATCCTAAACATGTGGTGTTCGAATGCTAAGATTATATAATCACTTAAATTTTCTTTAAACATGATTCCTATGATTGATCAACCTATTTAATCGAGGATGTGCTCTTAACTAGAGCCTGAACATGGTGGCCTTCCAAAGTAGAAGATACAATGTTAAGAACGTGGTCCATCCTACAAAGGTGATGTATGCATCATGGGTGCTCTTATGTCTTTCAGTCTTTGAGAGTTTTGTAAACTGTTGAGGTCCGTGTTTCTAGTATATTATGAATAAAACCTCAATGGTCTTCCCTGTGGGATGACCATATGTTGGTGTCTAATAAAACTACGAATCATTGATTCCCTAATCTCTTGCATCCAAGAAATGAATATCATTCCCATTGCGTGGTTTCACATCACATGCAATTTACAATTATAACAAAGGCAGCAAGATAGAAGACAGTACTGATGTATTAATAAAGCTGCACGCCAAGCTGAAAGCCTGGAGAATCAGTTAAAATACTTGGTTGGTTTTAATAGAATACTAATTGAGACCATGTATTATATATACTAACAAAGAATGATGCTTGGCATAGATGTAACATCTATAATCCTGATCAGACTCGGGGGTATAAGAAGAAAATCTGTTTTAAAAGGAAAAAGAATCCAGCAACCACTTTCTAGTTTCTACAGAAGTCCCCGAGAAGTGAAATCAGATATAGATCAGATTATGGCATTGCCCTTTGTTAGTTAATGCAGATATGAATAAGGGTCACGTCACCAGAAGAGAATTCAAAAACATAAGTTTGTATAATCATGAAATCAACACTTGCTATGAATTGTGATAAATCTCTACTATACTACAAGTTTTAAATAATTCGTAATAGTTTGCACATCCATTATTGCAGAATGCTTCCCAATAATTCATAGAGATTGTCCCAACCAGGATAACAGCCTTTCTACCAAAGAAGTATATGAAATCTAATTTGCCTCGTATTTTCCAACAAAAGACATAATTTGTTGCATACTTAGTACATATATTCTTTCCTGTCATACCCCTTGATAAATGAGAAACTCTGACTCCCATAGCTACATCATAAGCCTTCCACTAGCGGGCAAAATTTTGAACGGAACTTGAACCAAGCATGCAGCATGTAAACTTGCAGAGGTCGCTGAAAGTCTGAAATACAAACTACTTATGAAAAGTTGTAATTCTATGTGTAATCCACAACAAGAAGGTTGAGAGATGCATAGCATTCTGTATCTTATTCAATCACTTTAAGCAACCAAGTTCTTCTATCAAATAACCAGATAACAAGACATTCTACGCTTAAATATACCCGTTTACATATATTACTGTTACTCATACATTAAAAAAAGAAGAAGAAGAAATCAACAAGTCACCTATTTTTCGCTCTCATCAGATGGTGTCGCCTCGTCGTCCTTGTGCTTCACCATACCTGAGTCCACAAGAATTGGGATCTCCGCAGCAAGCCACGGCGCCAGCCCCAGGCACAGGGCGTGTGCAATCCCGAACCTGGGACTGCCAGTCGAACAAGAAAAACGGAAGCATCAGAATAATTTGATAATAAAAAAACAGCGAACGGATCACGTGACAATCGCGTTACCAGTTCTTGGCCCAGAGGGGCTTGAAATGGACAGTGAGACAGATCTTTCCCCCGCGATACATCTGATCAAAAAACAGATGATCGGATGAGAGAGAGAGGGAGAGCGGGAGATGTGAAAAGGGGGAGAAGGACAATATCAGAAACCTTGTGAGTCTTGCCGTCGAGTTGGGGGAGCTCGATCTCGGGGGCGGTGGACGGGTAGGTGACGGGGATGTCGAACTGGAGGTCGAACTCGTACTTGCGGAGGTTGTGGACGTACCAGCAGCGCCCGGACCAGTGGGTGCCCTCGGGGTTGGAGGCGGAGATGCGGAACCAGTCGTTGTCGTGCGACTTGTTCATGGAGGTGTAGGCGATGAGAGCGCGGTACTCCTCCTTGAGGCGCTGCGTCCACGCCTCGCCGTCACGGGGTCCCGCACGGATCGACAGGAGGGGGATCTGCGTCAGGGTCGACTTCGTGCTCGGATCCCACCCGTCCATCCCTCCCTCCCGACGTCTACACAATGAGGAAAGGGGTTCGGGATGCCGTCGACGAGGGAGGTGTCTGGGAGTCTTTGGCAGAGAAAGGTGGGGGAAGCGAATAAGGAGCCTTTTTGACCTTGGGTTGGACGAATATCGAATAATTTTGTGTGAACTGTTTGTGCTTCCTTAGCCTTTTCCCTATAGTAGCACGACTAGAGTTTATGATTATTAGTTAGAAAAAAAAAAGTAATGATATATAAAAACTTCAAAGGAAGTCTCGTCTTCGAGACTCGGGTCGAAGTCATTATGTGTTCTGTCTGAGTTTCATCTTACTATAAAAACCTCAAAGGATTTTGAACCCATAAAACTTCAAAGGAAAAACAAATCATATTCTTTCAATATATATATATATATAATTAAATGGGCTTGTTTTGATGATTACCTTAAAAGAGTTGTGGGTACTATGCTCGCATGTCTGCTTCAGTCTTCCATGTTGCCTCTTTGATACCATATCGGTGTCATAGCACCTTGACTAAGGGGATCTCTTTGCTGAGAAACTTCTTCACAGCACTATCAAGTATCTACATTGGCCTCACCTCGTATGTCAAGTCAGGCTTCACGTCAAGATTCTCGTAGCTGATGACGTGTCGAGGGCCATGCACGTACTTCCTCAGGTTGGATATGTGGAAGACATCGTGTGTGGATGAAAGGTGTGGAGGAATAGCTACTCCCTAGGCCACCTTCCCTACACAAGCAATGATCTAAAACGGTCCAACATACAATGGCGCCAACTTGCCACGAACACCAAATCTTTGTACTCCCTTCATGGGAGATACTCCTAAGAATGCCCAATCTCCATATGTATTTACAGCAATATCCATCAGTGTGAAAGATTAAGTTCAATCTTGATAAGTCATATTTGCAAATTTTGATTAAAAGAAAGTGATAGGATTACCTGAAACTTCAAATCTCTTCTCTTACGGTATGCATAGCTCTTCTGACAGCTCTGTGCCGTCAGAAGCTTTCGTCTCACAAGATCAACAGCCATCGCAGTCTCCTCCAAGAGATCTACGGAGTAGAAAGCATGATACCTACATCACACCAACTGAGAGGTGCATGGCATCTTCGCCCGTATAGGGCTTCGAATGGTGTCATGCTGATACCGGAATGATGGTTATTGTTGTTGTTTTACGTGAATTCTACAAAAGTTAGGTGGTCCTTCAGGACCCTTTCCACTCCGGAGTGTATGTACGTAGCAAATCCTCAAGTATCTGAATAGTGCGATCGCTTTATCCATCGGTCTGCAGATGGTAGGCAGAACTCATCTTCAGCTCTCTATGCAAACATGAACCGGCGCCAACAATGAGATGTAATCATTAAGTCTCTATCAAACACTACCTCACGTGTTATACCATGAAGTCTAAAGATATTCTGCACGTACAATCTGGCCAATCTAGATGGAGTGTATGTCATGCTGACATGTATGAATGGATTGACTTGGTCAGTTTATCAACAACAACCCAAATAGCATCATGGTCATTTGGTGTTATCGACAGTCCAGTGAGAAAATCCATAGAGATACTCTCCCACTTCCACTCAAGAATCAGAAGAGACTGTAATAATCCTGACGGTTTCCTACGCTCAGCCTTGACCATATGACATGCTAGGCATCAGCTAACATGTTGTTCCATATTGTGCTTCATTCCATCCCACTAGAAAATGTCTGCGTCCTGATACATCTTTGTGCTGCCAAGATGAATAGATAATCATGAATCGTGTGCCTCATCAAGAATGTCTCTACGTAACTACTCATTGTTAGGCACAACGACTCGACCAACCTTCCACAAAATGGACTCTGCCACTACAAAATCATCAAATTCATCCTTGATAGCACGTATTATCTGTCTCTAATCCAAGGATCCGACTTTTGACCTTCTACTATGTGATCCCACAAACTGCTAAATCGTGGAGGCACTGTAGTAGATATGGATGCACTCTCCTGAGGAAGCCAATCAGTCAAAGTTACGAGCATATCCCATGTATATAACCAGTTTGTCATACCCTCAGCATGAGCTCTCCTGTTAATCGCATTTGCCACCACATTTCCCTTATCAGGAAAGTAGGAGATCATGTAGTCATAATCCTTCAGTAGCTCAAACCACATGTGTTGTCTCATATTCAGCTCTTTATGATCAAAGATGTACTCCAAGCTCTTGTGATCCGTTAAGGTCTCAAAGTTCACCCCATAGAGATAGTGACGTCGGATCTTCAAGGTGGAGACAATTGTTGCCAACTTCAGGTCATGGGTGGGGTAATTCCGCTCATGCAGCCTCAACTGACATAATGTGTAAGCAATCACGTGATCTCATTGCATCAGCACCGCTCCTAAACCTTCTACTGAGGCATCTGTATAGACTTCATAATCCTGTGTGTCTGAAGGAAGTGCAAGAATGGACGCAATCGTTAATCTTTCATTCAATGTCCTGAAGGTCAACGCACATGAATCATCACAGATAAAAGGAACTCACTTTCGTGTCAATTGTGTCACGGGAAGAACAACTCGTGAAAATCCACTGACAAAGAGTTTGTAAAGCTTTCTAGTCCAAGGAAACTCCGAATCTGAGTGATTGTCTTAGGTTGCTCCCAAGACATGACTGCCTCAATCTTCATAGGATCAATTGTGATTCCTGCTCCAGAAATATCATGCATGAGAAATGAAACCTAGCATAATCAGAACTCACACTTGCTCAGCTTGGCATACAAGTTGTGCTCTCGGAGTGTGTCCAGGACAATCTCCCAACCATTGATTTTTGACTTGGTCTCGGATTTCAAATGCATGCCCCTTATAGGAAACAAAAAATGATCACGGCATGAGGTTATTAAAGCCACGTATCTTCACCTTTGCATCCCTTCATCACACAAAGGGCAATAGCTTTTCAACCACTCTCAGGACAATGGTTTACAACAAAACCCTTAACCTCTATTTCATCAAACAATCACTATATAATCCACTCATTCTCTCATCCATGCCCTCATATTCAACCATGAGCACCAGTAACATGAACACTCAAGGGGTATGTTATGGCTCTTGCAGTAGATACGCCTTAAAACATGGTAAAGGGATACCGCCTCATCGAGCAGGCTCGAAAATCAAGGGAAATGTATACTCAAGCATTCTTTGTTTCGAAAAAGTTTATTGAATTCAAGCTTATTCCCTCTACCCAACGTGGTCAAATTTCTAGACTTTTTAACCAATCCTTCTTCCCACTTGTCAACACATGTAGAGTATATCAAGACTTGGTACAGTGTATTACACAAACATCATTGATTTTCAGAATGACGCATGAAACCACATTCTTACCTCCTATACTCTTAATAATATGACCACGGTCAGTGCTAGTATCTCTGATCTCCTCAACTGCATTGATGAGGATACCACTCGAATAGATCTCTTCCACGAGATGGATTATAACAAGCTAAAGCGGGTGATCTTTCATCACAATCTCTTTATTAAGGTACGTTCGTGAACTCCAACGATCTCCATTATAACCCTTGATTTTATCACTCGCATCTTGGGGTGGAACTTGTTCATATAAATTGGAAGCTATCCCCATGTCTATTAAAGCATGGAGTATATCTAATATATGTTATCATGACCTGGAGCCTGGTATACTTCTTTTTCTCGCTCAAGGAATACATTGAGGATCTCCATCTTTTAAGTGTTTCCTCATCCATGTCTTTAGATTTAGAGGATTAATGTCACAAATAAATTTGATCGCTTGCTTGAATTCTTTGATAAAAAACCCATAAATCAACTATGGGAGGAAAAATATCATGATAACAAAGTGGACATCGTCATGGACTGCAGGAAACTTTGAGTCTGATTTCAACAAATCATTGGATGGTATGGAAAATGCTTTCCAGCACGAACAAGGAATGCCTCTCAACTTTGAAAGTCATATTCGTTAAATTCACAAAATATCACAAATTGAAAGCTAGATCAAAACAGACGAGGATGTTGCCACTAGTTCACTAGCTTAACTGTTTGTTTTGCGGTTTCTTTGCTTAATTTCTTTTCATATCGTGTTATGCACGTTTTGATGAATCTAAAGTATGCATTTGTTACAAAATCTTTTCACCGACTATTGACCACCAATATTCACTATTTTTGTTGCTTTTAATCGATCATGAACTTTGCCTCTCCAACTAAAAACACTTTGGCCATCCGACAAATATTGGCCATCCGACAAATATTATTTATTCTTGAATAACTGACCGAATTCACTCAAGAATTGCCTAATCTACCCCTTAGATGATTGCTCTAATATCTCGATCAAGTGAAACACAAATCCTAGAACCTCATCATTATTGATGAGCTTTTAGTGAACTCTTCATTTATGATAGTCGACCAATGTCTCTTTCAACTAATTGATGCAGATATTCAATCAATTGAATTCGTGTGTTATAAATTTTCTTTCATAACAACCTCCTTCCCATCTTTTCATCATATCACTTTGGATTTTCTCCTCTTAGGTTAGAGAACCAATCTTCATGGAGCATTTATACACCTCCTTGAGTACCTACCTTGATCACAATGCCACCTTGGCACTGTGGGGACACTTCATTGATACACGTGTGGTATGAGAAAAGTCATTTGCATGGGATGAGTTTGCTCGATTTCCATTTGGCAGAAATGGAAATCTCATTTGTTATCTTGAATACCCGGCACTCAGTATAGTGTATCCACCTCACTTGACTTTTAGTCAAGCCTTATTGCCTATTAGACACAACAACATACTCTTCCCCTCTTTTCATGCAAAAGAACCTCTAACCCAGATTGACTTAAGAGGAAGTTGAACTCCTCCTATCCTTTGAGGGCCGCACCCAAACGTCAATGAGTTATGTGAGAATCCCTACTCTTAGGGCATGTTTGGTTGTAGAATAAGCCCTGGAATAAGGGGCCAATTCTCCTCCCGACACGATTCCCAGTGGTACGACTATTCCCCATTATTCCACCTTATTTCATCCTTATTCTTATCTTTATTCCACCTTACCTACCCTTATTTCACTTTATTATCCTTATTCATATATCTCCAACCGAACAGAGAATAGACCATTATTCTCCTTATTCCCCATCCTTATTCCTACTTATTCCCGAATCGAACGCGCCCTTAGGTTAGATCTGATATGATCATATTTGATCATTTGAAACCCAACAATTTTATATAATTCTTGTACCTAAATTCTTATCATGCTCTCTCTCTCTCTCTCAATTTTGAAAGAGGTGAGATAAAGTATTGAAATTCTATAAAAGAGTTTGGGTAGCCATGATGCATGCCATTGCACTAATGATAAAAGTGTCTCGGTTGGAGCAAAGCTATCCTATAGTTGATGACTAGCATGCACCATTCACAACCACCAATTGTCATCCTCATCATATACATTTTTAACCAATATGATTTCTACAAGTTATATGCTGAAAAGATTGACGGATTTCCTTTACACTAATAAACATGTTTCTTCTCTCAGAGGATGCTCCTAAATGTGGGCTTCTCTAGTGAAGATGAGGACACCACAAGTCGATGCTGCTTTATTACAGTTTCTTCTGTCTTAACTAAATTTACTACAAAACCATGTTTGTTGCAACTAAAAAACTTACTTGTAATAGATATATGAGTACACAATTATGTTTGCTTATCTTTTACCTTTTAATTATTCAATACAATCTCTGCTCTCATATGTTTTCTCTACTCCTCTTGGTCGATGCCATATGGGGAGAAAGCATCACGAGTGCTTGTGGTTAATATGAAAATTGTTGCTTTGTCCAACTAAATATTAGAAATACGACTTTATCGCTTTAAATCATCTAGACCAGACTTATTGATCCGTGGGGTTTTTGGAAAAAAAAGGTCTTTATTTTACCATCGGCAAGGGGGATTGTTGATGAATGTCATTCATTGATTCATTTTCAAATTTAATCTAAATTCCTAAGCAAATTCACCAACAAAATCACATATAATCAGAAAATTACAAATTATTACTTAAACTAAGAACATGCTAATTGTATATAATTATCTTGCAAATAAATCCATAAAATAAGTAAGAATAGAAACCATAGAAATAAGGAGTTGCAAATGCATATAAAATAACGTGTAAATAAGCCAAACTATTATATTTTTAACAAACTCATGTTAACTGTAAATGACATGAAATCAACTCCATAATGTAAACATCGTTAACCTAAATGAATAAATAAATAAATGCTAAAGAAACACTAACTTGTATATATGTCAAGTAAACCCAAGACCTTGTTTTGAGACAAAAGGCCATAAAATGGGATACAGTCTCATGTGGACCCAAACTCATTTTTGAATTAATTAACATTCAGTTCTCTAGAAAACAAATCTAAATTCAAAATAATCTAAGTTCATATGTGAAATTTAGATTTTGGGATAAATCTGTAACTTGTATATTACATTTTTTAACTCTACACTATTATTTTATATAAATAGTTAACCCTTTTTATATTTTTCCTTTTTAATTTGGTTTATTTGTTTTATTTTTCATTAAATTACATACTAAAATGCAAAATAAATAAATAGAAATAATAGAAAATAATGCTTCTTGATTGTATATTTCATTCTTTTTTATGTATTTCCCTTTATTTCATTTCTTTATTTTCCGAATTATTAAAAATCCAAAAAATAGATCGTTATGTAAATTTATTTCTAATGTTTCATGTAATTTTATTTTGTATATATTTTTCTTAATTATTTTCTTTTGTACTTGAATATCAAAGAGAAAATTTAAAGGCATAAAAATACAGTATTTTATACCTATAAAATATGCAAAAAAGGTGTAGTTCGACATGATGTCTTTATGAAAAATGTAAATCTTGTTTATATCTGCATTTCTGCTTTGATAACTTTTTTATTTAAATTCATTTTTATTTATGTTCCGTTTATTTCTTCTTTTTTATTTTTAAGTTGTCAACTTTTTGAGTCATTTGGACACTTGGTTGCTCCCCATTTGATCCCACCAGCCAACTCATCCCCTTGTGTTGACCTATCGATCAACGGTCTTTTCTATCCACCTCAACAATCATGCACAACCTCATCAACACCACCAGTTGACCACTCGATCAAGCTGTCCTCCCATGTCTCTTCTTTCTCAACCAACTAAACCTACCTACTTCCTTTCTCTCCATTCTCATTGCACACCTCTCCACTCATTATCCAACTGTCAGTCCAATCCACGCCCTTGTCGACAACTACCTCCCATAACATCTCCATCTCGACGTTCCCATGTCAACCTCGAGATAAAACTCTAACCACTCACCTTAGGTTTAAAACTCAAGCTCCTCCTTTAGTAATCGTATCCACCATTTTTTTGGAGGCTAAACCCATTTCTAAGGGAATTATCCTAATTGCAGTGACAATGATGACCTCACTGTGGTGCGATCCAAGGCCGTAACCTTGCCTTATTGAGTTCCACTCTAGGTACTTCTCAACTCTACCCATTGATGAGGCATTGAATGACGATCAAGGGCTCCTCACATGAGCTTCTTTCCCATGACCAACTCCATTCCATCCCCAAGTTGTCTACTTCCCCTTTATATTCATTTTGTTTTTATTTAACGTATTCCCTCTGTCGTCATTTTCTCCCCAAAATCACCATCTTCTTCTTTTGAACTGAATCACCATCACTTTCCTTCGACCATAGACATCCATCTCCCTTCCTGCTTCTTCTCCATCTTTCTGCTTACTTCATCATGAATGAAAGACCATCATCCCAATCCCTGTTCTTGTACGACACCCATCATCAACCATAGATCTAAGATGAGGCTCACAGTTTTCACTTGATCTCCAAGATTTTTTGTTATGGGTACCTGAAGCCACACGAACCACATGAAACCCCTTCTCTCGCATCGCATGGGGAGCATCTGGAACATCTCATCCCATTATGATCCCTATCATCATCCACATCGCCTTTTCAGATCCATCACCTCACCATTGGAAGCTTCTTCAAGCCCCTTCTTAAGTGGTGCTCTTCATCAAAGTCTAAGTAACATAACAACATTGAACAGAGAGGGTATTAACCAATACATTCATTTCTGGTGAAGAGCTGAGCAGTAGAGAGGAGCTTCACATCCATCGCCTCCTCCTGCTCCTCCTTGAGGATAAGTCCTTTCACGTGGTCAACTGTGTGTCTATCAAACCCACTTCACCAGCTTCACGACTCTGCCCCACCGCTTGTTCGGAAATCCAACATCGATGATCTTTGCTAAGCCTCGCCAAGAACAAAGATCTTCACTAACTTACATTGAGATACGAAGAAGAAAAGGGGACTATTCTAATTGTTGGATCAAGATTCACTGCATCGTCCTGACGTTGGGGATCAATGTTTCCATCGTCGTTTGACTGTTCAGCCTTGTTTTCATCCATTGCATCCACACAGCAAGATATCAGTTGCAAGATTGAGCACCTGCTAGCATAATCTATTTTTCTTTTCTTTTGTCATTTTCTTCTCAATGTTATTAGAAGCCCTATAGCGCATCCTTTTGGATCTAGCACTTCTTTTTAAATTGGGAAAACTTACCTTAGCTTTGGTTATAAATGTTGGAATTTATCTTGTATGTGGTCCATATAAAATATTTACGAGATAGTAAATATTAGATTTTACCAAGTCAATGGATAAAACGTAACCGCATTATCTTGATCCACGTTGATGGTCAGTGGATTATCAGGAGTCGGTTACGAGAGGGTTTGTTATCCTATTAAGCCCTCCAACTCTACCCTACAAAAGAGACATTATGGCTCATTATACACGACACCAAATCAAGAATCAGAGAGAATCGCTATAAAAATACTCTCCACCATCCGAGAGAATATTAAAGATTTGGGGTCAAGGGAAGGAGAAAACTAAAGAAATGAAGGAATCACGTCGTTTTCTTCATCTCTCCATCAGGGTAGTTTACTGATTTGCAATGGAAGGAGGTAAATCATGAATCATTATTTTATAGATTTTTTAATGCCATGCTTAAACATTTTCTATAATATAGTATCAGAGCCATGTTATGGAATCACATATTTGGCGATATTTACATTCAAAATCTTGACCATTTGATGAATCTCCATTTCTTCACCTTTATTCTATCATTTTGGCCTTAAAACCCCTAGTAAATGCGTGTAAATACCCTTAATTCATGCATTTTAGCATTCATGCACTATTGTAAGAATGTGTATTAAATACTGTTTTTAATACCAAAATTATAGAATAAATAAAAGAAAAGAAAAGAATAAAATATTGAAAATATTTTATGACTCTGAACCCCGAGGCCTAGGCATCTTCATGATTAGGCTGACAAGGAATAAAGTATGGGGAGATAAGGGCCAAAAATACAAAAAATCCCTTTTATTTATTCATTTTTATTCATTTTTGGGACTATTTTTAGTTCCACTTTTTATACCTCAAATAAAGAAACTTTTAACATGAAAGTTGTAGATAATCAAATATAGAAAAATATAAAAATATTTTCATACAAAAATAATATATAGATAAAAAGTTATACTCTGAATAAGTTTCTAAAATCCCAACTTCCCAGACCCATATCTCTCAAATAAAAACTCAAAAAATATCAAAATCACCTTTAATTATATATAACTTTTAATGATTTATTTAACGAAGGCTGCTTCATATTTTTTAGAGTTAAGGTGTGAAAGTTAGGTTTTGGACCATTATTGAATAGTTATACCGATTAAAATATTCATTTTATTTATTGTTCATTATTTTTATAATTTTATATTTTTGTAATTTTATAAATATTATTTATAATATATGTGCATATAAAATAGGAATAAAATCATAAATAAGACACTAAAATAAAATATTTATAGAAATATATAGATGAATTACTTATATCTATACATATATAATAAATAGACTTATTTTATTTAAGTGTATATATTATATCATAAAAATATAATAAAAATATACTTAAGTATCTAAAAATAAGTTATAAAAATATATATTAATAAATTAAATTAATAAATCAAAAATACAAAATAAAAAATACTTAAATGCATAGATGAATATACCTATAATAGAACCCAAAAAGCTAACTTGTAATTACAAAGCTCTAAAAAATAAATAAAAATCATAATAAAATACTTTATAAAATAATAAACATTTTTATTTTATAGTCTAAAATTAATAAAATCATTTATTAATTCTCTTTTATTTTTTTATCTTTTTCAGGTTGTTTTTACCTAGTTGGTCCATGTTGTACCAACCATGTGGCAGGGAGGGTTGACCGCGGGTCAACGCTCTGACCCGTCTTGTAACCTCTGACAACCTGCATTTTTTGCCTCATTTTGAGGATTTTTTGGGGCTCGATTCTTTCACCATCTCACATAGAGCCCTTGACGACTTTTGCTCCTCGAAGACCCCTCTTACATGCACAAGCATCTTCTCGAGGATTGTATCTCTGAATCACTGCCATCTTCCTCATTCTTTATCGTTGTCCACCACCTTGTACAAAAGCCACTCCGATCTTCCATTCAAAGTTTGGACCTTTTTGCACCACCTTTGACCCTCTTCTTCGTGCTCCGGATTGAGCTAGGTGACAGGTAGCTCTCCAGCTCCTTGGAGGCGCAGCTAGGCCCGTCAAAGAGTGATTCCACCTCCTCCGTCGGAGTGCTGCTGCTGGGATCTTCTTCCTGGTTCTCCGATCTGTGAGGCCCTGTCGTCTTGCATTTTTTAGTAGCTGTTGCTTCTAGGATTATCTCTTGCATCTATTTTAGCCTCTTTAAGCACATCCTTAGCCGTAGATCGCCAGTTCGTAGTTTGCCTGAGTGGCACTCCAACGAGCCTTTTCCATCGTACCCTAGCCATGATCCGACCCTCCAACACTCTCATATCCCCCCCTTCATATTCTTTGTGCCCAAGTCACCTCCAACCACCTCGTTCTTGCAAAGAACGAGCCACCCATTCTCCTCCCTCTGTCGCTCGTCGGAGGATCTCCGCCACGTCCCCCTGACTCACTCCACCATCAGTAGAATGCCTAGGAAACCCCCATTCTTTGTACGTGCTTAACTGCAGGTCCAGGAGGCTGTAGACCTCATGAGAGGTCGAGTTTTGATAATTTGCAGGTACCTAGAGCCCACTTTCATCTTTGACTTCGCCGCGGTGCACCGGCGTTCACTTCACCATTTTGGAGCCGCTGGCAGGTCGGGGACCCTTCCAAGAATGTTGGGGACAATTTTGAGCCGCTAAAGAACATCAGAGGAGGCAGATTGTGCCCGAAGAAGCTTGCTCGTCCCTGTTCTTCCAGAGGGCTTCTCCGTCGTCCGATCTCCATCGTTCTTCCTGAGGTGGCAGGCGTCATCCGATCTTTCCAAGTGTCGACCGTTGATCACTATCAAGTCTTCTAATCGTAACCGTCCATCGACGAAGAGGCATCGCGTAACGCAGGCGTGACACGTGTCTAAGTGAAGCTCCTCCCGTCGTTGGATCACACCCTATTTTGGGTATTTTGCACTTTCATCCATGCATTTTTATATTTGATATTTGGACCTAAAACTT
The DNA here is from genome assembly GCA_037367405.1 of Ottelia alismoides. Lineage (NCBI taxonomy): Eukaryota > Viridiplantae > Streptophyta > Magnoliopsida > Alismatales > Hydrocharitaceae > Ottelia > Ottelia alismoides. Next base: position 35,731 of record JAZKJV010002166.1, on the reverse strand, counting down.
TCATATATTGTTGTATTTATTTTTTAATTTTGCAAAAAAAACCAATAAACTTCTTGTATTTGCATCGAGGACCCCTGCCACGTCACCTCAAGTGCCATGTGGGCGTGAGGTCTGGCTTTTTACAAGCAGATCCTCACCAGTCCGACAATTTACATTTGGTCCTTTAATTCTAAATATTAGTTATAAGTTTCTATGAAAATTGTTGTGAGGCTCCAGAACTTTAATTTATTTACATCAATGCCCCTGCTACAAATGCAGTTTCTCTTTATTTATTGTGTTTATCTTAAATAGCTACATTGCTCAAAAAAATCCACAAAAATACATGTAGCTTTCTGATTGCATCTAGATTCACATCCTATTTTTATTTTGCAATTTGAACCCTTTTTATTACTTATTAACTATAAAAAACAACTCTTTTTTGTCCATGTTTGTGATAGAAACTACATAAAATTATAAAAACGTTTTGAAAATTTTCAAAAAATACGATTTGTCTACTTATGTATATTAATCTTTTTGGAAAAACCCCATGGGGGCCAGAGGTTAGACATCTCACGATCCCTTCGCGATTATATAAAGATGTTAGAAAATCTCTTTATCAAGCTTTTCCCGCTCTCGATCTGACTCCTCTGCTGAGTCCTACACTCCCACACTTTGCATGTAAGCGGAACAGAAGCGAGGACTGACATGAGGTTCAACATGCTTGCTTTCCCGACTTAGATTATAGAACTGATAGCCCAAGGCGAAGAAAAGCATAGCTCATAGGGACTAGAAGAAGGCCAAAAATCACTAAAAATATAAAAGAAAACTCTAAAAATAGAAAAACTCTAAAAATCTTTATAAAAATTTATTAAATTCTAAAAACTCCAAAAAAATCCATTTTCTATTTTATATTTTCCTTTATTTTATTGTCTTTATTTTAAAATTAATTTGGAGAAATTTTGATTTTGTTCCTATTTTTAATCTCCCCATTTAATATTCCCTATTTTAGAGTATTTTTTACTTTAAAAATACATAAAAATAAACAAAAAATCCTAAAAAATCACAAAAATAGTAAAAAATATTAAAACCCAAAAATATTTTATTTTTTATTATTTGTGTGAATTTTCATATCAACTCTAGTTTATATTGTATATATATATCTTTATATAGCTTTATGTATATAAATTAAAAGAAAAAGAAAATGTAAAAAATCTCAAAAGAAAATAAAAAATAGAAAATAAAAATAAAAAATAGAAAAAAACTAAAAACCCACCAAAACCCCCAAGATTGGCTAAGTGTTTGAGAGATAAATTATGCCTTGATTTCTTATCTTGCCTACTATATTTCCTTGCTTCCTGTGTTCAACCCCTACTTGCTTGCCACTATACATTCTTAGTAGGGTCTAATAAATTTTAACTCTTGCTCTTAGTTGCTCAATTATTGGTGTGGATTAATTATTGAAACGGCGAGAATGTTGGAGTAGACGCCTCAGCGACAATGAGCCTGATTTGTCAGACCGTTATTTAGCTACTCCCATTTTATCGTTTTTCACCATTATTTATTGTTGATTTTTATGTTTATTTTCTTAGAACATTTTTATTTTGTTGAGATAATAATCATTGTTAAATTTTCTCGCCCATATAATTTCTAATATGGATTTTCTCGCCCATATCTTTTCTAATATGGATTTGTTGTTAAGGTGATTTATTTTTGTATCACAATAAAAGAGATTCATTTTTTCCATGTACGAGCCAACTGCATGGCTCCCCCTCATTCAACATTGGAATGATTCAATTGTCACTTGTTAATTAAATACAATTTTAAAGGAAATGAAGGGGAAGTCTCATCAACAAACCATTAAAGGGAAAGTGCTATTGGGTCTGATAATGGTTTTATTTCCAAACATTTCTTAAATTAGAAATTATAATGCTCGGCAAGTACGTTGACGTGGGATCTGGATGACTTGCGTATTATTGATTCTCTTGGTTTTCTTGGATGATGATAGTCATGATTCATGATTATAATGATGGCAGTTGTTTACTCCATTATCATAATCATAGAAACGGTAAAGTGCCTTTAAAAATAATGAAATGGTGATTTTAGTCACATTAAGTTTTGACTAATTATCTAAATACAGATGATACTCCATTTCATCACTTTTATTCTTTCACTTTAGCCTTTAAATGCGTGTATATATCATTATTTTGCATAAATTAACATCTATTATTTATTACGTAAATATTGCATAAAATACTATATTTAAAGCTAAAATAAAATAATAAAGAGAAAAAGGAAAAAAATAAAATGCCAAAGGTATTTTATGACCCTAAACCTTGAGGCCTAGACATCATGATGACTGGATCGACAAGGAATGAAGTAGGGAGAGATAAGGGCCGATAAATAAAGAAACCCTAATTCATAAATGGTCAACAATATATTTTTGGGACCTATTTTAATCGTTATTATTTATACATCAAATAAAGAAATTGTGCCATGAAGTCGTAGATGAAAATACATGGGAAAATGCAAAATTTATTTCACATAAAAATAATGCATATTGTGCATTCTACACTCAGAATAAAAATCCAAAATACAAACTTCCCAGAGCCACCTCTTCTCCATATGATCTCAAAATGCATCAAAATTACTTTAATTGTATATAACTTTTTATTAGCTATTTATTGAAGATGGTTTCATTCAATTTGGAGTTAAGATGCACAAGTTAAGTTTTGGACCCCTATTGTACAATATACAAGAATAAAATATTCATTTTATTTAATCTTTATATTTTTCACAACTTTGTTTTTTTAAAACTATGTAAATATTGTTTATAGTTCATGTACATAATAAAAATAAAATAAAGTGATAAAAATACAATAAAATAAAATAGTATAATAAAATACATAGATGAATATACTATATATATACCTACATAATTTATGCCTATATTTAATGAAGTTTATATATAAACTCAGAAAAATACAATAAAAATATATTTATGTGTATTTAAAATAAGTTATAAATATATAAATTATGTGTATAAAATAAAAAAAATCTAAAATACAAAATAAAAATAAAATACATAATATATAGATAAAAATACATACAATGAACCTCCAAAATGTAACTCAAAATAGATCAACTCATAAAAAAATGAAAAAATAATAAAATACTACATAAAATAATAAACACTTTTTATGTTTCAACCAAAAAATAAATAAATCAAATACTATTTTATTTTGAATTATTTCTATTTTTTGCTTGGCTTTTTATGGATGACGTGGTCCAATCAGAGCCCCGTCCTTCGTTGACTTGAGGCAACTCTTCTGACCTCAGGTTCAGCCGTGTCAGAATGCATTGGACCGGTCTTCCTCAATTTTTCTCGTGAGACTCTTTCACTATTTTGAGTCGAGTTCTTCTTGACTTGTGTTCCTCGTTCATCCACCTTTCACGCCTGCATCATTCCTTGGACGAGGTGCCTCTATATCTACCACCACTCCCTGATGAAGTCGCCTTGTACATATTTCTCTTTCTCCGTTCCTTCGCCCCTTAATTCCCTCTTCCGCTTCCTACACCCTAACTTAGGCATGATCGAAGACCTTGGTGACAGCAAGGTCCTCTCTAAAGGTTCAACATACATGGTTGGTGTCGATTCGAGGTTGATCCACCTCCGACGAGCTCTACCACCACGAGGTTTCAAGCTCCTTTCCTTCGAGAAGGTGCGAGCTCATTCTTTTCTGCTTTTAAGTAGTTGTTAGCCTTAGGATTAGTTTTACACTTTTAGATTAAATTTTTATGCATTATAATAGCTTAGATCATTAGGCATGTAGTTCGTCGGAGCTTTCCTCCTGTCAACGTTCCCGTGTGCCCCTATTGTTCTCCTACCCACAATCCGCCACCATTTCATTCCCTCGCCTTCTTTAGGTCACGACCCCTCCATTCAACATGATCCTCGCTAGATTAAGGTGTGAAAGTTAGGTTTTGGACCCTCATTGTACAATAGACCCGAATAAAATATTCCAATTTATTCATTCCTAAATATTTTTATAATCTTATATTTTTATAATTTTTATAAATATTATTTATAACATATGTGCATATTAAAACCAGAATAAATCACAACGAAAATATAAAAGAAAATAAGTCTATATAAAACATAAGCAAAAAAATATATGTTAATACATGTATATAAATAAAAGGAGAAATCATTCTTTTATATTTTTAAAGTCTTGTAAATATTATTTATACTCCATAAAAATACAAAGAGAAATTAAAGCACAAGAAAATACATTAAAATAAAATAATATATGTAATTTATAAAATACCTATAAGTATACCTATATAATTTATATACCTATTTATTAATGTGTACAAATAACATCATAAAAATATAATAAAAATATATTTATACACATAAAAATAAGTTGTAAATATATAAAATAAAAGAATAATATAATAAAATAAAATATATAAAATAAAAAATAAAATAGTCAAAATATAGATGAATATACCTTAAAATATACGCTTAAAAATTAACTTGTAATAAACAACATCAAAAAAATAAATAAAAATTATAATAAAATACTAAATAAAATAATAAATGTTTTTTATTTTATACTAAACAATAATAAAATCAAATACTATTTTAAAATAATTATTTTCGATTTTAATTGGATTGTTTTGTCCGTTAGCGGGCCTATGTGGACCAATTAGAGGCCCGGTTCGTTGACCTCCGGTCAACTCCCTTGAGCCTCTGACTTGCATCAGAACCATCATTTCCCACATTTTCTTGCCAATTTCCTGCTCAATCTATTGATTAATAGCTCCCGATCTCTTCACAAAATTTGCTATGTGATCTTCCTAGATTCACGCTGGGATCTTGGAACCATTGTACATATCTTCACTATCTTGCATTTGGCCAGTCAATAAGGGTGCTCGTCCATGTAGATAAATAAACACCTCCACCTCCATTTGCAAATTTGGTCATCTTCTACCCTCTAGAACCCCATGGCTTTGGCCAAGAGTGCATCCTCGTGACTGGGGGAGGTCGCCTGAGTCTACAATGGTTGGAGGATGCAGAGGTTGCACCCAAGGCGGCCGTCTCAAGCGACACTGATAAACACGAAGTTCGATGCGGTCAAAAATGATGTCTCACACAAGGCTGAGACAACCGTCGCTGTGGCGACTCACAAATGAATCTCGTATTTAATCAACAATTAACCCACACTAAAGATCAATAAATTAGAACTAATGTGGAGTTAAAATTTATCTTTAACTCTACATAAAAGATGTATAGGTGCAAGTATGTAGAGAGTTCGAACACAGGGAGCAAACAGGGTAATTCAAAATTGTGCTCAAGTGTGTGTGTGTGATGTGTCTACACTAAGCAAACAAGCAAAGGAAATTTTTGTGGGTTTTTAATTTTAATTTTTAATTTTTATTTAATTTTTATTTTATATTTTGATTTTTAATTTTCTGATTTTTATAATTTTATATTTTATATTTTTCTTTTTCTTTTTCAATATTGGAAGCAAAGACAATGTAATGAAAGACAAGGTAAAATATTTATAAAAAGTGCAAAAATAACCAAAAATTTCAGAAATAAATTATTTTTGGTATTTTTAGGATTTTTTACCGTTTTTGTGATTTTTGGGGATTTTTCAAGGTATTTTTAGTATTTTAAATACTTAAATAATTCAAAACAGTGAAAATAGAACTGGCTGTGAATAAAATGGGAATTAAAAAAAGCAACCAGCACTAAAAAATTTTCACAATAATTTTCAAATAAAAAGAACAAAATGAGGAACAAACAGGAACTGAGTTTGTGATTTTTGGAGTTTTCTACTATTATATATATTTTTTTGAAGTTTTTTGAGTGTTTTTAAATTTTTAGTGTTTTTCTTTTGAGATTTTTAATGATTTTTGGACTAACACTAAAAGATGCTAAAATAGACACTAGGTAATTTTTATGTAATTATTAAAAGTGTTTTAATATTTTTTTGGCATTTTCTAAACTAGACAGTACACAAATAAGCTGTTTTTGATTTTTAATAATTATGAAATAAAGTAAAATCAAAAACTAAAATTAGGCCGTCAAAATACAAATATCCAGTAGCTTAAGTTCAAAATTTGAGAATTTTTGGAGGCCAAATGAAGGTTTGAATAATTAGAACATGCATCCAATCCATAACAAGCCTGGCAAGGGTATATATGCAATATATCAAACATCCAGGGGCATACACGCAAATTTTCCGCAAAATATTGAACTGAATATTTAATTTATAACACCAAAATACAATTACAAACCCCGCCTGGGTACGCTAGCAATTTTCCCACCAGGGCGCGTGACTCGCACGCGCCTAGCGAGGGCTGAAATGTAAATATCTCAAAACTCTGGGGGCTTACATGCAAAATATCCAAAATGTTTACACATGATACGAAAGTTTTAGTACTAAGACAGAATACACAAATGACCGAGGGTATCCTTGCAAAATGCCCACACCTCACGTGTACAGGTCACGGGAGGTGACGTGGCGAAGGACCTGGATGCAAATATAGAAAGTACGGGGGTGTTTGCGCAAATAAACCAAAGTTTTTACGCTACAGACAAAAGTTTAAATACTAAATAATAAATACAAAAGGCGCGAGGGTTGGAATGCAAAATACCCTCGGCGCGTGGATCCAACGGCTACCGGTCTTCACTTATACACGTGGCGTTGAATCCAACGGGTCGACGACGCTTCGCTCGGACGGCTGAGATTAGATCATCTGGGGATAATCGGACGGTGGCGACGGGGCGCGATCCAACAACGACTGCTCGACCTGGAAGAGCTCCTCAATTCGACGGTTGGGAGTCGATGAGTAAGAACAACGAAGGACGCCGGTGAGGCGAACTTCGCTGCTCCAGATCGTCGTCCTCCGACGTAGTCAGGGCTTCAAAATGGACGTGGAGCGTCCCCTGGTCCTCCTCTAGCGACTGGTGGCGGCAAAAAGCCCCGGCGATGGCCGAGGGGCTCGCTGAAGGGCGACGGAGCTACAGAGCTCCGCTAGCTCCGGCGAAGCTCCAGATTCGCCTCCAGGCTTCAATGATGGTGCTTGGACCTGCAAAAAGCATTAGAAGGTCCAGGGCAAAGTGCCTGGACCTTGAGTGGACCTAATCGATGCAAGAGGCGAAGTGGCGATGGGTGGCCGGAGGTGCGCTCCGGCGAGGATGGGCGATTAGGCGAATCACACGATGGATTTCAAAATTTCTTGAGGGCTTTCGCTCCTAAGACTCAGAACTAAGCTAATGCACGAAAAATAAAGGGATGAAATGGCTTCCTCGACGGTGTAGACCGGAGGGAAGGTTACCTCAACCGCCGGAGTTGCGGGAGGTGGTGGAGACGCCTCCGACCTCGGCTGCCTTGGCTGAAGTCTTTGCGGTGGAGCTGTCACCTCCAGGAAGCGCTGGAGCTCGGAGTAGGCGCGAGGGGTGGACCGAAGGTGTTCAAAATCGAAAGGAAAGAAGGGGGCTTGTTATATTTGGTTTGACCCTGAGCTGTAGGGGTCCAAAGATCAATGAGTATCTTGCAAATCTTGGGTCCAAAGACCAAGATTATTCATGGGCGAGCTAGAGGGAAGATCGAGGAATAATGTTGCAGAAGGTTGCAACACAAAAAGGTGAAAGTTTTGGCCTCGAGAAATCCGTGAAGTTGGGGCAAAAACGAGGTTGTCAGGAGCTACAGGGGGTAGGGCGTCCAGTTGACCGCGGTCAATTGTTGACCCCTCCTGGTTGGTCCACGTGGACCAACCAGGAAAAACCCTGAAAAATTAATTTGTAAAATCAATAAAAAATAGAATTAAGTCGAATTAATTAATAGTTATAAAATAAAAAATGCTTAAAATTTTATGTAGTATTTTATTTTGATTTTTAATTAATTTTTATGACTTGTATTTTTACAAGTTACCTTTATAGCCTTATATAGGTATAATACCTATGTTTTATATTCTTTTAATTTTATTTTGAGTATTTTAATTTTATTATTTTTATTTAGTATTTTATAAAATTATAGCATACTTTTATATACACAAATATATTTTTTATTTTATTTTTTCTGATTTATTATATATAATTAATAAATTATAAGAGTGTTTTGTACAGGTATATGTATAGGCAGTATACCTATGTATCCTTTATACAAGTATTTTTTATTCTTGTATTTTCTTTGCATTTTATTCTGATTTTAGTACACATATATATTACAAGTAATAATTACATAATTATAAAATAATAAAAATGAATAAATAATGAATAAAGAATAAATTGAATATTTTATTCAGTACAGGTATACAATAGGGGTCCAAAACTCAACTTTCAAACCGTAGCTCCGCCAAATGCGAAACCACCACCATTAATTAGCTTATTTTCTTCTATAAATACAATTAAAGGTTAGTATGCTGCATTTGGAGTTTTTATTTGTGAGATACGGGTCTGGGAAGTTGGGATTCTGGATTCTTATTCTGTGAAATCAATTTTGTATTTTTCTTTATAAAATTATCTACAACTTTCATGTACAAAGTTTCTTTATTTGATGTATAAAAAGTGAAACCAAAAATAGGTCCCATAATGAATAAAGAATGAATAGAATACAAAGGTATTTTATCTGTGTTTTTGACCTTATCTCCCCCTACTTTATTCCTTGTCGACCTATTCATCAAGATGCCTAGGTCTCGGGGGTTTTGAGTCATAAAATATTTACAATATTTTATTCTTTTTCTTTTCTTTATTTATTCTATAATTCTGGCCTTAATTACAGTATTTTATACATTATCTGAGTGTACATGCATGAATGCTAAGATGCTCTATTTAAGGGTATTTACAGGCATTTGCTAGGGTTTTTGATGCCAAAATGATAGAATAAAGATGATGAAATGTGGATTCATCATCCCCCTATACTTTACCTTTGCTAGTCCCTAGCAAACACTTATGCAATAAGTGCAAAAAGAAAGAAAAGAAAAAGAAGAACTTGGATTTTATTTGATTATCAAACTTGTCTTCGCAAAATCAAAGTTTGGAGCTTAAGTCGGACCTTTGGAGTTTTAGTGCGGGCGGAACCTTATTGAGAACCGTGTCTGAAATCCAACAGCCCTTGAGATTCCTAGAACTCTATCCAAGTCTCCTCAATAGCTAGGTCAGAAATACTTCAACTCATACGCAAACTCTTACGACTATGAATCTGACTTGTACAGTGTAAGTGATGGTGGCTCTCCCCAACTAGAATGACAAAGAAACTGACTTCTCCAGTACGACAACCCAATGATTCCCCAATCCAATGACTCCATCCTCGAGGAGCGGGGTATTCCCTTCTAAGTTCAAGTGGCAACCAGCTCAAGAGGAGGGGGTGAAGAGAAGAATGGATGGTAGCCAGTGTAGCTACCTATCCTGGGATGCAAGACCAGTGTAGTCAAGTCATCCTGCTGCAGGCTCACATATTTGACTTTGGAACTCAAGCTTGCTTATTGACTTTGTACTTGCAGGCTTTTTATTTTTGTACATGCCTGAACACACATTTTTTTTTGAATACTATATACAGCAGCATTTACATAAGGAGTTTTTCCTCTTGAGCCAGTAGACTATCCCTCTTTTGAAGCTTTATCGCAACCCACAACCTCCTGTCTTTAGACTTCCTAATCACTGGACGGGTTGGGGTGCACTTCCCTCCCTAGAGGAGGACAAATGTTTCCACTTGTGTGCGTCTCATACCGGCAAATCCAATCCCATCACCACTCCAACTGAGTTGAGCCATGTGAAAGGTGCAGGTGTCCAAGTTAGGTCATTATCAACAAGAATCGTGCGTGTGCTCCGAAATACTCTACTTAGGCAGTTAAGAATCCATTGAACCAAGTCTCGTGATCCTCAAAGAATTAAGTCAACTAGACCTGAAGTACCTCAAACCCAATTCCTATAAGGTTCCTGTTATTAGGTAGATTACAAGGTCCAATCAAGCTCCAATCTCCGGATTTTACTTAGACTTGTTCGACCATCAAACTCAATCCGAAAAATGCGAATGCTATGCAGAAAATATTTTTGCGATGCAATTTTCAAAGATTTTGAACTTTTTATGAATTTTTGAAAATGTGATGATGATGATGCATATGTAGATGCATTTTTTTGTATTTTTCAAAAAGCTTTTTCAAATGTTTTTGGATTTTAATTTTGCAAATGTTTTTGGGATTTTTGAAAACAAAAAGTTTTGGCTGAAAACTAGGTTAAAAATATGTACACGGGAGTGCTTCTTATATATACAAGAAGTGGATTTTAAGGATTTACAATGATAAGTGATCAATTTTATAAGTACATAGTGGGTTTTGGTATGATGTGAGTATTCCTCAAACTTATTTGACACAGGCTTTTCACACAATTTTTGAAAACTATAGTCCAAAATAGTTTTTACAAACATTTTACACACATTTGAAAATCATTTTGCAAAGGTTTTTCAAAACAGTATATATAGGTTTTTCAAATCATTTTTGCAACCATTTTTCAAACCATTTGCAAATCATTTTTCAAACATTTTATTTCACACAAAGAAAAGAAATTTTACAAACCACACAATTTCACAGGTTGAAAACATGTAACAAAATACTTTCAAAATAGTTTTCAATAGATGTTCACAAAGATTTTCAAACTATTTTTCAAACATTTTGCAAAAAAAAACATTTTCACCTGATTTATTAATCAGTAAATACAAAAAGAATCTGAGGAATAACCACATCTTTTTATTAAGGATTTTAAATGAATTTTAAAGAATTTTTAGCCATATTATTAAGAAAATATGAAAGTACGAGTTATGGCTAAAGTATATACGTAGTATATACGACCCCCCTATACTTAGCTTGAGCTATGTCCTCATAGATCGGAGAGAAAAGAGAAGACATAACTCGTACTAAGTATAGGAAAATCTAAATAATAAAGGAACAAATGAATCAAACGAATGAGAAGTTGACCGTCCCCCCTATACTTAGGATCAAATAATCCTAAGTATAGCAGTCTGTACACAAAGCAGGGAGGGTCAAGGGTGGGAATGAACAGATCGTACTCAGATTGTCTCCCCCTATACTTAGGTAAGATATCCCTAAGTATAGACAAGACGAGGAGACAATGGAGAGGATCGAAAAGAATGGATTAACTCGGGGTGCACACCCCCCTATACTTAGGACAGAGTACGTCCTAAGTATGGAAAACTGTCTACAAGGGCGGCACCTTTTCGATAGATAAAGAAGATAGAAAAGGAAAAGAAGAAAAGAAGAAAATAAATTAACAGATGAAAGTGATATGAACAGATGGATCTGTACAGCGGAAGATGGAATTGATTATCATGTATGAGATGCAGATGATCAGAATCAAAGGACACATCTCATGCCAGAAGAATGGGGGCAATGTCAATGGTCGGTGGATCATGATCAATATATAGTTTCAGGCGTTGACCATTGACGCGGAAGGTAGAGGAAGATGACGGTTCGGACATGTCGATGCTGCCATTGTCATGTACCTTCCTGACCACATACGGTCCTTTCCACTTGCTCTGCAATTTCCCTGGGAATAATTTTAGCCTGGAATCAAACAACCATACTCTCTGATCTGGCTCAAACTGTTTATGGCTGATATGCGAATCGTGCCATGTCTTCACTTTCTCTTTGTACTGTAGGCTGTTCGAAAAGGCTGTATCTCTCAGTTCTTCCAGGGCTGCCAATTCAGCTCTTCTCTGGTCTCCTATACTCTCGGGGTCTAGAAGCAACTCAGTAACTGCCCAAAAAGATTTATGCTTGATTTCCACTGGCAAATGGCACAGCTTGCCATAGACGAGACGGAAGGGAGACGTCCCCAATGGATTCTTGAAAGAAGTCCGATAAGCCCATAAGACTGAGTCCAAAAGCTGTGACCAATCCTTTCGGTCTGGGCGGACAACTTTCTGCAAGATCGTCTTTATCTCCCTATTCGATACTTCGGCAAGACCATTAGTCTGAGGATGATAAGGAGTGGCAACCCGATGGTCAATGCCGAACTCGTCTGCAAGGGCCCTGACTTTGTCATTGATGAAGTGAGACCCCCCGTCTGAAATCAAGACTCTAGGTACCTCGAACCGTGAAATGATATTTTTCCTCAAAAATTTGCAAACGGTTTTAGCATCTGCGGCTCGGGCGGGGATGGCCTCAACCCATCGGCTGACATAATCCACAACGAGCAAAATATGCTCGAATCCCTGACTTTTAGGAAATGGGCCCATGAAATCAATCCCCCATGCATCAAAAACCTCACAGAAGTGAATGGGTTGCATGGGCATCATGTCTCTCTGTCCGCAGGTTCCCATTTTCTGACAGTCAGTACATCTCTTCACGAACTCATCAGAATCCTTGAAGAGAGTAGGCCACCATAGGCCGGATTGAAGCACCTTCTGTGCTGTCCTTTTTCCAGAATGATGTCCTCCTGCCTCAAGCTTGTGGTAGTATGTGAGGACGCTATGATGCTCTTCTTGAGGAATGCACCTTCTCCAGATACTGTCCCCTCCTTCATGATAAAGGACGGGATCCTCCCAATGGTAAAACTTGGCCTTCGCCAGGAAGGTCTCGAGTTTCTGTCTGGGCCAACCTTGTGGGACCGTCTTGGCAACAAGATAGTTCACAATGTCTGCATACCACAGGAGCGAGGTGACAGCCAAGATCGCCTCATCTGGAAATGTCTCTGTGATAGGTGCGCTGGGCTCAGATTCCTCAAGATTCTCCAATCTGGAGAGATGATCCGCCACCACATTCTTGACTCCAGGCTTGTCCTTAATCTCAATATCAAATTCCTGGAGTAGAAGGATCCATCTGGTGAGACGTGCTTTGGCATCCTTCTTAGCCATTAAATACCGGATGGCGGTATGATCAGTGTAAATGGTCACTCTAGATCCGAGAATGTAAGATCTATACTTATCAAGAGCGAACACTACGGCCAGCATCTCTTTCTCAGTCACAGTGTAATTCCGCTGCGCGGCATCCAAAGTCTGGCTGGCGTAGTGAATGGCAAAAGGTAAACCATCCCTCCTCTGTCCGAGCACAGCCCCAACGGTAAAATCGGAAGCATTCGTCATGATCCCGAATGGGAGAGACCAATCAGGTGGCTGAAGGACAGGAGCTGAAACAACCATATTCTTGAGAGTCTCAAAAGATTCAAGACACTTATCATTAACAATAAACTCGGTGTCTTTGGTCAGCAAGTCAGTGAGCGGTCGGGCAATTCGACTGAAGTCCTGAATGAACCGTCGGTAGAAACCGACATGCCCCAGAAAAGACCGTAACTGACGCAAATTGGACGGTGGATTGAGTTTTTTGATGATATCCACCTTAGCCGGATCGACCTCCATGCCCCTGTTGGAGGCGATATGACCGAGGACCGTCCCCTGAGTCATCATGAAATGACTCTTCTCCCAAGATAAAACAAGGTTGACCTCAATGCAGTGCTTGAGCACACGATCTAGGCAGTCAAGACAAGCGTCGAACCCGTCGCCATAGACCGAGAAGTCATCCATGAAGACCTCTAAACAGTCACCCACCATGTCTGAGAAGATGGACAACATGCACCTTTGGAATGTCACCGGAGCATTACATAGACCAAAGGGCATCCGTCTGAAAGCATAAGTCCCAAACGGACAGGTGAATGTCGTTTTCTCCTGGTCTTCGGGTGCAATGGCCACTTGATTGTATCCAGAGTACCCATCAAGAAAACAATAATGACTCTTCCCAGCTAGCCGTTCGATAATCTGATCAATGAATGGTAGCGGGAAGTGATCCTTCTTGGTGGCCTCATTCAATCGTCTGTAGTCCACACAGACCCTCCAAGAAGTTGGTACTCTGGTTGCGATCTCCTCTCCAGACTCATTGACAACTGTAGTGATACCCGTCTTCTTGGGTACCACATGTAACGGACTTACCCATTTGGAGTCGGAGATGGGATAGATAAAATCGGCGCTCCACCATCTTGAAATTTCTTTCATGACTACGTCTCGAAGATTCGGGTTCAGCCGTCGTTGGAACTCACGCGACGGCTTAGCGTTATCTTCAAGATAGATGTGGTGAGAGCAAAGATTTGGGCTCAGCCCCTGGAGATCAGCTATACTCCAACCGATTGCCTTGCGGTTTCTTTCAAGAACCTCCATCAAACGAGATTCTTGTTCTCCAGTCAAATCTGCTGAGATAATGACTGGGTACATTTCTGGCTCACCCGTAAGGAATCTGTATGTCATTGACTGCGGCAGAGGTTTCCTTTCTAGATAACTGGGAGGTGGCAGATCTGGCTTCTGATACGTCTGTGTAAATGCGACCCAGTGCTGGGTGAGGAAACTCTCGCTCTGCATGAATTTCTGACGAAGAGCGGCCTGCTGAATCATCAATAAACTGCACTGGCTCGCACTCTGTCATGGCTGCTGGCTCAGAAGGAATCAGACAAGGAAAATAATCATCAAAGTCATCCCAGTCAATGTCTGAATCTGAGGGATCAGAAGAAGATGAACATGATTGAAATTCCTCAGCACCACTCATCACAACACTGTCAGCCTCCGAGATATCCTCATCCAGGGATGTGCTTTCCCGGTTCTCGACTGCCATGAGCTTGAGATATCGTGAATCTGTAGGCAAGGCGAGGGTCGGTGCTACGGGATCTTTCCAGTTGGATTCATCATCAGTCATCTCAAAATCACAAACCTGGTGGATGTCTAGCTCTTCCTCTGTCATCTGCTCGGCTTCGCTGGACTGTTCTGAGCACGCCAACTCTCTGGATCTGGTCTGGTCGATCGTATCTATTTGTATGCTTTCAGCCTCTACGGAAAACATACCGTCCCACTGTCATGATCGGATACCGCTTTGGTAGTGGCCAAGAATGGGTGTCCAAGTATGATGGGGGCATCGGTTACCGACTCAGGGATCTCCATGTAAAATACAACAAAGTCCACGGGGAATTTCAGGCCCTGAATGGTAACGACCACGTCCTTCAACAACCCCTTCGGCCTCTTAATCAACCTATCAGCAAACTGAAGGACCGTTCTGCTTCGAAGAAGAGGGCCAAACTCGAACTGCTTGAGTAAGGCTGTCGGAAGGAGGTTGATCGAAGACCCACTGTCTAACAGAGTACGATCGAACCGCTGCTCCTGGATCTCGCATCTGACATAGGAAGCTCCTGTATCGGGTCGCTTGGCTGGCAATGTATTCTGAATGGCGCAGCAAGTGTCATGAGTGAGCATATGGATTTGATCTCTGTGCCTCTTCTTCCTTCGGACAGTAGTTGTTTCTTTCAAATTCTTCTTGAAGAAGGGGATATGCTCAAATGCTTCTCGTAGAGTCAGCTGAATGTGAAATCTGTCAATCATTTCGTTGCCGAACTCTACCTGTTGGCTCTTTTTTTGATTTTCTTTTTTGTTCCCCTTCACACGGCGGAGTGCCTCGGGGAAGGGGATAGTAGGGGCCTCCTCAGATGGAGGGCGAGGAATCGGTCCCTGTGCCTGTGAAGACGGAGAATCCATACAATTATCATCATTCACCACATATGGATCCGCAATTTGAACAGAAAACCTTTCCTTTATTAAAATTTTTGTTTTTGTTCCCACAGTCTCTAGGTACAAAATGTGGCAACATCACAGATGGTGGCTCAACAAAAGTGGATGTGGTGGCCTCAGTGCCACCACTAGCACCGGTCTTCGCGGCATCAACACCGCTCTTTGGTTCAGCATCCAAAATGGTGGCATCAGCACCACCGTCTGCATCTGGAATCACGACGGCATCAGCACCGTCGTCCTGGAATCCATCATTGGTGGCATCAGCACCACCGTCTTCAGCATCATCATGGGCGGCATCAGCACCGCTCCTCTGCTCCTCTGGCGCTCCTGGTTCATCATCTGGTTGTCGCTCAGAAGAGGCGCCGCCGGCTGGCATCCTACCGCTCCTAGTAGTAACAAAATCAGCATCATAATAGGAATAAGACATGTCACTCAAATAGTCACTAGGAGAGGTATCCTCTGTGAACTCTACCTGCTCAGATTTCCTTTTTAGGTTATTAGGATTAGGTTCGATCTGAGCGGGTATGGCGGCTTTGCCTTTGATGATATCCTGCATCTCCTGCCGGAATTCATCCATTTCTTGCCTGAAAGATGCTCGCTGTTCAGATAGCAAGCGGGCAAGATCATCAAGGGCTGGGTTCTCAAAGACTGGGCCCTGAGAACCGGATGTCTGTCCCTACTGGAAATGGGGCTGCTGCTGCTGGTGTTGCTGCTGATACTGGGGGGAAGGCTGGTGATAAGACTGCTGAGGCGGCTAGCGCTGCCTCCATTGTTGTCCCTGATAGGCGGGACGAGGACCACTGTGATATTGCTGCGGCTGGGCATACTGAGGCTGCTGGTTATGCTGATGTGGCTGGCTGTTCTGGTGTCCTTGGGCAGGGTTCTGCTGCTGGGAAGAGGATCCACCATTGCCCCAACGGAATTCGGGGTGATCCCGACGAATCCCGGGCTGAGGGTACCGGTCGTACCAGATCCCATTGACTTCCATCAATGGTTCCTGCTCAAAGGAAGGTGGAGGAAGAACTGCCAGTGGCTGCTCCGGCTGATAGACCACCATCTGAGTCTCCTGAGACGGCGGTTGCTCTGGATGGTATTGTAGCAGTGGAACCGGCTCTGCCTGGATATGATTCACCTGTCGGTATGAGGTAGAGGGTTGGTTGGAGCTGCTACTGCTGGGTCAGCCCGTGACCTGGGAGGCTGTTGGGAATGAGCTTGTGCCTCCTGAATGCATAGGATTTGAGTTTTCAGGTCACTCATGGTTTTGGTGAGAAGGTCCATCTGAGCAAGACCTTGGTTTTGCTTCTTCTCGAGGATCTCCATGTGGTCCAACTTTTCACTAATAATGCCCATGTCGGTTGCTGCTGATTCGGCTTGGGCTGCGGCTACCGACGTTGTGTTGGGACCGGCATCGATGTGGGCGATCCTCTGAAATGATCCTGCTCCTTGCGGGGGCTTCTGCTGTGTATAGACTCGGGCCTGGGTCATCACTGTAGAGTTTTCTGCCATGCCTCTGAAATGATTCTGCTGTTGGGACCCACCGCAAGAGGCGTTCACAAGCCCCTGCCAGCTCCGGTATCAGCCCACAGAAGAAACTCTGTACGAGATTGGGCTTGGAGATATCATGGTGCGGACACCGGTCGATGAGCTCTCTGAATCGATCCCATGCTTCATGGAACTGTTCATTTGGGATCATGACGAAATTGTTGATCATGGCTCGAGCTGCGTTGGTCCGGCCGAGCGGGTAGTACTTCTTTAGGTATGCGGTCCGGAGATCTGCGCAGGTGTCGATGAATCGCCCAAGGTGCTTGAGCCAATATGTGGCTCTATCAACCAAAGAGAACGGGAAGGCGATCATCTTGATGGTGTCCTCGGTCATCAGCCGATCATGGATAGTGCTGCAAATCATCTCAAATTCCTGGAGGTGGAGGTGCGGCTCTTCGGTCGGCATCCCGTGA
Source organism: Ottelia alismoides (assembly GCA_037367405.1). NCBI lineage: Eukaryota > Viridiplantae > Streptophyta > Magnoliopsida > Alismatales > Hydrocharitaceae > Ottelia > Ottelia alismoides. Next base: position 18,228 of record JAZKJV010002166.1, on the reverse strand, counting down.
AACTTGGGTAGCAGCTGGATCGTGTGGGGACGAAGCTCGAAATCTCCGTGGATTGGCGGGAGTCTGATCCAACGGTGAGTGAGGATGCAGCTGGGTTGTGCAGTTCCCTCATGATAGTTTGTGGTGGTCGCTCAGCGTCTGGATCGCCTCCTCCTGCATCAGGTCCTCCTCCTCCTCCACCGCCACCGCCCCCAGGTCGGTTCTCTCTCATCTGCGCTATTTCTCATCAGATCACCCATGAATGTTCCCTGATCACGGATCTGTCTCTGCATATTCTCCAGGGACGCTAGCAAGGAATTGTTGATGGCCACCTGATCGATTATGAATGGAGGGTGATCGTGGTCATCTGGGTGCTCGCCTCTGTCTGCCATTGCTGGATTTTCTGAAAAAGCAAAAGAGGCCATCTCAGGTGCTGTCGAATGAGAGGAACTCTGTGATGCACTGAATTCTGACACAATTGGACTGAGAGAAGAAGAATGGGAAGGGTGGTCGAGGGGGAACAGGGTGGATGTGAACTCAGGCTCGGAGAGCGAACTCTCCGAGGTATTCCTAGATGAATAAGGTGGAGTGCTGGATAGCGGTGCCGACAAGGTCGGCCTAAGAGATCTCCGTCCCATCATCTTGATTATTCGGGAAGAGCAGGGTAAATGCAAGAGACAAGAGAAGAAGGAGAGGAAATGAGATGCAACAAAATTGCGCGCAATTATGCGGTGTTTTTGATCTTGACCTAAACAAATCTAGAAATCAAACACAAAGCAGGGGTGAATTCACCAACTTAACACGTGAAGCCGTGAAGGTTCAGCTTTTATCTGGTCAATTTTAGCTTGTTTTCAGGTATTTATCTTGTCACGAGTCCTTAGAGCGCTACGCCTATAGGAGCGAGAGTACTGCCAGGAAAGTGTCCCCGTACTTGTCCTCCTCCTGTGTAACCTGTAACTTGCGCTTTTTGAGGTCCTTGTAACCCTTCCTGGATCCCTACTCAGCCAAAAGAAATAGAGGGAGGAAGCCGATAGGCGAAACCGATACTTCGGACCTCGCTCGCAACGGAATCACCTGTGAGCGTGCAAGATCCTACTCAGACGCAACGGTGAGACAGACACACCCGTGAAGGCGTGGCCTAAGCTCGGTACTTCGGACAAGGTCGGTGCTCACACAATAGCGAGTCACCAATGGCGACCAAGCCCTACTCGACTACGTACGATAGTAGCGCCAATACTTCGGAAATCCAGGCGATACACAAGGCAGCCACAAGTTGGGTTTTGGGCTCTAATCCTTACAAAGCGCTCACCTCACTTGGAAGGAGACCTTCCCATGCAACCTGAAGATAAGTGAGAGTGTTACTCTCCCCAAGCAATGAATCTAATTACCGATTTTATTTTGGTCAAGTTTTCTTTAGCAGTCCCTTTTTTATTTTTTTTGGTGTTATCGCTTCTTTTGAGTAGATTCAAACAAGCGCCTAACGGTTTTTGTATTTTTCCTTTATCCTACTTTGTTCCAAAAAACAGAGGGAGAATAGAGTCGGAAAAGCCGTGCAAGTCGACACCAAGGTGGAAATCTCACCTTTGTGCCTAGATGATGTATGCAAAGTAAGAAGACTTATAGCGAATCCCAGCTCTCTCCATGCGGGATGCAAAGCAGAATTTATAAACCTATGCTATATGGCGATATGCAAGCGGAAATCGTCCTAGAACAGGCAACTGCTAGCGTGAAGAACCACAAGCTAGCTATTAACTCCTAATCCGAGTGTCCGGTCTAGGCTCACCCCTCCTCTGCTCAACACATTTGAGTTAGGAGAAAGCGCTTGTTCGGGTGTGAGCTCGCGACGCGCGGATCGGAAAGCTAAGCTACTAACCAACTGTTTAATTAGTCTAAGTCCAACAACGATCTATAGGAACATGCAAAGTAGTTAGTGTGTTTGGACCTAGTCTAATCGAATCAAGCAGGACCTAGGATCTAAGGGCTCAATCCACAAAAGAAAGGAAAAATGAAAACAAAACCGGAAAATGACGGCGATAAAACGCGATAAAAACCGCGGTGAGCCCCCAGGTGAACAAACACCCGGAAATTAGGCCCGGTAGTGTCTAAGTGTCTGAGAGTCCAAGTGTACCTGTATTATTACAAATTAAACACTCTCTCACAAAAATAAAATAAGAGCTAATCTAATCTCTCTCCCTCACTCCTCTTGCTCTCTCCTGCCGGCTTGGCTAAAGAATAGCCGGCTCCGCGTCCCAAGGTTGCTTCGGGTCACCTAGGCGATCCGCCTTGCTCCGCGGTCCCTCGCAAGAAGACAAAGAAGAGTGGTCAGAAAGCTCAATCAATATGTATCAAAAATGCAAGAGATATGAACTAAAGCTATGGTAGACAATCAACACAAGCAAAATGTAAACTACTCGATGTTGCTCCCCGGCAACGGTGCCATTTGATAAACACGAAGTTCGATGCGGTCAAAAATGATGTCTCACACAAGGCTGAGACAACCGTCGCTGTGGCGACTCACAAATGAATCTCGTATTTAATCAACAATTAACCCACACTAAAGATCAATAAATTAGAACTAATGTGGAGTTAAAATTTATTTTTAACTCTACATAAAAGATGTATAGGTGCAAGTATGTAGAGAGTTCGAACACAGGGAGCAAACAGGGTATTCAAAAATTGTGCTCAAGTGTGTGTGTGTGATGTGTCTACACTAAGCAAACAAGCAAAGGAAATTTTTGTGGGTTTTTAATTTTTAATTTTTAATTTTTATTTAATTTTTAATTTTATATTTTGATTTTTAATTTTCTGATTTTTATAATTTTATATTTTATATTTTTCTTTTTCTTTTCAATATTGGAAAGCAAAGACAATGTAATGAAAGACAAGGTAAAATATTTATAAAAATGTGCAAAAATAACCAAAAATTTAGAAATAAATTATTTTGGTATTTTTAGGATTTTTTACTGTTTTTGTGATTTTTGGGGATTTTTCAAGGTATTTTTGGTATTTTGAAATACTTAAATAAGTCAAAACAGTGAAAATAGAACTGGCTGTGAATAAAATGGGAATTAAAAAAAGCAACCAGTACTCAAAAATTTTCACAATAATTTTCAAATAAAAAGAACAAAATGAGGAACAAACAGGAACTGAGTTTGTGATTTTTGGAGTTTTCTACTATTATATATATTTTTTTGAAGTTTTTGAGTGTTTTTAAATTTTTAGTGTTTTTCTTTTGAGATTTTTAATGATTTTTGGACTGACACTAAAAGATGCTAAAATAGACACTAGGTAATTTTTTTGTAATTTTTAAAAGTGTTTTAATATTTTTTTGGCATTTTCTAAACTAGACAGTACACAAATAAGCTGTTTTTGATTTTTAATAAATATGAAAATAAAATAAAATCAAAAACTAAAATTAGAGCTTAAGTTCAAAATTTGAGAATTTTTGGAGGCCAAATGAAGGTTTGAATAATTAGAACATGCATCCAATCCATAACAAGCCTGGCAAGGGTATATATGCAATATATCAAACATCCAGGGGCATACACGCAAATTTCTGCAAAATATTGAACTGAATATTTAATTTATAGCACCAAAATACAATTACAAAACCCGCCTGGGTACGCTTGCAATTTTCCCACCAGGGCGCGTGACTCGCACGCGCCTGGCGAGGGCTGAAATGTAATATCTCAAAACTCTGGGGGCTTACATGCAAAATATCCAAAAAGTTTACACGTGATACGAAAGTTTTAGTACTAAGACAGAATACACAAATGACCGAGGGTATCCTTGCAAAATGCCCACACCTCACGTGTACAAGTCACGTGAGGTGACGTGGCGAAGGACCTGGATGCAAATATAGAAAGTACGGGGGTGTTTGCACAAATAAACCAAAGTTTTTACGCTACAGACAAAAGTTTAAATACTAAATAATAAATACAAAAGGCGCGAGGGTTGGAATGCAAAATACCCTCGGCGCGTGGATCCAACGGCTACCGGTCTTCACTTATACACGTGGCGTGAATCCAACGGGTCGACGACGCTTCGCTCGGACGGCTGAGATTAGATCATCTGGGGATGATCGGATGGTGGCGACGGGGCGCGATCCAACAGCGGCTGCTCGACCTGGAAGAGCTCCTCAATCCGACGGTTGGGAGTCGATGAGGAAGAACAACGAAGGACGCCGGTGAGGCGAACTTTGCTGCTCCAGATCGTCGTCCTCCGGCGTAGTCAGGGCTTCAAAATGGACGTGGAGCGTCCCCTGGTCCTCCTCTAGCGACTGGTGGCGGCAAAAAGCCCCGGCGATGGCCGAGGGGCTCGCTGAAGGGCGACGGAGCTACAGAGCTCCGCTAGCTCCGGCGAAGCTCCAGATTCGCCTCCAGGCTTCAATGATGGTGCTTGGACCTGCAAAAAGCATTAGAAGGTCCAGGGCAAAGTGCCTAGACCTTGAGTGGACCTAATCGATGCGAGAGGCGAAGTGGCGATGGGTGGCCGGAGGTGCGCTCCGGCGAGGATGGGCGATTAGGCGAATCACACGATGGATTTCAAAATTTCTTGAGGGCTTTCGCTCCTAAGACTCAGACTAAGCTAATGCACGAAAAATAAAGGGATGAAATGGCTTCCTCGACGGTGTAGACCGGAGGGAAGGTTACCTCAACCGCCGGAGTTGCGGGAGGTGGTGGAGACGCCTCCGACCTCGGCTGCCTTGGCTGAAGGCTTCGCGGTGGAGCTGTCACCTCCAGGAAGCGCTGGAGCTCGGAGTAGGCGCGAGGGGTGGACCGAAGGTGTTCAAAATCGAAAGGAAAGAAGGGGGGCTCGTTATATTTGGTTTGACCCTGAGCTGCAGGGGTCCAAAGATCAATGAGTATCTTGCAAATCTTGGGTCCAAAGACCAAGATTATTCATGGGCGAGCTAGAGGGAAGATCGAGGAATAATGTTGCAGAAGGTTGCAACACAAAAAGGTGAAAGTTTTGGCCTCAAGAAATCCGTGAAGTTGGGGCAAAAACGAGGTTGTCAGGAGCTACAGGGGGTAGGGCGTCCAGTTGACCGCGGTCAACTGTTGACCCCTCCTGGTTGGTCCACATGGACCAACCAGGAAAAACCCTGAAAAATTAATTTGTAAAATCAATAAAAAATAGAATTAGGTCGAATTAATTAATAGTTATAAAATAAAAAATGCTCAAAATTTTATGTAGTATTTTATTTTGATTTTAGTTTAATTTTATGACTTGTATTTTTACAAGTTACCTTTATAGCCTTATATAGGTATAATACCTATGTTTTATATTCTTTTAATTTTATTTTGAGTATTTTAATTTTATTATTTTTATTTAGTATTTTATAAAATTATAGCATACTTTTATATACACAAATATATTTTTATTTTATTTTTCTGATTTATTATATATAATTAATAAATTATAAGAGTGTTTTGTACAGGTATATGTATAAGCAGTATACCTATGTATCCTTTATACAAGTATTTTTATTCTTGTATTTTCTTTGCATTTTATTCTGATTTTAGTACACATATATATTACAAGTAATATTTACATTATTATAAAAATATAAAAATGAATAAATAATAAATTGAATATTTTATTCAGTACAGGTATACAATAGGGGTCCAAAACCCAACTTTCAAACCGTAGCTCCGCCAAATGCGAAACCACCACCATTAATTAGCTTATTTTCTTTTATATACAATTAAAGGTGAGTATGCTGCATTTGGAGTTTTTATTTGTGAGATACGGGTCTGGGAAGTTGGGATTCTGGATTCTTATTCAGATCATAACTTTTTATCTGTGTACTCTTTTTCTGTGAAATCAATTTTGTATTTTTCTTTATAAAATTATCTACAACTTTAATGTACAAAGTTTCTTTATTTGATGTATAAAAAGTGAAACCAAAAATAGGTCCCATAATGAATAAAGAATGAATAGAATACAAATGTATTTTATCTGTGTTTTTGACCTTATCTCCCCCTACTTTATTCCTTGTCGACCTATTCATCAAGATGCCTAGGTCTCGGGGGTTTTGAGTCATAAAATATTTACAATATTTTATTATTTTTCTTTTCTTTATTTATTCTATAATTTTGGCCTTAATTACAGTATTTTATACATTATCTGAGTGCACATGCATGAATGCTAAGATGCTCTATTTAAGGGTATTTACAGGCATTTGCTAGGGTTTTTGATGCCAAAATGATAGAATAAAGATGATGAAATGTGGATTCATCAGACGCCTCTGCTCCTTGGTCCCTGAGCAGGCAAGAGCTGTGCACTTTATGTTTTTTAGATAGATTTTAATTTTGTCTTTCATTTTATGCATTTATATTAGCTTATAGATCTTAGTTTTGGCTTAATAAAACCTAATCATAGTTCGTCAGAGCTAGCCTCCAGTGAACCCTGCCCCCACCGTTTTTGCCTGTTATTCGACGCACCAACCACACCACTCTCTCATCCATTCGCTTCAGCACGACTCACACACCTTCGCCCCACCAGATCCCCCATGGATCTGGGTCTAGGTGCTTCAACTCCGCCGCCTATCGGAAGCACCTCCGCCCGACCCACTCCACCCCATTCCACCACTAAACGAGCCCCCAGAACCATCCTTCTTTTGCTGTGCTTAACGTATGTAGGTCTTTAGGTTCGAGACCCCAATTGGGGTTGATTTTTGACATCCTTTCATGTACCTGGAGCAACCCATGTTCTTTATCCTCGTGGCGAGCCACCATCTCTCTCCATGCCATTCTGACGTCGCCAATCAATAGAAGACCCTTATAGGAACGTCTGGAGCCTTTTTGTAGCTGCATTGCACAACAGAAGAGCGAGATCTGCCCGGAGGAAGCTCGTCTCGCCGAAGCTTCCTCCATGTTCTTCCCTCTTCGCTCTCCATCGTTGGATCGAGATCGAGCCCCAAACGTAGCAGCTGTCGTTGGATATGTGAAACCTCGACCGTTGATCGCCTTTGGACGATCTAATCAGAGCCATCCATCACTGAACTGGATCGACGCACATGTATGCGCCACGTGGATAAGTGGAGGAGGGAGCGTCCGATTTAACGCATAAAAGGGGTAAATTGCATATCTGAGCCCCGTATCTTTGCTTTTTGTTATTGAATCCTATAAATTAAAAATAAAATGTAAAATAAAATGGAAATTTTACTTGTAGGTCCCTGTATTTATTGTAATTACATTTGGGTCTATTCCATGTCACCTCACATGTCGTCCCATGTGAGGTGGCAAAATTGCATGTATGATCCTGGTGTTTTTGTAATTGTAAAATAATCTATAAAAATTAAAAATACATTATATATTTTTGGCAAGATTGCACCTAAGCCCTTTTTATTTGTTTTATTTGCAATTGTGCCCTTGCAAGGACTTATATTTTGTGCATCTAATCCATTTATTTAAAATAGCTAATGTTCTCCTAAAAATTCGCAAAAATAGGGTTAGATGCCTCTTGTCATGTACTCTCTATGGATTTATCCGACATTTTTGGGCATTTTAATCATTATTAAAATCAAAAGGGGCTTCTTTTTATTCTGTCTACAATACAAAATACCAAAAAACACAAGAATGTGTCTAAAAATACCAAAAAATATATAGTATCTATTTTATTAGATTTTAATTACAGACCAAAAATCACTAAAAATGGAAAAAAGAGAAAGCTTAGAAATTGGAATATTCTAAAAACCTTCAAAAAATCTAATGCATCATTAAAAAAATCCGAAAATATGTTTTTCTGTTTTATAATTTTCTTTATACAAATTTTTATATATTAAAATTGATGTTGATAATTTTGGAACCTATTTACTCTTTTTAAAGTTCAAATCAATTTTAGGTATTTATTAATCCTTGATTTGGGATATTTTCGATTTTAAAAATCCACAAAAAATATCAAAAAAATCTAGAAAAAATACAAAAACATCATAAAAAATATAAAACACACAAAATAAATTATTTCATATTTTATTTATATTAAATAGTATTTATAAATATAAGCTTGTATATTATCTATATATTCTTATAAATAGCTATATTATATTATTAAAATAAGAAGGAAATACAAAATCTAAAAATATAAAAAGAAAATATAAAATTTCAAAATTAAACATCTAATAATAAAATATAAAAATATAAAACAAAAAATGAAATAAAAATATAAACTCAAGAACCCACAAAGATAATAAAAATGGACAAGAGATGAAAGACAAATTTTTTGTGCGCATTATTTTTGCCCCCTTCTACCGTTTGCTCCCTGAGTTCGACCTCCACACATGCTTACACTTATGCACATTTGCTATAGAGTTATAATAAAGTCTAACTCCATGTTTTTGATATTTATTGCTTTATTCGTATTTTGGGTTAAATGTTGATCGACTGAGGTTCTTGTTGTGGGTCGCCACAATGAATTCGTCTCCACGTTGTATGAGACGTATCTAATCCCGCGATGAAAATCTTTGTCCTCACCATGTCCCCTAATCTTCCCTGGCCTACGTGGACTGCTCCGGCGGTTCGTGGAGTCTTTTTGGTCCTCATGTAGTTAAAGGACACCTCCAGGAAACCTTGGCCCCATTTTACATCAAAGGTACATGTCGCATGCCCCTAATCCATCGATTCGAATCTCTCCTAGGCGAATGTTCTTCCCTATTCTTCCAAGTGACCTCTCGGTCATTCGATCTTCCCCGAGCTCCAGGTGGAGCAGTTGCCATTGGATGCGAGTGCCAACCACCGTCAGATCCCATCCGAAGATCAAATCCTAGCCACTTTCAATGAACTGTCATCCATCAATGGGATCATGACACACATATAAGTGGATCGATCACGGCCATCGCGCAACTTTGTGGAGGTATTTTGTAGTTCTACCCCCATCCCTCCCCGTCTTTTTTTTATTTATTATTTAGTACTAAATCATTCATCTACAATCCAAAAAGATTTTTAACATTTATAGTTTGGACCTTGAACTTTCCGTGATTCGCACTTTAGTCCTTCGCCACGTCATCTCACGTGCTAGTGTGCGTGAGGGGGTAGGCTTTTTGTAGAGGTACCCTTGCATGTAATTGTATTAAATTTTGGCCCATTAAATATAAAATCCAGTGTATTTCTTTTTGGTTAAATTGAAAGTAGGGCATGTTTTGTTTTTCTAGTTACATTCATACCCGTGTCAGCATAAAATTAGTTAGATATTGTGGGCTTTTTGCATGATCTATCCTAGTCTTTGTTAAGGGGTTCAAGAAACAAACTATAGTTTTGTTAGTTGTGATTAGATCCCTACCAGGCAATTCATTTTTGTTCTTTTTATTTTGTTTATTAAAAATACCAACTTGAATCCAAAAGTTATAGCATGATTATTTTAAGTACCGAATAATATTACAAATCACACATATTTTTCATGGGGCATTCAAATTAATTTTACTATTTTTAAAAATACAAGAATGATGCATTTTGTCCATGTTTGCATTTTAAAATACATGAAAATTATAAAATCATTTTGAAAAAAATCAAAAAAATGTATTTATTACCTTACTTTGCAACTGCATACTAAAATCCATTAAAAATAATGAAAGAAAAACACTAAAAATTAAAAAGATCCAAAATTCTTATAAATATCTTAGAAATTAATTTAAAAATACAAAATCATTAATTTTAATCTCTGAATTAGCTTTGCATCATATATTATCTCTGAAAAAATAGTTTTAAGGAAGTTTGAACTAATTATATGTTTCTAATACCTTGACACATTCGGCTCATTTATTTATTCACTGTTTGGGAATATTTCAGACTCTAAAAATTAGCAAAATTCTCTGAAAAAAGGAATAACATAAAAATACAAAAATATTATATTATGTAAAATTTGATTATTTTTAGTTACATTTGTAATTATTATAGCTTATATTGTATAATATACTTATGTAGTTATATATATATTTACTTACTATATATTAAAAATAAAGAGGAATTAAAATTGATTTTTTTAAAAAGAATGTAAAAACTATAAAACTAAAAAATAAATAAAGAAATATAAAAATAAGGATCCATAAAAAATATATAATTAAAAACCCACACAAAATACAATGAAAAGAGAGAGAGGACATTTTTGGAATTAATTTTCCCGATCTATCTTATGTACCCAATGTATTCGACACTCTACATACTTGCACATATATACATATATTGTAGAGTTATGATAAATTTTAACTCCACATTTTTGCTTTGCATTGTTTGATTTATTTTGTGGGTTAATTGTTGCTTAGATGAGTGTCGAGTTCGGTTGCTTCAGTGACTATGTTCATGCCTTTTGTGGAACACAAGACTGGCTCTGATATTTCCAACTAAAGAAATGGCACTGTTGTCGAAGATCGAATTGGGGCACCCGCATGACAGACGAGAATACTTACCACTATACTACAACCATTCTATGAAACTTGGGAGAGGTTCAATAATCCGATCGAGAAGTGCCCCCACCATGACATCTTGAGGAACAGTCAGGTCCAACACTTTTTTGGGGGATTAACTGAAGCAAGTCAATGTCTGGTTTATGTCGCCCGCGGAGGATCTCACTTCAACAAGGACAAGGATGTAGTATGGTATATTCTTGGAGATGACCGACAGAGAGGTCGTGTTATCCTCATCTCGGACCTTCTAGATCCAACCGCCACCACAACAAGTTCTCCGCAGGAATGTAAACATGGTAGAAACAAGAGAAGTCGACATGTGTGACAATTCTGACTTCACCATCATTGGCAACCACATGTTGAAGGTAGACATTATTGAGAAGAGGTCTCAGGATATAGAGAAGCTCGTCAGGATCGAGCAAAGAATGAATGGCCTAGACAAGCTCGACATCATCACCAAGTAGCTGGAGCTGCTGGTGAACACTATCAACGCATGCAACACAGTGAACGCACGCACCTGAGCCTCCAGTTGAGAAGAAGGAGCAAACACAGCCACAACTGCCTCAGTCGAGTCCCAACCAACCTTAAGTCTGACGCTTATACTATGTGCAAACCCTCGGAGGAGCAATAACCACAACCATAGACTCAGATGGTTGTCTACCTGCCACATGACTACCGGCATCAATACCTCAAGTCTTGTTCTCCACCTCCCCTGCTTATTCAAGAGGTGAGTGTTGTTTGGGGTAATGACCATCAACTGAACCTATCCTCGGGGACAACTGCAGGGTCAGAACCAACCCAACCAGCCATATCACCAACAATAAGGAGGGCGGAACTACCAACCCAACCCGGCCCAGCAACAACCTCTACAACATGGATATAGCTGGAGGCAGAGCAATTATCAGCAACAATCTGGATACCATCAAAAGCATTATCAGTACCTGGTTGCTCCATATCATCACCAATACTCCTTGCAATAATGGCAATGGCCCACTCTTCTTCCCCCTCCTCACTATTCTCAAAGTTACCGGCAACCTTCATCCTATCATCAAAACCAGTGGTCTCATTAGGACGGACCTTCCGAGGTTATCCTGATCAACCCAGCTCTTGACTGTCTAGCTCAGCTGATCAGGAACATGGATGAGATGAGCCAAAAGATCAACAACATGACGGTCGTTAAAACCGCCATCCCAGCCTAGGTCGAAGCTAATCCAAATAATTTACGTCGCAAGGAGCATGTAGTTTGTAGTGTCCAAACTAAACCAGGTAGAAATGATATTGCTTTAAATAATGTTGTAGATCTCAAGAATGACACTCCAACCATCTGCAACGACAAAGGGAAAGAACAAAGCATCTGACGGTGAATCTTCAACCAATCCAGCCGATGGGGCCAGGGAATTTTTTGGAGTAGCACCATCTACACCAAAAACACAAAAAAATAAAGAAAATGCAAAAAGAAAGCAACAGTCCCTGGTGAAGCCGCACTAGCCTTGGAGATGCCAGCACCCGCAACAACGACAGAGCCAACCGATGGAAAGGAACACGTTATTTTTGGTCCACAATGTGTAGATGATTGTATTCCTTTTTGCCATCTACATGTACAGAAAGATGTGGACAGAAAATCAAATAAAAATATTTTTGATGGTGTACATATGCCTTTTCGTATGCCATTAGATCAAAAACAGTACAAAAATGCTTTGTATGATCCTAACATCGTTGGAATATTAGAAAACATTATGTTTGAGACGCATCTTCTAAATGCCATGGGATATGCCTCATGTGAAGAAAGGACTCAAGGAGGCATGTAAAACAAAGCGGCAACCCCACAGACACATATGCAAGACTTCAAATTCTGAGAGGCTTATTCTCACCATTGCTACCGTGAATGCCATCAACGACCTCCCGCCTAAGAAGAAATATAAGGGAGTGCCTTTGATCTGATGCGCAATGTTTAATAAGGAGTTCGAGTGCACATTGCTCAACAGTGGGTCGTCTATCAACATGTTTCCATCGTTACTACTCATAGAATTTGGGTTAGGACCGCTTAACCCTATCAAGATGATTATGCAATTCACGTACAATCAGTCAAGCGGTCTTGGGGCATGTTGGAAGATGTGGTTTTCATTGTCCAGGGGATGCAATTCCCTGTTGATTTTTGTTGTCTTGGGCATGGACACCGTCACGCCTCTACTCCACACTCCTATCATTCTTGGTCGACCTTTCTTTCGGATAGCTGAAGCAGTAGTCGATTACGACACTGTAGAAATCAAATTCCGATCCAGAAGTGACAAAGTGCAGATAGAGATCGTTCCTGAACCGAAACCTACAAAAGCAGTGTCTGAGCTGAAGGTGCTTGAATCTCCATGTTCTGAAGACTGTGATTTTTTAGTAGAGATCAAATATACCATTTTATTTCTCGATGATAAAGAAACCCTAGAATTTCTCGCCCCTAAGAAAGGATAGGAAATCACAGTCCAACTGATTGATGTCTTTAAAGATGAGGTTTTTGATGATGTGCCATTAAAATAAGAACAATCCCTCTCTTCTGAGCATGAAGATTCTATTGCAGATTTGTGTGATCTCCTGAATGAGGAACTGAAATGCTAGAGGTGGACCAACAATAATTGAAAGAACTTACACCTATAGTTGTCAATGAAGTCACCATCGAAGTTGTTCCCACTCCACCAGAGCTCAAGAGATTACCCTCCAATATGAAGTATGCCTTCTTTGCTGGAGAACCAAACATGTACGCAGTCATCATTAATGCTCATTTGACCGAAGACCAAGAATCTTGCATGATGGAGGTTCTTGAACGCAACCGCAAGGCGATAGGTTGGAAGATATCGGATCTCCATGGGATTAATCAGTCCTTGTGCTCGCATCATATCTACCTCAAAGAAAACAGGAAGCCCTCTTGCGAATTCCAGACAAGATTGAATCCAAACCTCCAGGAGGCTGTTACGAAAGAAATTCAGAAATGGTGTGATGTGTGATTCATATATCCTATCTCCGACTCCAAGTGGTTAAATCCCCTGCACGTAGTGCCCAAGAAGTCTGGGATCAACATTGTTACCAATGACAAAGGAGAGAAGATTCCGACCAAAGTACCAACATCTTGGCGAGTCTGTGTAGATTACAGAAGTCTCAACCTCGCCACCAAGAAGGGCCATTTTTCATTGCCCTTCTTTGACCAGATTCTCAAGAGATTGGCCACAAAGGAATATTTATGCTTCTTGAACAAGTATTATGGATATAATCAAGTTGTAATTACTCATGAAGACCAAGAGAAGACCACGTTCACCTGCCCTTTAGGGACGCATGCCTTCCGCTGGATGTCGTTCGGGCTGTGTAACTCCCCTCTACATTTCAGTGATGTATGCTAGCACTATTCGCATACATGGTGGGAAGCTTTCTTAATATTTTCATGGATGATTTTTTGGTCTAAGGAGATTCATTTGGTCAATGCCTTAATTATTTAGACTGATTTTCTAAGGAGGTGTTGGGAAGTAAACCTCATGCTCTTGTAGGAGAAGAGCAACTTCATGGTGACTGAAGGGATCGTATTAGTTAATGTTGTATCGAAACATGCCATGGAAGTTGACCCATCCAAGGTGGAAGTGAATTCCAAACTTAAGCCACCAACCAATCTGAAGCATGTCCGATCATTTTTAGGGAATGCACGTTTTTACCGAATATTTTTCAAAGACTTCAACAAGATTGCCCGACCGTTGACTGAATTTCTTATCAAAGAGACATATTTTATTATGGATGATCATGTTCTCCAAGCCTTCCATGAGCTAAAAAGCGACGGATGCCTCTGACTATGCAATTGGTGTTGTTCCGCAACCACCTGATTGGTTTCTACCATTCGAGATCAAGACGGATGCCTCTGACTATGCAATTGGTGTTGTTCAAGGGCAAAGACGAGGTAATGTCCCCTTTGGGATTCATTATGCTAGCAAAACACTTGATGAGGCCCAAAGAAATTATACAGTAATAGAGAAAGAGCTGCTAGTCATAGTGTTTGCACTGGAAAAGTTTAGACCACACCTCCTTGGGTCCGAGGAGATTGTTTAAACATATCACTCAGCCATCTGGCATTTACAGAGCAAGAAAGATGCCAAACTTCGTCTGATCAAATGGATGCTTCTCCTCTAGAGTTCTACCTTGAAATCCATGTCAAGCCTGTATTAAAAAATGTGGTGGCAGATCACCTTTCAAGAATCATAGAGATAGAGGCTCTTAAGCAAGCCATCATGCCGATCACTGAGACTTTTCTACATAAAGCTATCCTTTCTGTAACCTCACTCCCCTGGTACACCGATATAGTTAACTATCTCGTCTCCAAGAAGAACCCAACCAACTGACCGAAGATAAAAAATGACAAGTTTTTGATAGACATTCATTTCTACCCGTGGGAAGAACCACACTTGTTCTGCGAGGGAGCATAATGTATTTTGTAGGAGATGCATACCTCAAGAGGAAATAATTGGTGTCCTAGACCATTATCACAAGCTTGAAGAATGTGTACACCAATATGGGAAAAGAACGGCAACAAAAGTGCTTCAATGTGGCTTTTGGTCGCCAACTTTATTCAAGTATGCAACTGATTATGTAAAGAGTTGGACTGATTGTCAGTAAATGGGCGGAAATATCAACTTAAGAGATACGATGACTCTAAAATGCATTCAGATATCAGGCATTTTTTATGCTTGGGGCGTCAACTTCACGGGCCCATTCCCTAACAGTCAATGCTACGAGCATATCATGTTGGTCGTAGTTTGATGAATCTCATATTTAACATGCTAACATTGGTCACTCAGGCTATGTTTCCCAAAATCCATATGCATTTAATCATTAATATAACATCATTAGCATTCATACATGTGTAAATAATACTCGCATTTCGTCATGCATAATTGCATAAAATAATGAACCAAAATCCAAGTGTAAATTGACCTAATAAGCATCTAAATTCTCATATTTTTAATTAATTCATCCTAACTCCAATTGATCTCAAACTACCTCCATTGTGTAGATATTACTAATAAGAATAAATAAAAAATAAAAAAAATTGCTAGCTCAAATAAGTGATAAATAAAACCAAAATCTAATTTCACATCAAACATACTAAAATGTGCATATCTTCCTCATACAATATCCGATTTTTGTCTACTCACTTTTAAAGTACACTATTTTCAAATACCTTCAAAACAAGACTAATTGCATAAAATTCAGAGCTCATATGTGAAAGTTGGGTCTTGAGCCTCTTTTGCGTATTTTATCGTTTTACTATTTTTGACCTAAGTTTATATATATATATAAAATTAACCTATTTTATTTTATTTCTTTTTCATTTATATTCTTTGATGAAAGTTTTATCAAGCGACATAAAAATCCAAATCCTAGTAAGGACTGAAATCAAAGAAACTGACCGAGTCCGAGTAACCTTCGTGAGTCTGTACAAAATTTGCTTGTTTTGTACTTCTATTTTATATTTAATTATTTACAAAAAATCTAAAAAA
The DNA here is from genome assembly GCA_037367405.1 of Ottelia alismoides. NCBI lineage: Eukaryota > Viridiplantae > Streptophyta > Magnoliopsida > Alismatales > Hydrocharitaceae > Ottelia > Ottelia alismoides. The sequence goes on along the minus strand of JAZKJV010002166.1, from coordinate 2,322 downwards.
TTATATTATTGTGTAATAAATATCTTTTATTTTATCTTATTTTTAGAGGTTTTTCATCATCTTTTAAAATCACAAAAAAATCACAAAACCCAAAAAACCAATTGTTTTCTATACACATGGAGACCACCAAAAATATCACTTTATACATATGACCTCTTTTGCTCCTTATTCCTTCATGAAAGTTGTAGATCTTCTTGAGACAAACAACTTTCATGAAGAAAATTTTTCGATCTGAGGTCTCCTCCTATATGTTTTCTATTTTTCTTTCTCTTCTTATTTTTAAATTTTTGGTGACACATGGCATCCCCTTGGTGTGCCATGTGTCACCTTCCCATCAGCCTCTCTCCCTTGGTCACGTGCAGAGCACATAACCCATCACCCCCACCTCAGTCACGTGCTCCACATGTGACCATCTCCTCCCCTCCTCCCACCCCACCCGTTGCCTCCGCATCCCCTCCCCCCACCCCACCCCCGCAACCATCATCCCTGAGCAACCTCCACTCCGCCTGTGGATCGGTCACCTCCGCCTCGGTCACATCCACGCTCTGTCGCTCCTGCAGCCCGTGCCTCCGCCTAGGTGCCACCCACCATCATCACCTCATGTCGTGCGTCGATGGGGGTGATTAACCCAGGAATATCGGGGTCTAAATTTGTCTCACACAAGGCGGAGACAAAGTCGTTACAACCCTCAATAAACCCTGGTTAAGTCAACAATTAACCTACAACAGATAAATCAAGCAATGAAAGTAAATGTGCAGAGTTAAAATTTATTATAACTCTACAACAAAGATGTGTATAGGTGCAAGTATGTATAGAGTGTCGAACACAGGGAACAAGCAGGATAGATCGAGGAAAATAAATGCACAAGGATGATTGTGATGTATCTGCCTACAAGTGTTGGTTTTGTGGTTTTAATTTTATATATTTTTTATTTCCTTTTTGATTTTCTATTTTTATATTTTGATTTTTAATTTTCTGATTTTGTATTTTCTTTTTGTATTTTATATTTTTTATATTTTCTTTTTCTTTTAAATGTTAAATAAAGTATACACAACAAAAGAAAAGGGGGATAATATATTTATAAAAATATGTAAAAATAAGAAAAAATCAGGAAATAAAATATTTTTGTGCTTTTTATATTTTTCTAATGTTTTTATGATTTTTCTATATTTTTCCTATTTTTTGGTATTTTTAAAGTCAAAAATACTGAAAACAATGAGCAAAATAAAAGGTTGAAACCCAAATGAGGATGAAAAATATCAAACAGAGTCCAAAACTCCTCAAATTAATTTTAAAGTAAAGATAATAAAAAGAGAAAATTCAGTGACAAAAATTATATTTTTAGGATTTTTGTGGAATTTTCAAGATTTTTATGAAGATTTAGGGGTTTTGCTATTTTTAGGAGTTTTCTTTTATATTTTTTTATGATTTTTAGGCAGAAGTTAAAAGACATAGAAACAAACAAAATATAATTTTTTGGATTTTTCGAAGAGTTTTAATATTTTTTAGGTATTTTATAATGCAAACATAGCTGAAAATGCATGTTTTTGAATTTTTATAAATATAAAAATGCAAAAAAATAATGTGAAAGATCAACAAAACAGGAGCTTATGCTATTTTTTTAAAAATTTTTAGGATTTTATAGATGTGTGAAATAAATGCAAACACCAAAGAGAAAAATCAACACTAGCAGGGGTATATATGTAAATATCCAAAACATCCAGGGCCAATGTGCAATTTTTTCCAGAAATTTACAACTAATTAATAAAATTCCAGGACCAATCACCAGTAGCAAAAAACCCAGGGGATATAGTGCAAAATTCCCACCTACGTACGTAGTACTCATGCGCGTGGTAGGGACTTAAATAAAAATAATAAAAACCTGAGGGGCTGCTTTGCAATTTCACCAAAAATATTACACTTAATAAAAAGTTTCCTGGACTAGAATGAAATAACAAAACTCGCAAGGGTCTCTTGCAAAATGTCCACCCCCTCACGCACACAAGCACGTGAGGTGACGTGGACGAGGACCCCGATGCAAATATGAAAAGGTGTGGGGGTGTCTATGCAAAGATTACACAAAAATATTAACTACACATGAAAGTTTCAGGGATAAATAGTAAATACAAAAAAAATGCTCGAGTAAGAGATGTAAAATACCCAAGCACTGACGATCCGACGGTGGGAGTGAGTCACTTGACACGTGGCGATCAACGGACGACCGATGACGGTACGTGCAGGGATGACTGAGATTAGATCTTCCCAGGAAGATCCGACGGTGGGAGGAGCATGAAGATCTAACGGTAGCTGTACGATCTGGAC